>JAMPIV010013428.1:0-253876 GCA_024509875.1 Oreohelix idahoensis
CTTAGAACTGAGAATATAGTGTGATGAAAACACAGACACAGATCACACAGAAGGAAAGGAGACATTGGACAGAAATTCCACAACTATAAGTAACAGATCGAGTATTGGGCAACTTAGGAATGTACAAGTAAACCCGAATTTTTAATACAAGACTGGAAACTTAAAGGGGCCAGAACTTTAATTAACAAGACTGGAATCCTAGGAATTTGATCACAAGTCATAGAGGAATTTAACAAACGTTTTCCCGGGCCAGAGATTTCGCAGAACATCCGCCTTCAGAGGAATTAACTCTAATTTCCCAGACCAAGTCATAGAGGAATTAAACAAAAGTTTTCACAGGCCAGGATTTTGCAGAACACCCGCCGTCAGAGGAATTAACTCTAATTTCCAGACAAGTGATTTCGAAGCTTCTAATACAGAGCTTTGTCCAGTATAAATCTGTGCAAGGAGATTGTGTATTCCAAAAATTGTGCGGTAAGTGCAAACAATTTATTTACTGATGTATATTCTACAGGTTTCTTGCTAAGCGGTTATATACAAGGCTGGCAACCTCAACATATGAACATAGTATATGCATGAACCACTAATGCAAGAGCTGGTGATTGTTTCTGACTAGTCGTGCGGGAAACCCAACAGCAGAGCGACCCCAGACTCCGACAGGAGTAGTGATGAGTAATGAGTGATGATTACATCACATGTGCCTAAGGTGTGACATATTATCATGTGATATTATGTACCTGTTTTTATTGTAATTCAGGCAAATCATTATTCACGCACTCCAGACGCAATTTCCTAGTTAACACCCAGAAGGATATTGATGAATTTTTATCATATTCCCTGAGTTACACTGTGTGCTCGGGAATTTAATTCTTCTGAGAGGTTAACGTTGGTGGGTGGAGCGCATGAGAATGGGCCTGTTAGTTTGCGGTAAACAAATGTACTTAGTAGGCATTTGTTTCTTTCTATTTGTCTAAAGTTCGTGGTTACAAGCCATCAGACGATTGGTGGTACTAACCCCGCTAGTGTGAGAGAAAAGCACCCCCCCCCCCCCCCTAACTGCCTACAGTGAAAGAGAGTGTGGAAAAGGCTTTCGTCATCACAGAATTGATGAACCACAGCTGCAGGACTCCCTTATAAAAGTTAAGTGCTTGTAAAAAGGCACCAACAAAAAGTACTTTTGATATATCCTCACCCTCAATCTCAGTGAAGACAAAATGTGATTCCAATATAAAATCACCAGAATTTTATTTATTTTAAACTGTTAATACTGATTGATTATTAAATTTATTACCTGTTGTTTTAAAACTAAACAATCATAGTCGATTCAGTTTCTTATAGGTATAAAAGCAAATATATATTTACCTCTATACAGCTATACCTTATATGAGGGATTTCGTCTGATTACACCAACTGGGAGCTTGAACGGGCTTGCGCGCAGGTAGATACCTTGGAAGCCAATATTAGATACTCTTGAGTTTTGGTCATTGTTGGGCCAATACTGCAAAGCAGGGGAGTCAATCCGTGGTGCAACAAGAACTTACCAAAGGATTGGGAGATTGGCGTCATAACACCAATTTTCAAAAAGGGTGAAAATCGACAGTGTGGAAACCATAGAGGCATATTCCTTCTCAGTATCCCTTTTAAAATCTACTCTAGTATCCTAGAGCAGAGACTTCGACGCCTAGATGAACCCCAATTGGATGAGGTCCAGTGCGGATTCCGAGCAAACCGAAGTACTCAAGACCTAATCTTCACACTCAGACAGCTGAGTGAAAAGGGCCCTTGAGTATAAGAGTGAGAACCACCTTTGTTTCAAAGATCTAGAAAAGGCGTTTGACAGGGTC
This sequence comes from Oreohelix idahoensis, assembly GCA_024509875.1. Lineage (NCBI taxonomy): Eukaryota > Metazoa > Mollusca > Gastropoda > Stylommatophora > Oreohelicidae > Oreohelix > Oreohelix idahoensis. The sequence goes on from JAMPIV010013428.1 coordinate 1,845, forward strand.
CCCTGGAGCAAACTTTTGGACTGTTTGGCACGGAAGAACATTCCAGCACCTCTGATTTAGGGTGTTACGACTGGAGTAAATATAGAGGATCATGCAGGATACGCGAATGATGGCAGGTGTTCATTCAGGACATTATGGTCAGTATATATAACAAAAGCCGGCAGGTGAACAGGTCCACGGGGAAAAACATGGTTGACGTTTAATAAATAAAGTTACTTCACAATAACGTCCATCAAATATCAAAAGTACATGGCATGAATAAGCATAGTAGTATTATCTCTCGTCCGTCAAGAAGTTTCAAACGTTAGGTATTTTTAACTGGCAATAATATAATTATGATACACTCCTCTCCTCTCCACTTAATCCTGGCCTTTGTGCTAAGGTTCGGGCAATCCACGAAAACCAAAGTATTGCGGCAGAAGCAATCAGGGCAAACAAAATATTAGTTGCTTCATATCTCAAAGTTACTTGTAGGAAATTATGGTATGAACTTCTAGATAAGTTCGGGAACCATCTTGCACATAACGTGGCGACCTCCAAAAATCAATAATGCCACAATGTATATGTAAAGCAACTATATAGCGAACAGTACAGTCAGCTGGGCAAGGAAGTTAAACGCCAAACCCGAGCCAACAAAAGGAATTTCCTAGACGATCTTGCAAGACAGGCAGAAGAGGCAGCACTGAGAAATTAACAAAGCTCAGTATACAAAATAACTAAATTCATCAGCGGAAAACGAGGGGCAAACAATATTACATTAGTAAGAGATAAGCAAGGAAATCTCATCACGACAGCAGAGGGACAGGAAACAAGATGGGTAGAGCACTTCAGAGAAACGCTGAACAAGGAACCACCAGAGACACAATTGAATGTTCCTGAGGCTGAAAACGATCTATACTACTGGACAAAAGTTAAGGGCCACCATTCAGTTTAGACAAGGTTTATATAATTGATTGGCAAACTGTAAAGACAAGTGAAAATGTCATTAAAACTGAGCTCAGAGAATTGTGTATAAATTTTTGTGTGCACTAGGTTAAATTTTTTTTAATGTCCAAAAACTGGGTCACTTTAACCCGCACGAAGAAATTGCCATTGTTGCAGCAAAAACTCGTGGTTTTTGCAACATGCCCCACTAGTTCAAAAGGTGAAAAAGTGAGTTGAATTTAAATGCACGTGGAAAATGATCATCGGTAAAGAGTGTTCACCGTTGGTATGCAATGCCACCAAGGAGAAGTCTCAGCACTGTAGACCGTGGCATGGATTCAGGATGGTCAATCTGTTCGTCATGTTGCAAGACGTTTAGCAGTGTCCCACTCTACCATTCATAGACTTCTTGAGAGATTTCCAGCTACCGGACATGTGGAAAATTGACCCTGCTCACGAAGAATTATATAAACCTTGTCTAAACTGAATGGCGGCCCTTAACTTTTGTCCAGTAGTATAGATGTAAATACAGACATTGCACGAAAAGAAGAAATCATCACAGCAATCAAAGAGTTAAAGAACGGAAAAGCTCCTGGCCATGATAACTTAAATGCAGAGCTATTTAAGACAGACCCTGAGCTAGCAGCAGAACTATTAGAACCACTATTTGCACAAGTCTGGAAAACGGGGACAACACCATCAGAGTGGAACAAAGGAATAATTGTCAAATTGCCCAAGAAAGGAGATCTTGCAGACTGCAATAATTGGAGAGGAATCACTCTTCTCTCAGTTCCCAGCAAAATACTAGGCAGGATAATTATACAGAGAATTTCAAAAGCAGTAGACCACAAACTGAGGAAAGAACAAGCAGGATTTAGAAAGAACAGAGGATGTGTAGATCATATATTCATTCTCAGGAACATTATAGAGCAGTGCTCGGAATGGCAAAGACAGCTGTACATTAATTTCGTTGATTTTAAAAAGGCTTTTGACAGCATACATAGGGACAGTTTATGGAAAATACTGAGGGCTTATGGAATTCCAAGCTGCATAGTGTCAATCATAAAAAGCCTCTATGCCAACTTTACGTGTAGTGTTGGGCAGAGCAACCTAACCTTTGAGGTGAAGACAGGAGTACGACAGGGATACTCCTTATCAACCACTCTATTTTTAACAGTCATAGATTGGATAATGCGCCAGACAACAGAGGGCAGTCCAAGAGGAATAAGATGGACTACATTTTCTACATTGGAAGATCTGGAATATGCATATGACATTGCACTACTAGCACATTCACATCAACACATCCAGGAGAAAACGGATAGACTTAATAAGTTTAGCCAGCAGGTGGGCTTGAACATCAATTTAAAGAAGTCAGAGGTCATGACGCTTAATGTGAGCAACCCTGAGCTCATATCAGTAAGGAATCAGCAACTGATACAGACAGACACCTTCACATACCTAGGATGCATAGTAACACCAGACGGCGGGGCAGGCAAAGACATCAACATCAGAATGAATAAGGCAAGAACAGCCATTTTTTGCCTAAACAACATCTGAAAGTCCTCTCAATACAGCACAAGCACAAAATTAAGATTATATCAGAGCTGTGTGCTTTTTGTGCTTCTCTATGGTGCGGAATGCTGGAGAGTTACAGAGAAGGAAATGTCGAAATTGTCTTCTTTTCACACAATATGCCTAAGAAAAATTCACCGCATCTTTTGGCCGAATACCATCACCAACCAAGATCTGCTTACTCGGAGCAAGCAAGAGGACATGCACACCATCATAGCTGGCAGACGATGGAGCTGGGTTGGCTTGTCCTCAGAAGAGACCCCGATACCATCACAAGAACAGCTATGCTTTGGACCCTGAAGGAAAACGAAAGAAAGGCTGACCAAAAACAACCTGGCGGAGGACTGTGGAGGCTGAGATACAAAGAATGAACCAGAGTTGGGGCACTGTACGAAGGATGGCCTCCGACCGAGCAAAGTGGAACCAATTTGTTGTTGCCCTACAAGACGCCACTAGGCGTGATGGCCACTGACTGCTTTGACGGTCGGCGGCTAAGGATCAAAGAAGAAGAAGACATAAGACTGTTCTTTGTTATGGATTGCTTTGTCCTGTTCCAGAACAATTGATTCTAGACGCGTTACCTCCAACTTCAACTCCTGAAGCTGAGGGACATGAGATTGAGTTTCCTGTGGTATTCTCGTCTCTACTTCGAATTCTCTCATGGCTCTCTTTTTCCTTGCCATCTTCTTCAATCTCCTCTTTTGTGCTTTCTCAATATGTGGTTGTAGTCGGGAAACTTGAATCATAAGTCCCTGGATCTGAGCAACCTGTGCCTGAATTTATATTTTCAAAGTTTCCTTTGACGGGGTACTTTATTTAAGACGATCAATTTTAGCCGATAAATCATGAATGTGCATAGCTTGTATGCGAAGTTTCCACTGATAGGCTGCGGCATTATCTTTCGAAATCTTCAATGTGAGTCCCTGAACCTCAGAATCTAAAGTTTTATTTGTATCCAAGACAGTCTCTAATGACGCCTTAGAATTTGCAAGTTCCACTTGTAACGATCTGAAGTTCGACCTATCAATATTGGCCTGCAATTTTAGTGCCATCAACTCTTTGTCTAAATTATCAACTGACTTCTCTCTGTTTGCAACAACATCCAGTAACTCATCTTCTCTCCTATACCATCTCTCTTCCATAGAAATATCATCACACCCCCCTTCTCTACCTTTTCTAGATTGTCCATGATAAAACTTTGAAGAGCTGGTCCTTGTAACCCAACCTCCTTACCTTGCCTGGGCAAGTAGTCCACGGGGCAGACATATTAACTTTTTAAAATAGACTTACTTAGTCTTAACAACACTATAATTTTTTTCTTTCTCCACTTGTTTTATAGTGGGAAATATATAATATGACTTATTCCAACTATATTCCACCAATTAATTCAAAATAAACCTATTGTCTGGACCTAAAGGACTTACTTAGGTAAGGTAGCTAGTCAATGTACCAAATTACTGGTGCTTCGCAACAGCATCAATGCAAATTAATTATAAATATTATTGAGCAATAATAATAGTGTAGTATGACGGACAGACAGTAGTGAAACAACAACAAAAATTATGCACGAACTGAAAACAACAAATAGAACAGACTTACTGCTAAAAAAACAGGACAGGACCTGTAACGATATATATAAATGTAAACAATTGATAGAAGGTTAGACTAGCATTACGAACAGAATGGTTGTCAAACTAAGGAGAAGAAAAACAAAACCAACACACAACAAACACTGACAACTAGAAGGACGCAGCAGCACACCTAAACAAATTAGGTCACATCAAACAGGCAGTGAACCAAAACGTCGGCGAGTAAACTCGGACCGGAAATTTCACTGCTTGAGAAATATAACCAAAGCCTACAGAAACATCTGCTGTGAGGTCATTTTACAATGACATGTGTCGCTATCAACAGATCTGTATAAAGACACAGAAACAAAGAAAAAGAAAAACACAGATCAAAAAGGCTTACACCACGGCAGAGGTACAAGAGTGTAATAAACAGGCACTTATCTTATCGCAATCCGACCAGATGCAAGTCCGAAAAGAAACGTCAACACTGGAACAACACTGTCCGTCAATAACAGTGAAGCACAGATGAAAATGTAAACAAGTCCACGGTCGCAGTCAGATGGGCATCATGAACTGTGTAGATCTTGAGACGTTGTAAAGACTTGGCACAAAATAACTTGACATCGCCGTGGCATAGACTTGAAACTTGAAATAATCTTACAAACGCTGTGATGTAGACTGGAACACGAAATAAACTTAGCAAATGGTTGGCTTGAAATTGTAATCTTGGACGTTACGGCGAACAATAGTAGGTTCGAGTAAGAAACTGGAACATTGGACATGCGCAATGGCAGCGTTCGCTATTCAACTGGACCCGCTGATAATAACTGAGTTCACGAGGTGGCGTGTTTAAAATAACACGCTGAACAGGGATGACGATCGAATATACTTATTAAATGGCAGCAGTAGATTTGCGAAGTACGAAGGTATAATTGCTGTTGTGAATGTGAAACCCATGTCCTAATGAAAATATCGATCTAAAACCATACTGGCTCACCAATTATAGGGTGTTACGACACTGGAGTAAATATAGAGGATCATGCAGGATACGGGAATGATGGCAGGTGTTCATTCAGGACATTATGGTCAGTATATATAACAAAAGCCGGCACGTGAACAGTGTGAACAGTGATTGAGTTTTTGGGAAAGTAAAAGAGTGTAGAGAAATGGTTGGGAAAATATGAATGGATTTGTATGGAGGCTGTTTGTCTTGGTTGAGGGGAGATGATATGAGTGGAGTGGTGCTTTGAGCGAAGGGAGGAAAGTCCGGAATCGGTTTTGATAGATGAAAGTGTTTGACTTAGAGTTGGGCAAGAAAAGTACGCACGAGAAAATTTTGATGAGTGAACACATTTTATTGAACGCACTGAGTTTGATTTTGAACGCGGAGAAAAATTTAAGAACGCGCTAAGTGTAGGTCAACGGGGGGCTGAAGAATAAATAAAAAAGGTTGTGAAGTCGCGATTTTGGCGAACAAGCCACTGGAGATGGTTACAGGCTAATAGCAAGTTATTATGCCGTAGAGAAAGAAAGACGATGTCGCCATTTTTGTGAGAATTGAGTTAACAAGATTGTCAAGGTTGTTTTGCGAAAACAGTACAGGTATGTAGGAAGATGTACTAGCAAGATAGACAGTAACTAGGTCGGAACAGGAACAGTGACTAATTGAGATAAATGAAACAGCCCTGGAAGTCAGACCAGTAATTATTTTATAATAAATACCTCAAAACTAGTTCATCAGACCAAAAGGGGTTTTTCATCATGAGTTGAAGTAACAAAACCCGGCTACATAAGTTTTTCTAAGATGAGATACAACAGACATAGCAGACTGTGCATATAGAAGGATTGAAAGAAGGGAGAAGAGAAGTTATTATAAGTTGTGATTATGACATTGTGTATTTTGTGAGAATCACCCGCCTAGGTTGAAAAATTAGGCGTGAAGCAATTTTATTTCAATGAACTGTTGTTATTGGATGATTTACTGAAATTAAACATCATCTTTGTTATTCACCACTTGGTTTCGTGCAGTACTTTAGATGGAGATTCTTCACCCTCCAACAGTGTTTTCGTATGATGTCCTATCATATAGAGTAAAATAACTGAACATCATCAGCACTGTACTGTCTACTGTTCTGGGGTAGTGAGACGAACACACTATACGAACACTAAACAAATGCAACAGCAACCACACCATCACGGCCACAACAGGTCCACGGAAAAAACATGGTTGACGTTTAATAAATAAAGTTACTTCACAATAACGTCCATCAAACAACAAAAGTACATGGCATGAATAAGCGTAGTAGAGTTATCTCTCGTCCGTCAATAAGTTTCAAACGTTAGGTATCTTTAAGAGGCAATAATATAACAATGATACACTCCTCTCCTCTCCACTTAATCCTGGCCATTGTGCTAAGGTTCTGACAATCCACGAAAACCAAAGTAATGCGGCAGAAGCAATCAGGGCAAACAAAATATTAGTTGCCTCATATCTCAAAGTTACTTGTAGGAAATTATGGTATGAACTTCTAGATAAGTTCGGGAACCATCTTGCACATAACGTGGCGGCCTCATAAAATCAATAATGCCACAATGTATATATATTCTTCCTCTTCTTCTTCTTCTTTGATCCACTGTCACTGAGCGTCAGCTCTTGGTGACCTTGATGCCATTATATGGTACTGCGCAGTTCGTATAAGCTGTTCTGAGCTGCCATACAGTGTATTGTCTATGGATGGGTTGTGTGGTAGCAGTTGCTGTCTCAGTCCCTGAAGTGCAGGGCACTGTAGTAGGTGGTGTTCTACTGTCTCCAACGGGTTAGGGCAGTGTCTACATTTTGCTATATTTTGTGAATTTAGTCTGTTTCTGTGGCCATTTAGTGTAGAGTGGCCTGTTCTCAATGTGAAGATTTTGGTTTGGTACCTTCGTTCGATATCGTTCATAGCATCTTTCTTATTTGGGGCTGTTTGGTGAATGAAGAGTCTTCTTCCTGTTTTAGCCTGTGCCCACGTGTTCAGCCAAACTTCTTTACAGTTGTTTTTGACTATTTGTTTAACTGTTAACATACTCAGTGGGTGATCAATCTGTGGCATTTTTGCTCCCTTCTTTGCCAGTCTATCAGCAACTTCATTTAATGTGATGTTTATGAGGCCAGGTATCCATTTCATGTATATTTCTGTTCCGTACAAGTTCATAATTTTGTGGCATGTTTCTTGAACCTTCTGGATAGTACTGATTGAGTTGGTTTTCCAGTTTCCTATTGCCAAGAGGGCAGCCTGCGAGTCTGAGAACACTACAACATCATTTGGTTCCATTTCGTCTGATTCAAAGAGTTCAAAAATTCTAGTTAGGGTTTTCTGGATGGCGACTACTTCGGCTTCGTAGTTTGTGCACCAGATACCACAGGGACCTGCAATTTTGACGGGTTCTTCAGTACTGGGTGGGATGATTATGGCCCCGTATCCAGCATTTATTACTGCTTTAAAAGCTGACCCGTCTGTAAAGGCATGGATAATGTCTTCATCGTACTGACAGATGGTTTCCATAGCAAGTGTTTTCAACAGCGTAGGTATGAGGCTTTTATTTGCGGGTTGTAGAAGGTTTGTACATATTATTGGTCTTTTTAGTTCTACGTGGGGTGGTAGGTCAGGCACAACTTGAGTAGGTAGTCTAGTCTCTGGTATGTAGTGCTTCCCTGAAAGCTCTTGGTACCTTCTAGTGAAAGATGTCTTTTTAATTCGGTACCTGGAGTTGAGGTCACCGATAAAGTTTTTGCAGGGGTCATCTTTGTCAGCTCGTAAGAATCTTTCTGCCGTGATAATGACTGATTTCTCTCTCCTTAGTTCTAGGGGTTCCACATTGGCGGAAATCTCACATGCGCTGGTCGGAGTAGTTCGCAAGCCTCCACATATGAATCTGAGTGCCTGGTTTTGTATGCGATCTAGTTTCAGTCTGAGTGTTGGGCTAGCAGTGGCTTGCAGGGGTAGAGAGTAATCCATAACTGAGCGCACATATCCCAAGTACAGTTGTCGTAGGGTGCTCTGATTGGATCCCCAATCAGTGCTTGCCAAACGCTTTATGAGGTTTAGCCTTCTAGAGGCCTTAGCAGTTAGGGACTCAACATGTGTTTTGTATGTGAGTCTGGTATCTAGCTGTATCCCTAGATAAGTCGGATTGTTCTCTTTAGCTAGCTTTGCATCATCAAGTTTTAAATCCAGTTCTTTCTTTACTGTTTTGTTGCTGAGTGTGAATATAGTGTAGACTGTCTTACTCGTGTTGATCACCTTTTTCCAGAAGCTGCAGTAGGTTGTTAAAGCAGCCAGTGCACGGTTTAGTTTCTTTTGCAGTTGCAAGTGGGACTTCCCTTCTGCCCAAAAGACCAGGTCATCAGCAAACAAGGCGCTGGGTAATTCAAGGTAGTCTGCCAGATCGTTTATGTATATGAGGAAGAGGGTGCAGCTTAGGGCTGAGCCTTGTGGGAGGCCTTCTTGGATGGTTCTTTTCCCTGATGTTGCTCCGTTGACCGTTGTGGAGATGGTTCTATTTGTGAGGAAATCTTTTATCCAACGAAACATTCTTCCTTCTATGCCCATCTTCTGCATCTTGAAAAATAGACCGTCTCTCCATACTCTGTCATATGCCTGCTTGAGGTCTACGAAAACTGCGGCCACATGATTTTTATTCTGGAAAGCATCGGCAATATGTTGTACCGATCGGATTACCTGGTCAACAGTCTGTCTTCCTCTTCTGAATCCTGCTTGGTTAGGATGGAGGGCTTTTCCTTTCTCTAACCACCAGTAGAGGCGTGCATTTATCATACGTTCTGCCATTTTCCCAACGCACGAAGTCAGGGAAATGGGCCGGTAGCTACTGACTTCGCTTGGTGGTTTATCTTTTTTGAGTATTGGGATAATGTTAGCCGTTTTCCATCCTGTAGGTAAAGTACTGCTTCTCCACGTCTTGTTTATGAATTCAAGGATCGTCAGCAAGCCTTTTCCCCCAAGTTTGACTATCATGTCGTTGGTAACCTGGTCTGGCCCTGGTGCTTTTTTGGGTTTGGTCTTTAGGAGACTGGATTGCAATTCAGCTAGCGTAAATTCCTGATCAAAGATGCTGTCCACAGCCTTGTGTGCTTTTAGCATGCGTTTTGTAAGTGTCTTGATGGCTTTATCTAGATTGGCTCTTTTGTGTGTTTTATTGACTTCAGCAAAGAATCGATTTAGGACTCGTGCTTTCCCTCTGTTGGAGGTAGCTGTGTTACTGTTTGGAAGTTTTATAGGGATTGGGTTTCTTTTCTGGGATGTCCCTGCCATGCTGTCAATGGGTTTCCATGCTTTCTTCCCTTCTTTATTTAGGTCTAGGTTTTCGCATTTTTCTTTCCAGCTTTCCATTTTGGCTTTTCTGCTCGCTAGCTTAACCTGTGCAGTGAGTCTGTTGTATGTGGTTTTGTTTTCACGGCTAGGATTTTTCTGAGCGATTTTCCGTGCCTTGCATCTTAGTTGTACTAGGTGTTCTAATTCCTCATTCCAGAAGATGCTGTATTTGACTCGACTGCCTTTGGGGATTGCCTGTTTGGCTGCCTGCAGTATGGCTGTAGAGATCTGATCGTTCAAGGTATTAATGTCTTGGTTCATGTCTATTTCAGTGAGGAGCTGGTCTGATATGAGTTTGTAGTGTTCCCAGTTTGCTCGAGCATAGTTCCATTTCGGCTGTCTTTTGGTTTCCGTTTTTGTTTTACCCTGCGAGATGGTGGTGAGGATGGGTAGATGGTCGCTTCCTATGTCCTCCAATACCCTCCATTTATACCGGTTGGTGAGGTCTGCAGACACAAGTGTTAGGTCTGGTCGGCTACTGGTTCCGCTAGCTTTATGGTAGAGGGTTGGTGGAGATCTTTCGTTTTGGAGGACTATAAGGTTGGAAGTGTTACATAGTGTTACATGGCCTGAGGTGTTGGTGTCCTGGTATCCCCAGAGTGGGGAGTGGGCGTTGAAATCCCCTGCTATGATTGTTCTCTTGTATTCGATATCATCAAAGTAGATTCCATTAGTTTCTCTGGGGGGTCTGTAGACATTAAAGATTTGGAAATGTCCGTCACTTCCCCAGACTGTCACTCGTTGTATGTCAGTTTCATCATCGGTTCGAAGACTTTCGACCTCTGCCTGTACATCATTCCTTACCAAGGTTAGGATTCCTCGACAATTATTATGGCAATTACATTTGTACATTGTGTAGCCTGGGAAGTTGATGGATTTGTCCTTAAGAACGGTTTCTTGAATCAGTGCAATGTGAACTTTCTGGTCCTTCAGTAGTTTCTTTAATTCTAATGATTTAGTTCTTATTCCATCTACATTTAACTGTAGAATGTTAATATACTCCTCGGTAGCACACTTTTCGCCAGGAGCAGCCGAGGGGCGACCTGCTTGGCGCGGACCTTTTGCGAGGCGACGTCCGAGCTCGTATATCTTAGGTTGTATCTTAGTGTCATGGCATCATGAGTAGTGGGGGTTTGGGATGATTTTCTTTCATCCCGGTAGTTATCCTCTTTTTCCATACGGGATGTGCAAGGCATGGTGGGCACTGTACCATCATCGGTGGGGAAGTATTATTTTCCCCTGCTGTCCTGTTCGCCTGATGTCTGTCCTACCCCCTGGGGGTAGACAGCCCCAATACCATGTTGCACCACCTCAGTGGGGTTCACCGTTGTGCAGTCCCTGCCACCAAATGACCGCTGTTTTCTGGAAACATCCATAATTTGTCAGCTATTTAGTCAGCACTAGCGCTTCTAGTTGGTCAAAAGGATCGCCACGTCGTGCACCCTGGTGCCTTCACTATGAGATGCCGTGGATGGTTTGTAGTTGTGCCATTCCAAGTTGGAGGACAGTCACAGGTAAAAGCAGGGCTTTGCAGGGGCGCTCAACATAGTTTGGTCAGTCGGTCGAGACTGTTACCGGGGGATGGCCGCCACTGTCTTTGTGGATTCTGGGAGCCATATGTCAAGCTTGGAAGGTCAAGGTGGACCGGTGAGTTTGAGCCACTGGTTCAGTTCTCCAGTGCGACCGCTCTTGCCCAAAGGTGCTACCACTCTTGGCCTCCCCCAATCCCCCATATATATATATATATATATATATATATATATATATATATATATATATATATATATATATATATATATATATATATATATATATATATATATATATATATATATATATATATATATATATATATATATATATATATATATATATATATATATATATCACTCTTCAAAATCCCGTAGCTCGAAAAAATTACGTTACCTCGGACAAAAGAACAAATACAGAAGGCCCAAATAATTAACACACTGAACCCACGACATGTGACAAACTACGTCACTAGTGACTGTCGCTCACCACGGGTGGACGCTTCGTGCAAAAAGAAGTTTGTCTACAGGCGAACACAATTCATCACATAAAATGTACATGTGCTAGCGTGTAGTAACATGCTACAATATTTTATCCCAAATCTATCCATAACAGATGCTATACAGATGTAGCCGTGTACATAGTTGTTCCTTTGGAAACAGGCTATAAAAACCAGATTAGCATATAAATTTCTACTTTCCTAGAAACAGATTAAATTTTAATTAGGATAGAGTCGCGTTACATGTCAAAATTAGTCACGTGATTTTTACCCAATCGTGAGCTCAGAAAAATTTAGAAGAGACGCGATTTTCCCCAGCAGCCTAGTTTAGTTGGAAGGGACGCGTCTAGCTAGTAAGACAAGCAAGTTTGTGCTCATAACGCAGTGGTTTACTGCATGAAAGTTTATTCAAGTTGAAGAATTAGAAATTCCAGGGATGATGGCATGTTCTCTTCAAAGTGCATTTTTGTGTATTTAAACTCTATATTCGAAGTCTGTAAGTAGGAACTAATTACTATACAATTACAATTATTGACATGTCGAAATCGAATGATTGTTGCAGATTTAGAAAGGAAATAATGGCTGAAAGTTTTCTTTTCAAATGTACATGCAGGATTGATTTGTTTTGATGAAGCAATAACATATCAGGAGGAGATATGGCAATTTTATATCCTGAAGAAGCAGAGTAATCCCTATTGAACTACTGGCATGCACTTACTTGAAAATATGGCATTATGAACAAGAAAGAATTTCCTAAGAATAGAACCAGAATGGTTATAATGAAGTTAGAAACTCATACAGCGGGATTTTGAAAAGAAATATGCTCTGAAGAATAATTGTCATATGTGTCTTATGAAGTTTTGCCATGTCGACTTGTAATTACGTTATAATTAAATAAAAGTCACGTTTATACTAAAAGCAGGTCGTCACTCATTTGCTTTGCCATACATTCATGAGAGGAAGGAAGGAAATATAAATGAACCATAACTGCTCTTGCTGGTAAATCATATAAATAAAACACATCTGCTCTAATACAACACCTTAGAGGATAGTCCCCGAACCTGGTAAAATCCCGTAAGACTGTAAGGGAGAAATTGCGAACTCTAGCGGTCAAGCTAGTAATCTAGATCTAACACTCTCTGCAATAAAACAGCAACCCCCAATTCCCTACCCGGCCACACATTGCAACTTGTTGCCTAGTGACCAGTCCTCTTTAAAAGAGCAGAAGCGAAGATGGACCTAAGGAGGAAATACCCACACCAAGAGTACAACAACAGCAGCAAACGCATGCACAACCATTACAGCCCACCGATTGACATGTCTAAGAAATATTTGCTGACGGGAAGTTACCCTATGCAGCATGAGCCATCACTGTGTCAGAGCTTTGCCCATCAGTTCCACTCCCCAAGTTTCTCCAACCCACGCCGCCCCTCTGACTCTGACAAGTGGAACAGTCGTTTTCTGACGGGAGGTTATCCCAAACATAAATCCTTGAGCTTACATCCTTTCAAATAGACTAACCCGAATCATGCACAAACAAGAAGAATTTATGAATGAACCAAAGACGACCTCTGTCGCGACACAAACAGACCTTCCTACGTCACCTTTTAACCACACTCGAATGACAGTAGCCACTCAAACGAAAAAACATGTACCAGTGATAAATGAAACCAAGACGATTAGTGCCAGAACATATACAGAAATAAACACTGTAGCCCTACACTCAGAGTCAAAACGGAACAATGGAGTCGTGAAATCAGTTGAGACCAAGAGTTCTAGAGATAATGATCTGATCAAGACACAGAACATTAGTAAAACGGTTGATCCAGGCGTAAATGAAATCAAGAAGGCAATAAAACATACCCTAAAAGGAGCCGATCTTCACACCTTAACATCACGGAAGGTACGGAAATTGCTAGAGGCAAAATTTGATACAGACTTTTCAGAACGACGACAAGAATTTCACAACCTTGTAACCGAAATACTGAATGAAGATGAAACTGAACCGAAAATAATAGAACAACACTTCGATCCTAACACAGTGGTCCAAAACTCTAATGAACATAAACACGACACAATATCATCTGTATCGGACTCAGATAGCGGTATAGATTCAATATTCAGCACCCCACCATTACAACTACACACCACTGGCAAGTCATGTTTCCCTAAGCCTCAGGTTTCGCCTCCTGTTACCAAGTGCATAGAAGTGCAACAGAACGATGTCAGGCGAATAGTCAAGGCGAAACGCTATCGTGTTTCAAAGCCCAGCCGAGAAGTGTTAGCCTCATCTCAACTAGTCAAAAACAACAGTGTGCAAATTATTGCGCCCACTGTAAACGGTGTTAACGTACAGCACAACCAGGTCAGAAGAAAAATCAAGGCGAAACATATACCTGGCTCAAAACTAACAGATGTTCCAGCCATACAAACCCTAACCACAGGGAAACCATCACCGCAATCAAAAGATGTTAAGCCATCACCGCATTCGTCAATGTCCTCAGTGCCCCAACAATCAGCAAATGCAGTGTCGTCACCTATTACACCCGTCATCACTGCTACTCAGTATGATGCTCGCCTAACCAGTCGAGACATTGCAAAGTTAGAGATGGCAGCACAACTAAAGGACTTATTACTGAAACTTTGATAAAACACGCCCAGGTGTTTTATGTGTTCGCCACTCCGAACACGGTCAACGCATATGTGAAAAAACCTTTTTAACAATGTACTAACTTTCCCATGTACTCTATTTTCAGTTTTGACAGTTCAAATGACTTGCTTCCAGACTAAGATGTCAAAGCCCCACTGAGAAACTTTTTTTTCCAGCCTTAAAATACTGATGCCCAGAGAACAATCAAGACCAATCAAGACCAGCACACGGAGGATTTTCATTAGATAGTATAGTTTTGTGAAATAAAAATGACAAAACAATTGATAACACACGGTGTTACGAGTTTACAGACATTATTTAGTTACAGACATTTTCTTAATATTTTAGAATGTTACACAACCTTACCTATAACACATGTGTCACACTATTCTGTTGTAACATTCATCTCTACTTTTGAACTGATCATATTCCACGCTCCATTCACCAGACTTCTTGTCCTTGCAGTTCCAGAGTTCTGTAATTTCGCATCTTAGTGCATTTTCATGCAGACACTTTACACCAGTAGTTTTTCTTACCTCATACTAATATTTCTGTGATCTCATTTATGCTAAACTCCTTTATTCTATCACCTTGATCAATCATACTGTTCCTACTATGTGTACCCTTTCCTCGCCACTTATTGACAACAGACACTGCTACAATATTCATTCTGTTCTAACCTAAACTATTACTTGCAGTCCTATTGGTTAGGATTTACTATTAGGAAAATATTGATAGTATCTCTAGTGTTTAGTGAATTGATTTTTATCATTCTTTCGTACTTGTGATACAAACAGAAAAGAAATCACAAGAAAAAAAGAAAAGAAATCACAAGAAAACAGAAAAGAAATGGAAAAAAGAAATGAAAAAGAAAAAAATGGAAAGAGACAAAACATAACAAAAAAATGAGAAGAGAAAAACAATTGGAATGTTTTTTATAAGATGTATTATATGTTTATATGCCACCCTCACACATTTTCATGATGATAAGCCAATATTGTAAAACATTGACTGCCCTGAGGTTAGCAGCCGACATAAAAGAAAAGAAAAAGAGAAAATAAATCACCATTTCAGAGTGAGAAATTAGTTTTTACTCCTACTGCCCATTACCAGTCATACCCCCACCAGCATGATCTCTGATACTCCAGCAGTATTTTGTTGATACTGACTATGACAAGTACCCCAATGACATTTGCGCATGCTGATTTTTTGCAAATGAAAAATCCTTTGAGAGCATTAGTATATGCTAACCCCAGATTGAACACATTACACCTATTTGTTGATGATGCCTTTGCCCATGTTAAAGAAATAGCATTTGCACATGCTGACTTAGCAAATGAAATACCCCTCTACAGCATTTGTATATGCTGAACCCACATTGAACACCCATTACCGGATGATAGCCACTGATGGCACACGAGAGAAAGAAGCAACTGTTTATGTATGATGAAGATGCAATTTTATATTATGGTGAAACCTTATGTTGTCACAGCTGAGATTTTGTTGTAATGTTTATGCACAAGATCCCCCACATTAACATTGGAGGAGCAATAATTTTAGTCTTTCGTGGTTACGAGATAAGACAAGGATATAATAGAATATTTGATGAATACCATGGACATGGAACAAATCAGAGCAGATGATTACTGCACATATGAGGACCATATTTGAAGTCATTATTGAAGGATTATCAGTAGACAAGAGACAAATAGATTATGATAATCCCATGGAACCACAGGTAATAAGGACACAAAATGGAGATTTAAATAATGGAGGAAAAAAAAATAATGACTGAATAATTACTACGCCCAGAGGTAGGAGAAATAGAGATACATCCGGATTTTTGGAGAAGATATCTCTTTGATTTTTGCTCATTGCCTTTGTAATATGAACATTGTTGTATAACAAATGACTATTCCTTATCACGAATTACAGAATGTTGTACGATAGTTGAAATAAATTGACAATTTACTATACTCATAACATACCCAGAATTACAGGAGAAAAATACATGATTGATGAAATTGGACGTACTGAGATCTGCTCACCCCGAGGATATTGAAAAAAAAAAATAATAATGTTATCCCAAGGACAGACATGTCACAGATATATCATGGAGATATTATGACATAAGAAAAGAATACCTAGATTGGAAATGCAGCAAACTTTGTCAAGGACACCATGAAATAGACCCCCGCCCCACACTTAAGATAACTGACGGACGAGATTTTTGAATTATAAGTACCATAAGTCACCCATCTGGCTGTAGTCAGCGGATGTTACGGGCACCACATAACTCTGACTAACCCTCGACCAGCGAAGGCAGAGTTGGTGTCGAAATTTTGCACATATGTAAAAAGACATGTTTTTGTTCATGTTTTGGTAAAGTCTAGACATTTGTGTTAATGGTTCCATAAATGATTAGTTGATATATTGTTGATAAATATTCACAGATATAGTACATGGACAATTAATAAGGATGTATTTCCAGTACAGAATAAGAGGAATAGGAAGGATCCACATTTTAAATATTGGAGCACCATGAGCGATGAATTGGACTTATAAAGAAAATGGAAATGGTACACTGTATGCAAGGATAACCAGAAATAATATGGATAAATAGTAGTCACAGTGCCAGGAACTTTGTCTTATAAGAATATTGTAGATTCCTCACGATCAATTGAATATTTTTTCTTCCTTTCTATGTCACATTTTTTGAGTGATGACCCCAAAATTTTTTTTTATCTCATATTGTCAAACAGTTCTTACATCTCAGTTGATTGTTCCATAAATAATTGTTTGATGTGTTTTTGATAAATGTATTGCTAGATAAGGTACATAGGGAGTTACTAAGGATGAATTCTCAAGATAACAGGAGGACAAGAATAGATACAATGATATTGGAACACCATAAATGATACATTGGTGTTATGAAAAAAAAAAGGAGACAAATATAAACGGTATACAAGGATGCCTTGAGAGTGACAACATGGATACATATTGTCAAGAGTATAAGCAGTTGTCTTAACAGAGAAAATAAAGTAATACGGAACCCAACGTAGAAAATTCATGATGATTTGAAACTATATTTTCCTTTTCCCTTATATTTCATAATATGATAGTAACACATTCGTCTGTTGGTTGCTGAATAATTTGATGTTTGAAAATTGATGTATGATAAGTCAAAGGATCTTTGAAAAAAAATAAAAATAATATTTCTAGGGAAGAGTTCACAGACAAAAATACTGTGTTGACAGAAAAGAAGGAATGATTAGAAATAACTGACTAATGGACAGGATCACCACCAGACGTACGGATATTGGAGACAAACATCACATAGTTTAGAAAAAAAAAAAGGAATGTAATATAGAACATTCTTTACAGTGATGGACTTGGAACGAATTTATACACTTACCATTTGGAAAATGTCAATAACAAGGAAACATACAAATAAATAAATAAGGATAAGCCATGAGGTTTTAATGCTTTTATTGTGAAAAATGATTACTTATAAAAATGATGCTGGTTATATTATCGTCTGATAAAATATGCATATTATGTCTAGAGATGTTTTCTACATGTAATAATGAGCAAGTGGCTCATTCACTGGAAAAAAAAAGAGAACATGATGAGTACCCATGAGAACATTGGCTATTTTATGAAAGTGGATTGCCATTACCATAGGAATTGGAGATTTTGGACATTTCTTGGAATATTGCAGAGTACTTGGAAAATAGAATAAATAAGTACGCCAGGAAGAAAAAAGATTTTTTAAGTACCTGCAGACTTATATATGGAGCAAATAACAGGAAAAGAAAAGAGATAACACCCCCCCCCCCCCACCATATCTAAGAGAATGTAATCAACTATATTTTTGAATGAAATGTAATAGATTATGATAATGCAGCCAAGTTCTGGAAATAAGATATTTTATTGTTCATTTCCCAGTGTTGCCTCTCGTCACATTCTTTTGAGTGCTGACCTTATGATTGTTTTTAGGATTTTGTTGGTCAGTGTTGCCAATTTGTAAATTTGGTTGAAATATGTATTGATGTGAAAGATAGTTTGCAATTTTTTGGAGATGATGTCCATCTATAAGGCCCCTTTATAGACGACAGTCCCATATAGACATAGGAGCTCAGATGTAGGAATTTCGTTAAATTTTCTGAAATATTTTTGGACTTAGAAAAATTTTTGAACTTTAAATTTTTTTTCAAAATATTTTTAGACTTAGAAAATTTTTGGGGATGAATTTTTGTTATTGATAGTACTCAAATGTCTCCCTACGGGATACATTTGCGGAGCCCCGGGATCTATATGTAGCCGTGTACATAGTTGTTCCTTTGGAAACAGGCTATAAAAACCAGATTAGCATATAAATTTCTACTTTCCTAGAAACAGATTAAATTTTAATTAGGATAGAGTCGCGTTACATGTCAAAATTAGTCACGTGATTTTTATCCAATCGTGAGCTCAGAAAAATTTAGAAGAGACGCGATTTTCCCCAGCAGCCTAGTTTAGTTGGAAGGGACGCGTCTAGCTAGTAAGACAAGCAAGTTTGTGCTCATAACGCAGTGGTTTACTGCATGAAAGTTTATTCAAGTTGAAGAATTAGAAATTCCAGGGATGATGGCATGTTCTCTTCAAAGTGCATTTTTGTGTATTTAAACTCTATATTCGAAGTCTGTAAGTAGGAACTAATTACTATACAATTATTGACATGTCGAAATCGAATGATTGTTGCAGATTTAGAAAGGAAATAATGGCTGAAAGTTTTCTTTTCAAATGTACATGCAGGATTAATTTGTTTTGATGAAGCAATAACATATCAGGAGGAGATATGGCAATTTTATATCCTGAAGAAGCAGAGTAATCCCTATTGAACTACTGGCATGCACTTACTTGAAAATATGGCATTATGAACAAGAAAGAATTTCCTAAGAATAGAACCAGAATGGTTATAATGAAGTTAGAAACTCATACAGCGGGATTTTGAAAAGAAATATGCTCTGAAGAATAATTGTCATATGTGTCTTATGAAGTTTTGCCATGTCGACTTGTAATTACGTTATAATTAAATAAAAGTCACGTTTATACTAAAGGCAGGTCGTCACTCATTTGCTTTGCCATACATTCATGAGAGGAAGGAAGGAAATATAAATGAACCATAACTGCTCTTGCTGGTAAATCATATAAATAAAACACATCTGCTCTAATACAACACCTTAGAGGATAGTCCCCGAACCTGGTAAAATCCCGTAAGACTGTAAGGGAGAAATTGCGAACTCTAGCGGTCAAGCTAGTAATCTAGATCTAACACTCTCTGCAATAAAACAGCAATCCCCAATTCCCTACCCGGCCACACAGAGCTTCTACAAGTCTTGCATAAATTATGTAAGGACAGCAAACCATAAGTCAGAAGAACTAAGGACCACCACTGGTGTAAGACAAAGTGATATCCTGTCACCTTATCTTTCCATACTCCTCATGGACGATGTCATCACGGCATGTAAGGAGAGAACAAGAAAGTATTCAGTGGGGTACTGGAAGATGAGACAGGTCTGCATTTCAGAGCTGGCATTTGCTGATGATGTTGCCCTGATTGCTAAATCAGAGGCACATCTCCAATCCAACCTGCAAGTCTGGAAGGAAGAGCTGGAGAAGAGAGGGATGGTCATAAGCAGCTCTAAAACAAACTCCATGATGATATCACGAGAAGAAAGAAGACATCAGATTAAGCTGGGAGAACAGGTCTTGGAACAGGTGACCGCTTTAAATACCTCGGAGCTATTATAGACCGAAAGGGAGGTATCAAAGAAGAGTTGGCCACTCGAAAAGCAGCAGCTGGGAGACTTTTTCAGGCCATAAATCGAGGATTCCTCAGCAAAAAACGAAGATGGTTTTATACCGCTCCACCTATGTCCCAGTCTTGACATATGGATGCAAGTCATGGGCAATGACTACAACCTACAAAAGCCAAATACAAACCTCAGAAAGGAGGTATCGGAGGAAGGTGGTTGAAGTAACAAGAAGAGATATAGCACGCAACCAGACGATACGTCAAGGCCTAAAATCCTACCCCCTGCAGACTGTCGTGTGGTGCGTATTGGGGCAACTACGACAGTAGTTTTTGCCAGGAATAACCCATGAAATGTTAGGTAGAAGGTCTCTAGAAATTGGCTCGTTAAGAAAGAATAAAGACTTATTCGAGATACGGACAGGAAGACGGGAATGCGAATGCTTTCTTCTGGACAGTGTTTTCTAATTAATTATGGAAAGAGTTTTGTTTCCCCACGACCTTAGCTTCTGCACTTAGATCCCGTAACAGAAATAGCCCCCAACCTCATCTGAGTAGAGAAGTGTCCCTATATGTGAATGTATAACACCGACAGCACGAGTGCCACATTAACAAACTAGATAATGATCAAACGATTGTTTGGTTTATTAATTAAATATCCACACATATAGGGTTAGTAATGGTTTGAACGTGGTGGTGGTAAAAGACGATTCACACAAAACACACAGATGAGATATTAAAATTGCAGTTAATTAAGTAGTAGTTAATTATAGATGAACTGGTGTAAAGCGAAATGATGATGATGTGATATGATACGTATTACCAAAATGGTGAGTACTTTACACAGCCCATGTGTCTCTAAATGCTTCTCGTGGATACGATGATTCACATGTAGGCATAAAATGTCCCAAGTTGTCATACGTTATGTCGAGGGGGGTATCTCTAAGCCGAGGACGTTCTGATGAAAACTGTTGTCGTACTGAGAACGTTGACGATATATATATATAATAAATTCTTTAAGCGCCAACCACGGCGCATAAGGCAGAAACCAGTGCTCTCCAGGTTGTTCGTTGTGACGCCACTCCTCTTAGCTCTTGCACATTATTTAGGCCCAACGTTCTTCCTTCTCTTATTATTGTTCTTTTAAGTGTTTCTTTTGGTCTTCCTTTTTTCCTCTTACCCTCAGGAACCCACGTGAGCGCCTGTAGTGGTATTTTGTTGTTTTGCATTCGTAGGACATGACCGATATATGACCATCGTCTTTTCCTTATATAGTCGGAGACATATATATATATATATATATATATATATATATACCTTCACTGTTTGAGTATATCTCTGTAGTGTTGATCAACAGTTAATAGCTGTCATATGGAAAACAAGTCTGTTGTCTGATCTCCCGAGGGTACTGGCCAGACTGGATATCTTCACGAAATGTTAGTGATATGAAGACTCATTATCTTGCGTATGTAGACGTGATTCACAAAATATACTTTAGAGTCTGCTTCATAGAATGCGCTTAAGAGTGTGTTGCACTTGGCATAAATAGGAGCTTCCACTTTTTAGCTCTTTAGCTTGACTTCAGTTATAAGCTTTCGAGTGATTTGAACTTGTGATAACTAGGTATTGAACTTGTGAGCGAGCAGTAGCCTATATGGTGACGAAAAATGCTGCGTCCGTCTTCTGAATTGTGGGTGAGGAAATATTCCTTTTTAATTGAGGAATGAAAGATATCCTATGGCGAATTCTGCTAGCTAAATGTCCGTTTTTTGATAACTTATTTCTGGTTAGACGTCAGACACGTTGCGTGTAGACTCAGACTTCTGATAAACTGAAGACACACAAAAGTCTTCGTAAGTTTTCACACTTAACATCACTGGTTGACTTTAATTTATATTACTGCTCATTATTGATCTCTCCCTGAGTTCAATTCTAATGATGTTAAATATCTTGTGCATGAGAGTGTGTGTGCATGGGAGACTGTGATGATGATGAAGGTGAAGAATGAACTATTAATTACCTCCTATCATCCTATCATCTTCTGGGAAAATCTTCTCATTTTATTAATCAGTTATGAAAATAATTAATTGAAACTCTATCTTTCGCACATTTAGCTGTGAGGTTAAACTGAACAAAGAATAAGAAAATGTATTAATAATCTGTATAAGATCTACTAACCTACTTTTCCCTTCGCAAAATCCTTTAAGAACACAATTCAGCACAGAAAAGAATTATTATGCACTCTGAATAAACACGTGTATTTAGGCTAGGCGTTATAGGGATTTAATCTCTACCTCACAATGTAAAAACTGGACTCCTCTCTCTAGCGAGCTTAGCGGTATATTATATCTCTAGAAGTCCAATGTGGGTTCCTAGGACTGGTGATTACAACTCCGCCCATACAACCAATACCTAAGAATTCATTCCCAGGATCGCTCTTGTTCCCTGTCAGTCCAAAAGTGGGTGGGGTAATTCGCGACCAACTTTCGTTGCCTGGCTTGCCTGACAAACACGTATTGAGATAATTGGCTGGCCACTGCAAAAGTGCCGTCACATTACTCTCTGATTGTCTATCGCTCCGTGTGTTGGCGGCACTCTTTGTTACCTCCGTCCATTGTCGCCAGCATGCTAACATGTCCCCTTTGTGGCGCAGCCTATTGATTTACATGCCGGTTGGTTTCATCAGCATGAGACTTTTTCACCTGGCCAAGCTGGGCGTCAAATGTGGTGACCCGGCCGAGCAACAAAGTTAACAACAGTCCACAGAAATTGTATAATGCCCGGATGTCTGATTTGGATGACCAGATGTGTTTTCACCTGATTTATCACGATGCAATGTGGACTTCAAACGATGATGTCAGGTATGGGGACTCAATCAAAAGACTTTATTTTACCACCGATGAAAGAACAAATGCGGTTCTCTAGATACCGGTCGCGAGTAATCAAAACGATGAAACAGCAAATGTGGGATGAAAGAGCACAAATGTGGGAGAAAATAAAATACGAGAGATGTAGGAAAATATAGAGCTATAAGGCCTTGGCACTCGTTTATCACACAGACCCAAGTAGACCAGTCCCAACAAAGATGGTTTGGCCATGTCTGCAGAATGGGAGAAGATCGGCTACCACGACAAACATGGGAAACAAAGAGCCAGTGATCCAGACCCCCAGAACGACCCAGAGTCCGCTGGGAGGACAACATTAGACAATCTTTGAAGGACCGAGGACTAGAATGGAACCAGGCCAGGAGGAAGACAGCTGATAGGATAGTCTGGTGCTCTCTCTTCCAAACCTATACATCTCACGGTAGAAGGGGAACGACTAAGTAAGTATCTTCCCATACCACGATACCAATTAGCTCAGACTTTACCCTCGATGAGAATTAAATTTAATCCCTCGGGATAAAATGTCCTTTACTTTTAAATAGAATAGCTTTCATAGTTACTTTATATTTAAATGAAAATTTAACAATACAGTTAGAGTCTGTTTACATATGCGTCTCCACTGATTGAAAAGTGTTCACAATATGAATTACATATGTTTTCATTTATGTTTACACTGATTTAAAGCTTGAAAGCTTACATTAATTTTAAAGTGAATATGTTCATACGGACATTTACAGTGCTTTGAATATGTAAGTATTATACTTAGAATGTACATCATTTCTTTCATCTTTCCACACCCCCTCCCCCTCCCGCTCCATAGGGAACTTGGAACTACTTTATGCTTTTAGTTCTCTTTCCGAAACTATCAATAAAGCAATCACCAGCCCGTGTAGTGTTGGTTCATGAATCATCATTCTATACGCTGAGGTTGCCAACCTTAAATGACAAGCGAGTTTCACATTTTAAAATTCACATGGTAATATATAAATATATATAAATATATATAAATATATATAAATATATATAAATATATATAAATATATATAAATATATATAAATATATATAAGATGATAGGAAACTCTTTACAGAGCGATACAACAGGAAGCAATCTGATCATCAGAAGGAGTCCCCCCGTCCGACAAGTGTTTCGGCCCTATATACTCCTTTACACTCTAAGGGGGGCGGGCCCACTTGGGTCATGACTCCCAAGCGTCTCAGCTTCCTGTTGTCTTGCATCAAAAATGAACCCATTTCACTTATGGTAGCAACTTTAAATTCCACAACTCCGCCAGCCGTGGAGGCAATTGTGAAAGTAACAAAGAGAAGACAAATTATTCCGTTCGTTCCGTCGCACACACTGAGACACCAGCGCGAAGTCAACGAGTCGCCACTGCGCGTTCCCCACTGGACTTTTGATACTGACACCCCTTATAGTATACACCGCTTGTCGCCCCGGAGTCGCAGCCCGTTCACTAGTCCACCACAAACCTCAGCGTATTGTGGACTTAGAAAAATTCCTGGTGTTTTCTGTACCGCAGCGTTTATTGTTACAATCTCCATTCCCCATTGCGGTTGTTCCACAGCCAGCCTGATGCCTTTTCGGCAGTTTCACTAAGCCTCTTCAGGGCCCTTGTTCTCGACTGTCCCCTCAGCCCCAACAGTTTCAATAGATCATACACTGATGCAGCCACAAGCCCTCTTGCACCCACTTCAACAGCCATGACCCTTGCAGTGAACCCATCGTGTCTCAGATCCGCGGCCAGATCACTATACTTGGCCGCTTTGAACGAATGTTGCTCATCTAATCTGGATTCAAATGGCACGGTCAGTTCAATCAGTATGACCTGAAGCGTTGCTGCAGAATGAAGCACTATATCCGGCCGTCTCCGCGATTTTCGGATACTCTCTGGATATGCCCCTCGTCCAGGTAGGTCTACCGCCATCTCCCAATCATTTGCACAATCAAGAAGAGATGGTAAACTGCTACCAGGTTTATATATATATATATATATATATATATATATATATATATATATATATATATATATATATATATATATATATATATATATATATATATATATATATATATAATGTTAGTTCACATGTTAGTAATAAAATATGAAATTTAAATCACAACTTACGCCAATCCTGACTCCCAGACGTTTTGCTCACATGAATAAAAGAGACTTGAATCGGCCTCTTACACGCGTCTGGGGTGGTGTCGTTAATTCAATAAGTCCCCTCTCTGACTTCATATGTGGTCCTTCAGTGTTCTCAGTCACGGTTTCCTTTTTTTTAAATGTTAGAGATTTCCTGGGCCATATTGTAATTCCTGATAAATACTCCAATAAAAGGTGTCCGGTATTTTAAGAAGGAATTCTGAATTCTAATTCTTCACTGTAGCAGTCTGGTGTCTTGGCGAGCGATTTCTCAATTGAAATAGCTTGAGAAAATGGTCAGATTATATTCCCTGCCTTCCCACTCCTTCGTTTGTTATGAGCTATAAAAAACTACAATCATATTCAAACAGGCGGGTTGTGGGGTAATTTCAAAATATTCCGACATCGGATAATTTTGAACGTATCGCAGAGGTCAATTCTCCCATATATGGTAGTAAGATGTCAGATCCCCTTGTGTACAAACTTACAGACAGATCGGTAAACTCATACAACAGCGTGTTCAAAATGTATCCATCATTACTTTATCAGAAAGTACTCTTGTTATAACAAGTAGGACAGGAAAGGAAATGTGATTATTATCACCTACAGGGAGTGTCAAGCCATTCGACAATACTCAAATATCTGCTACACATAGCAGAAAAAGAAAGAACGAAAATGCGACAAATGAACGCCCATAATAAAAATCAGTACTACAAAAGTACCGATACTGCCGGAGTGAAACAAAGATCGATAGTGGCCGCCCCGTTTTGTCACAATTAGTTGGGGCATAAAACAGTATGATCTTAATTTTCCTTGTGGTAGTTTAGAATATTGTTGCTGTTAGTCTGGGTCTAATTGTTTCCCAATCTATGAGTGCTTTCTGAAACTCTTTTGACAACAGTAGAGCCATGCCTTCGCTAGTGTGCGCTACCTTCATCGTATCAGATGGCAGCATAACGTCCCCTGTGTTAGGTGTCTTCATTTCTACCCTTTCAACCATGTTTTTCATATCCCCAGAATGTCAGATTCTTACTTTTGCACATCTGCCACCATCTGTGCAGATCTCCCTTCTTTGTTTAGTATTCCAACATTCCAGATGTCACATCTGGAGATTTTACTAGAAGTAAAAAACTTGAGCCAGCAGCGCGACACTTTTCTCAGTGGCACGTCATAAACGTCCTTAATGTGCATGGTTGCATTAAAATATTTGAATTGCGTGGAGTGGTTGAAAAGTGTGTGCATCTTCGAGAATTGATGAAAATTGTGATATATATATATATATGTGTGTGTGCGTGTGTGTGTGTGTGTGGACTTCAAAGCATATGTACACTGCTTAGACAGCGCAAACTAAACTGGCTTGGCCATGTCCGCCACATGGAAGATGATTGCATCCTCAAAAATATCTTCTACGGACAACTGGCAGATGGCACAAGAACAGCTGACCGTAGCTGAGGTTCAAAGATGTATGCAAGAGAGACATGAGGGCACGTAAATCCAATAACGCGAAAAGATAAAACTGCCGATCGCACAATGTGGGCGAAAATAAGCTCTCACGGCAAGCAGAAGAGAGGAGAAAACGTCGACAGGAACATGAGGGAAAAAAGCAGCTGAGGGCTGTCACCTAAGGGGCGCATTCCCATAGTCAGTTATGACTAAAGGGGCTATTATTATTATTATCATCATATATACATACACACAAATACACACGTGTGTGTCCTAGCCAACGTCAACGTCGTTCCTTCTTGTTCACCTTCTATTTATCTTATTCTTGTCATCAGTTTCCACACGAGCGATCTTGTCATATTACTGTATTCCTTCTATTCTGTGTAAGCACCCATTTATGAAAGTCGGTAACTTCCTGGTTGTTGTTGTTGTCCATCTTTCGGAGCCGTGCAATAGGACTGTCTTACATGAGAGTTGACATATATAATTTACTTTGTTGCCTAGATATATTAATAACTCCACACCTCGCAGGGATCTTTCTTCAAGTGTAGTCTGGTTATTATTTGTCACATTTATTCCCATAATATTTGTCTTGTCTCTGTGTATTTTCAGACCCACTTGCTGTGACCTCTCATCCGGTGTTCTCCTTTTGTCTTGCATATGGTTTCTGTTATAGGATAGAAGGGCAAGGTCATTAGCAAAATCTAGAGCGTCAAGTTGTTTTGTCAGAGTCCTCTGGGCAATAAATAACTGGAATATTTCATTTAAAACAGATGTTTCCATTCCTATTTTGTGATTTAGTGTCTCCGGATCTATCAGCTTCCCGTACCTGTATATGTTTTGTAGCTATGTTTAAAGTTGCCACTTTGTGCCCAACAATAGCGAGTCTTGACTTCTTTAAGGGTCATGTGCATACAGTCGTCTATCCTGGTTACGGAATGTTCTTGCAGCGTCAGTTTTGAAGTCACGGTTTAATTTATCAAGATTTGTTTTCCAAGAAGATTTCATCAAAATCATGGGGTTCCGCAGGTTATCATCAGTAGTTCCGCTAAAGACGTACTATTAAAAAAATGTCAATTAGCAGTTATCATTTTAAAATAACCCATGTGCTATCTGATTTAATTTTTTTACCCATTAGGTGGTTCTTCTTACATTTGTAAATAATTGTTTTGTCATGTCTGGCAATATTAATGGAAATAACATCGCATGAAATTAATAATGACGCCACGTGTAATTATTAATTACACAAACACAAGATTTGTCTTGTTGTATGGCTACGAAATGAGGAGAACAACAGAAAGAAAAAAACAATGTCCATTTGTCAGACTTGGCACTGAAAACCCATTTTTGTTACTTCACTAACAAAGAGTTGCTGCATAAAATACTTTACCATTTCTTGAAAGCTGCTTTTAAATTTGCTGTAAGTTAATGAAATATGCTCAGGGTGCAGTCTTAATAGCACAAAGTAAAAAGGACTTACAGAAAATGATTGATAAATAAGTAAATAAATATATGTAATTAACAGGCATTCATTTGACAGAAAGGAGGGACACCAGAGAACAGAACAGAAATATAATTGATAATCTTACTGGGAATCGAACCGAGGACCATCCAAACGTCGACTAACCTTGCTGCGAAAGTAAATTATGAAAGGACACACATCCAATTAGGTACTCCTTGTGCGTTCGTTTACGACTTACTTTGACAGCAATGCGATGGCGCCGTTTGGATGACCCCTTAGTTCGATTGCCGATAAGACTGTAACATATTTCTTGTCTGTTGTATGTTATCCTTCTTTCTGTCCAACGAGCGCCTGTTAATTACCTTTATTTATTTATTTACTGATTTATGTATTACTCACAGGACTCAGGTGTCCTTCATTTTTGTATGAAATGATTGCTACAATAATGACAGAAGGTAATAATAAAACCCTGGGGACAATACCACAGAAAGACACAAGTAATAGTCATCTGGAAGACAATTATTTAACCAGAATGCACCTCTGAAGCAAATGCGACAGCCCAGAAATAAGTCAACAGATTCTACGCCGGTTAAAAACATCAGATGTAAAATGTATGTTAAAAGTGTGAGTTCGACGGGCTGGGCAATATCAACATTTAAATACAATTTGGGACGTATTTGATACAACAAATCAGTGTCAACGACAGTAAAAACAAAAGTTTGTCAGTGCTATATGTAGTTAATTCTGACATTTGGAAGTGAATCATAAACAATTCATAAATAAGTATACAAAACCCTTGGGACCATAGAAATGTTATTTACAGATTTAAGAATACCTTGGACAATTGAAAAGAGAAACAAGGATGTCCTGAAAGAAGCCAGTCATTTAAGAAATTATATTACTAATACTAGAAGGAAGCAGTACGCTGTCTTTGCGCATGTTTTGAGAAGAGGAAGATTGTGACGATATGAAAGGTTGAAGAGACAAACGACAGAAGAAGACAAATAGAAAAGATAATGAGCATATTGACATCGTGACGTGGAATCAAGTCCACAACAGAATTGATAAACAGCTCTGAGGCCAGGAAGGTACGGAAAGACATGATTACCTAAGCCTGGGACATGATACTGAAGACAAATAAGAAAAAAACATATCTGCAGTTATTTTCTTCATTTGCTATTAGGTTTCCCTCTGACTCTCCTGCCATGGGGGGTCAGACAATTTTTTTAACTCTTTTCTTTTTATTAAATTTACGTTAGTTTTCTCTGTCTATTTCCGACTGTTTTGTGTTCTTTTGTAGCCGACAAAAACAGTGTAGCCTTAACGTTGGTTATTTCTTTATCCTGTGTGTCAGAAAGAAGCACAATGACCATTTTTGTTCCCGCCATAAAAATACCAGTGGAAACAGCACACAAAAAAAAAGAGATTTCAGAAATTGAACCAGGGTCTTCTGTGTTCTTCAACTCTGGATCATTTTGAATTAGATGCTGAAAATACTCAGGTAGTTTCAGATTGAAATGATGTGGGATAAGTGCTTGCTAGATATGGGCTCAAGATTGTAATGTTATTATGTATGTATATAAGCGTTACTACGTCCTCTTCACACGCACACATAAATTTCACAACGCACACAGTAAAGCTGGATCAGTTTGCCGCCATTTAACTTTATTTACTGATACTCGTACATGTGTAGTTTCGTATTTTAATGTATTATATTACATCCCCCCTTTGTTGAAAAAAAAAAAAGTGTGCAAACATTTCCATTGAAAAGGAATAACAAATATTTAGGATAACTCGCAGCAAAACTAATAATGCCAATATAGATATAGAATGTTCACTCGAGAACAAGAATCATCTTGTGTTAAACTACGTTTGGGAAAAGCTATTACACAAAATGTTACATGTGAGAGAGGATATGTATGTGTAATGTTCAGTGTGAGCATATATGTCACTGTCTGTATCGGCTGGGAGGTTTCACTATACGGCCAGAACGAGTGGTGTAAAGGGTTGGTGGTTCTGCTGAAGTTCTTGGTTTAGCTTGAGTTGGTTGTGATTTCGTCCTTGGTGGTTGTTGGTTTTGTGGGTTACCAAGGTCTGGAGTTACTGCATTGCCTGTTGAAAGCATGGGAATTTTCTTCTCTGTTGTATTCTGTGGGATTTCTCTTATGTCCACTCTGTTTCGCCTCAGGAGGTTGTTGCTGCTGTCTGGTCTTAAGGTATAGCTCCTGGGTTCAAGGTTTCTGGAAATGATTGTTGCTTTTGACCATGTGCCATTGTTGTGGTTGTAGGTAGTCACATGCTGACCAGGATATAATGATGGTAAGTCTTGAGCACATTTGTCATAGTTGGATTTCTGAACTTGCTGACGATGCTGAAGTTGATCATATGTGCTGTCTTTATGTTGTGGACGGAAGTGGACCTTAGATGGTAGAAGGTCTTTAATTCTTCAACATGAGTTCTGCTGGACTGTCAATCTTACTGTCTATTGGTGTTGTTCTCCATCTCAAGAGTGCTAGGTGTACATCCTCTGTTTCTTGTTTTTTTCATGACTGACTTGATAGTTTGTATTTGTCTCTCAATGAAGCCATTAGATTTAGGGTATCTAGGCGATGATGTTGTGTGTTTGATCTTCCAGTCCTTAGTGAAATTTCTGTATGCTTGACCTGAGAAATGTGGACCGTTGTCAGATCTAATTTCATCTGGGATGCCAAATATGCTGCAATACTTCTTTGTAATGTCTGCAATAACAGCTGATGGTGAGGGTTGTGGAAGTTTCTCAATGATGGGAAATTTGCTGTAATAATCAGCAATAATAAGATAGTCATTATTGTCGATGGAGAAAATATCAGTCCCTATAATGCTCCAAGGGCTCAATGGTATGTCTGACGGTATGAGAAGTTCTCTGCACTGCCTATTGGCATGTTCTTGGCAAATTGAATAGTTTTTACATAGTGTTTCTATGTCCTTGTTTATCTGTGGCCAGTAAACATCTTTTTTTGCTCTCAGTTGTGTCTTCACAATACCAAGGTGACTATTATGGAGCTGTTTAAGGATGATATCGCGTTGTGTTTCTGGTATGTCACGAAATGGATTTAGGACTAGAGACTGTCTACATATAGTGACAAGACAATAGTAAGAAGAAAGACTGAAATGATAGATTCAGATAGAAATATAGTGCAAACTGTGAAAGTTGAGACCATTGGCTCCGAGGTTGAGAACCGAGGTTGATTCTTTCCTCGCCACTTCGGACGTTTAAATTGCTATGGCCTCGAACCACCTCCAACTACCCTATGGGGATAAGGTTCAATTAAGATTCACAAACACCAAGGTACAGACAACATATAGCTACTGTACTAAAGGAAATGACTGATGCCAGCTACAATTTATACAAGTTTATTATACACCTATACACAAACTCATATACATGTCAAAATACATGAAGTGCGAGGATGCACACCTGAAACAAAATCAAGCACAGTTAAAAATGCATCAACCCCAACCCTTCTCCCACAATTGCAACCTGTATGGAGAAAGAAGGTAAGGTTAACTGAAATGAACTACACTGCACTTGATGTCGCCTACACTCCAAACTAGCTGTTCTAAATTCTAACTCTAACTCTAAGTCCACTGATAGCTGGAACGACTGCGAAGTGACTACACAATCTCTGCACAGACTTCGGTTCTACACAGCCTATCCTGGAATCTCCTGAACACAACTAACTGCACCTCTAAACTTCAGCAGCTGTCCTCTGCTATGATTCACCAAAACTAACAGTTCTGCCTATCTGTGCTGACTTCAGTAGAGAGAATGTTTACCCTCTCTCTCTCCACTAACTCTGGAATTGATGACTGAGGTTTTAACAGAACCCCACTGGATTCTGGACTGGAACTGTAGCTGACTTCTACCACTCTGAAATTACCTGCCCGAGTACCTATAACTGGGCCGTCGGCTTTATTATGGCCGTGAAGAAACGAACACAAAATTACCACAACGCTGGCAGCCTGCCAAATCTGCGTGTGTAACGAGCGTCAGAGCTCAGGATTTATCCACAAAAATCCTATTCGCTGGAAAATGTCTTCCCCTGGCTGGGAAAACGTATTTTCTTCCTCTCCTTCCACTACTGGCAACTAACGTAAAACCCTTGCGGTTCTGCGAATGCCCCAACTTTGCCGTGGGAGAAATTTTGTGGTCTCAAAATTCCGCTCTCATTCCCACAAAGCCGGTACCTGCTGTTTTAGACAAAACAAAACAACAGCTAAACAAACCATAATAATACATTTCAAATAACAATTAACTTCCTTACTCTTCACCACGTAACTCCCCTCTCTACCTGAGCCTACAAAGTAAACATTGGCTAACCCAGATCGCTTGTTCTGCCTGACTAACTCCGAGCAACAACAATATTTTCACTGGCCCGTCTGGGCAGACGTACTGTGGCCTACTTCTTACGCTGACACTAATGCCGTAATGTTTAACGCAACTAAAACTAGCCCTCTCTAGGAATTCCTAAAATTCCCGTCAATAATAGTAATCACATTCAAAATGTAATACAAAATAATTCCCTTTAAAATTTCTTCTCCCATCTTCTGAATTCACAGAACAATAATGCACAATCAATAACATATAATCCTGTTTACGCTAGCATCTACCTGCCGTCAAAAGTTATACATAACCCCCGATTATCAAATTGAAAACCCCCGTAGTTCAGCCACGTGGTGCCGCAGTTTTTCAACCACGCGCTCCTGCATACATATTCATTACTGATAGCACACACGTGCTCCAATTAATACCTCTATCACTTCCGTCCACAGATATATGCGTAACTATATAAATAGCGAGCATCAATACTCTCACTAAAATCACAAATGAAAATACACATTACACACGCTCCCGACTATACTCTCACTAAAATCACAAATGAAAATACACATTACACACGCTCCCGACTATTCTGTAAATACATATGATTCGCAGATGTGAGTTTCTCTCCCGACCGACTTTGCAATAATACAAAGCTGTGATATCTCAACTTTTAAACCATGCCGCTATTCTTTCAACAAGGAATTAAATGGACCTAGTTTCTCATGTCTATCACTCAGATCGAATTGATGGCTCTGGAGTTAAGAATTAAATTAAACTAAACTGCCCAAAGAAACTTAAATGATCGGCTAGGACTAGAAAAATTAAATAAAGTCCTCACGCAAAAATTCATGCTTACCAAATCTCGAATGTCCAACTGAAGGCAATCGACAATATGCTTCTGGCACCCGGCTTTGGCAATTTTTCATTAAAAGAGAAAGAGCTATGAAATATAGGCCTTTTTATAATCAAGACCCCCACGCGCCGACTTCATGCCGTCATATGCGCGGCGTGGTTCTAAAGCCAATGAGAGCTCTGCATTTCAACTGCAGTTACCTCTCAGCCAATCAGAACCTTAGATCGTTCTGATGTAACGTGCATGGGTTTTAGACAAAGAAACGAGATTAAGCCTAGCCCTATACTGCGGAAATGAAGCAAAAATGGCCGCAAATAATTTAACTCCCGAAAAATGCGTATATGGCCACGCAATATCTTTAAAAAAAAGGACACTGGTGCAAATCCTGATCTAGCCTCTATAATCTTAATCTAGATTAATACTTTCTAATTCCCTACACCCCCATTCTAAACACATAAAGAAGAACCATAAAGCAGATGAGATCAAACTCCCTCGTGATCTCATCTTGAAAAAACGTAAATAATAGAAGAAGAAACATGGAGAAGGATTTCCTGTAATCCCTCCTAAAAATAGTGAACAAATGCAAGGAGAAAAAGACATGGGCCATTTGAAAGACAGAATCTCAGTACTTTCGTCACATCACTCCCCCCTTTCAAAGATTGAGCAACGATCTCCTTACTGAAATCTCTGTGTTTCACATTGGCCCTTATTCCTGTCTACAAGGCTGTCTGTCCTTACCCCTCCTATTCAGTGTTCTTCGACCTTCCTCTTTTGCGTTTCCTCCTTCCTCCTCTCCTAGAATGAGCTCCTATGCTCCATGGGGAGAGTTGATCTCTCTTCGGACCTGTGCCGTCTAATGGCGGGTCTGAACTTTCCCTTGCTATGACCGTCAAAAGGCTGTTCTGGTCAGCTGATGTGACCGGCGGGCGCTGTGGCGACCTGGCGATGGCGACTTCCTCGCTGCGCGTCAGCGGGTTTGTGACTGCTGGTACCGTGCGAGAACGATGCAATGTCTCGGGTTCCTCTGGTGTAGAGCCTCCGATTTCTTGCTGGGTGTCTATTGGATCCTCACTGATCTCAATAGCTTCTACCTTTGGAGAAAGGTAGGTAAGATCTGCCCCTGGCAGTGGTTCTGGACTCGCTCTTCCCCTACCGATATGAAGCGGGACAGAGCTCTCCAATATAGCTCCTTGCAAATGTGTAAGGTCGCTTTTCTCACTCTTTTCTGGCCTGAAAAGTTGGTGAGATGAAACTGTAGACCACGGGAGCTCTCCGTCTAACACCCTGGTTCTACCTTCAACCTTGCCCTTCCCTGTGAGAGTTACTGGCGTCGGTTGGAATGTGTCCTGCAGTGACACTTGACGGTTTAAGATCCCGTTAGATCGCGGAGAATCTGAGATAAAGCTCTCAGTGACTGGTTCCAATGTTCCGTGAAACAAATTGGAAAAGATAGCCAATTTTTCAGGCTGCTCGTTACAAGAGTCGTGTCCTGTAAATGAGATACGAGAGTTGTGGGGTCCATCTCCGTTTATAGGCAAACGGATACTCAGATCACTGTCCTCCTCCGTTTGAGTAAAGTGCTGGACGGATGGGGCTCCAGGGCTGGTTGGAACTATATGCTCGCTCAGACCGCTATCTTGTGCCCTATGAAGATGGCGCTGGTCGTTGACATATGTAATACCGCTCTTGTCAGTATGTCCCTCACTTGAAGGAGCTAATACCATCGGGGGCCTAATTCCCGACAACAAAGAGTGTACTTCCTGAATCAGAGGCGTCGTCACCACTGTTTGGCCGCTTGGCTGAACAGGGCTGGCAGGCGAATTTGCCTCTGCAAATAACATATCACTGTCGTCAGAGGCGTTGCACCTCTCCTTGGCACGACAGCTATGTTTGAGCTCGCTCGGGGCTCCGTGAATTAGGGGTTCTCCTTTTTCACTTATCTGGCCTGCAGTAGGCCCCCTTGCATCAGCAAGGATCGGTGTGGGCGGGTTCCCCAAAACTAAATATGGGTTGCCGAGAATTAAGTCATAGGCTGGCTGAGCCGTTACAGCTGCCTTGATGGTGCCAGATACGAACTTACATTTCACTTTAATATTGGCTACGGGAAAGCACTGTGAAGTCCCTTTCCTTAAAACTCCACCAATATTGACCTTTTCCTTGGTCATCTGCCAAGGCTTCACCAGATGTCGGGCGACTATGCTGGGGTATGTAAGCCCGCTGTCAAATAAGCATGTAGTCTCAGTCCCGTTCACTTCGGCTGGTCCACTGTTGGAGAACAACTTCTCTGACTGGAAGGGTTTCCACTTCTTCCCTTGTTTCACCCTCACAGGCCTTAAACAAGCCACCTGATGAGCGGGTTGTTTGTTTGGGCACCGTGTTGTCCAATGAGAAGTAGTCCGACAGAACCTACAATATCTCTCATTATCTCCCCGGTTCCTTACGGGTTCATGGGAAGTCGGCCCCTGTGTTCTGTTAGGCGGCTGGGAGCGCATGTTATGACTGGGAGGGGGCTCCTTGCAAGACGGCCCTTGCGGTTGGTGAGCTGAAGAGGAAGGCGAATGCGATGAAGATGCTCCTTTGTCCGGGGCTGGCAGGTCAGGGTGTTTTCTTTTCTGGCCCAGTACTTCGGCCTGTGCCGTCTGGAACCTTTCAGCAAAAAGAATTATCTGGTCCAGTTGCAGTGCGCCCTGCTCCGCCAGGTACTTCCTTAAGTCCGGAGACATGTTGGCCTTTATCTGTTCGCACATGATGAGCTCTTCGAGTCCTTCAAACGATTTAGCCAAACCCGACAACTCTCTCCAGCGAGTGAGGTAATTCCTCAGCCTCTCCGCGAACTGGGGAAAACTTTCTCCTTTCTCCAGTCGACTTTCCCTAAACATCGTTTGGCACTTCCGGGGAGTCCATTGGAATCGCTGTAACAGGGCGTTCCGCAGAGCCTCAAAGTTACCTTGGTCATCTACCAGCATCTTGCTATAGACCTCATACGCATGTCCTCTTAGAGATTGAGATAATTTGAGACACCAAAGACTATCATCCAGCCCGTATGCCTTTGCCATCCGTTCAAATTTTTCTAAAAATACCTCAATTTTCTCATTTCCGTTAGGAAAAGAGTCCATCGGAAAATTCATGGCTGCCATCCGGGGCCCTCCGTTTCCTGAGGTGTCTGTTGCCCCTGCTCCGGGAGAATCTCCGTTAGCCGAACTGCCTTCCGAAGATCGGTACTGCAGTTCCAGTGAACGCAGGGCAAGTTCATGCTGTCTCTCTGCTGCCTTCTCCCTCTCTTGGGCTTCCCTCTTTGCTAACTTCTCCTGGGCTTCCCTCTGTGCTATCTTCTCCTGGGCTTCCCTCTCTGCTTTTCTCTCTTCTGCCTGTCGGGTCTTCTCTTCTTTCTCCGCTTCCAATTTACGCAGGTCCATCTCTGCCAGTCGGGCCCTCTCTTCTTTCTCTGCTTCCAATTTACGCAGGTCTTTCTCCGCTTCCCTTTTCTCTCTCTCCGTCTGCCGGTCCTGTTCCCTCATAATGTAAGCCCTAGTCTTGGCCTCATTCATCCCCATGCTTTTAGCTGCGTCCTTCCATGCAGTAAGTAGCTTGACCAATTCAGCCATCTTACCTGACAAATCAGCAGTACTCACAACGAGGGGAAATGACAAAAAAGGAACAAGAAAAATTTACTGTTACCTACTAGGAATATGCTGTCGCAAAAACCCGCACTCAGACTAGCACCAAGTCTGACTAATAACTTCCTGAAAAAAATTCAAGTTATCCAGCTACCCAAAACCCGAATTTACTTTCCTGTCAAGAAAAAAATTCCATTAGCCATCAATTACTTCTAAGTCATAAACAACCTTACAACCACTAACATCTAAACTGACTACATACAACCTGTGGAAAAAAAAACTATAGCTGGATCAGTCTTAATATAGCTCAAGTCTAGGGGATTTATAACAAATCTATTTCCAGAACTTTCTTCAGAGACAATCTATGAATCTAGAATTGATCCCAACAAAGATGATCCCAAGGACGACGCCACCCACTTTGTCAAGATCACAGAATTGAACGTAACAAAGATGATCCCGGACGAGCCCCCACTTTGTCACGAAATGGATTTAGGACTAGAGACTGTCTACATATAGTGACAAGACAATAATAAGAAGAAAGACTGAAATGATAGATTCAGATAGAAATATAGTGCAAACTGTGAAAGTTGAGACCATTGGCTCCGAGGTTGAGAACCGAGGTTGATTCTTTCCTCGCCACTTCGGACGTTTAAATTGCTATGGCCTCGAACCACCTCTAACTACCCTATGGGGATAAGGTTCAATTAAGATTCACAAACACCAAGGTACAGACAACATATAGCTACTGTACTAAAGGAAATGACTGATGCCAGCTACAATTTATACAAGTTTATAATGGGGGTGTTGGGAAGTCAGGTATTGGTAGTACCTCTGGTGAAGGAGCTGTCATGCCCTTTTTAGGGCAGCTCAGCCACCTTTGGTCCAAACCTGGCATCCAGCTCTCACCTGTGGCTCCTCGTAGCTGTCAGCATGCGACAGCGGCCACCCCTGGACAACGGCTTTGACAGGCCGGCTAAACTAGGTGAGGGTAGCCGAATGGTTATAAACCTTCGGTGAGTTAGGGTCTGCCTACCCATGCATGCGAAGACTGGATTCGATAGACTGCGCGGAAGAAACCACCTGTTGGTTCAACGGGCATGACGGCGATTACCAGCAACGCGCTGTGGAGCGTAAGGAGCACGGCGAGGCACGTAGAAAGCCCTGGTCATCCACTGCACCTGACTTCATCTCCAGTCGTCTTGACTTGTCTTGCCACTGGATTGAGATGGACCCAGGCGAGAGAGTGAGGTCGACGAATTGCGCAACTCTTCCTCACTTTAATCCAAATCACCGCGCAAGTCACTCTTTCATCCATTCATCCATTCATCCATCCACTCACAACAAGTCCTGTGGCGATGGGCGAGCGGCGAAGCGGCAGGCGTGGGTACGCTGGCAGTCGTAGTCGCAGACCTACACACAGGCGGCTCAGGCCATATGGTCGTCTTCCACTGATCGGAGCAGCAGTGGGATTCGGCAGCCCCCTGAGTGTCTGAGCAGCCCTCTTTAGGAAAGCACTGCTCACCTCCATGGCATGAGGAAGGGGCTAGAAAAGGTGCCCTAAACATTGCCTGCTTCACCATTACCTAACCAGCTTACCGCGGTTGGTGGGTACCCTACTTCGGCGGTCGACATATAAGAAAAAGAAAGGACAGATTTTTCCCCCTCATTCTAGGCGCATGGAATGTGCGCACTTTACTTGACAAAGACTTTAATGCAAACAGACCTGAGAGACGAACTGCCCTGATTGGGAGAGAACTGGCCAGGTACAACATTGACATAGCAGCACTGAGTGAAACTCGACTTGCAGGCGAGGGCCAACTTTGCGAAAAGGGTGCAGGTTATACATTCTTTTGGAGCGGAAGAGGAACTGAAGAAAGACGAGAAGCAGGGGTTGGATTTGCAATCAAAACAGCAATTGTCAGCAAGTTAGCGGGGCCCCCAAAGGGAATAAATGACCGACTCATGACGGTCAAGATCCCTCTGTTCTATGGAAGAAAACATGCCACCATCATTAGCGCGTATGCACCAACTATGACAAACCAGGATGATGTCAAGGATAAGTTTTACGAAGAACTACATGCAGTCATTGCATCAGTTCCTAAAGCAGATAAGCTCATCATTCTTGGTGACTTTAATGCAAGAGTAGGCTCAGATAACATCTCCTGGAATGGCACTATTGGTAGGTACGGCGTGGGTCGCTGTAACAGTAATGGACTTCGTCTCCTCCAGACTTGCGCAGAACATGACCTCCTTGTCACCAACACCATTTTTCGACTTCCTACCCGCAACAGGACCTCCTGGATGCACCCTCGCTCAAAGCATTGGCACCTAATTGACTATGTAATTGTTAGGAAGAAGGACAGGCAAGATGTCCGGGTGACCAAGTCCATGTGTGGTGCCGAATGCTGGACTGATCATCGCCTCATTGTATCTAAACTTAAAGTTCGTATCCAACCAGCCAGGCGCCCTCAGGGGAAGAAAACTCAAAAGAGGCTGGATGTCACCAAACTAAAGAAGACAACAATCAAACAGTCATTTACTGACACCTTAGAAGACCGTCTCAAATCTATCTCGCTAGACGGCCAAAGTGTGGAAACAAATTGGGCAGCCCTAAGTGAGCAGATCTACAACACTGCTACAGAGGTCCTGGGTCCTTCCATCAAGAAACAAAATGACTGGTTTGATGAGAACTCAGATGATATAAAGCAGATGTTGGCTGAAAAACACCATCTCCATAAAGCATATTTAAATGATCCAAAATCTACATCCAAGAAAGACGCTTTCAACAACATGCGTAGAATCGTCCAACATAAACTACGCCAGATGCGGGATTCATGGCTGAGTAATAAAGCAGATGAGATCCAAGGCTTTGCTGACAGCCATGACTTGAAAAACTTTTACCTTGCACTCAAAGCGGTCTATGGTCCAACATCATCAGGATCATTTCCCCTCCTTAATGCAGATGGAAAAACACTAATTACAGACAAGGAAAAAATTCTCCAACGCTGGGCTGAACATTTTAATAATATCTTGAACCAGCCATCATCTATTAACGACGAAGCCATCATCCGCCTGCCCCAAATTCCTATAAATGAAGCATTAGATGATGTACCAACTCTGGAGGAAACTAAAAAAGCGATTCGTCAACTGTCTAGTGGAAAGGCCCCTGGCTCCGATTCAATTCCTGTTGAGGTTTATAAAGATGGCGGTGCAGTTCTGATAGAGAAACTTCATATGATCTTCCAGCAAATGTGGCAGAGTGAAACCATCCCACACGATCTCAAAGATGCCTCAATTATACATCTATATAAACGTAAAGGTAATCGCCAAGACTGCAACAATCATCGAGGCATCTCTCTTTTATCAATCGCTGGGAAGATATTCGCCAGAATCCTTTTGAATCGCCTTACGGCTCATCTTGACAAAGGTCTTTTACCTGAAAGTCAGTGTGGATTCCGGAAAGAACGTGGAACCACAGATATGGTGTTCGCTGCAAGACAGCTACAAGAAAAATGCCAAGAACAGCACCGTGACCTGTACACAGCTTTCATCGACTTGACAAAGGCGTTCGACACGGTCAGTAGAGAGGGTCTATGGAAGATCATGGCAAAATACGGCTGCCCAAAGAAATTTATCACAATAGTGCAGCAACTGCATGATGGAATGCAGGCTAGAGTTCAGGAAAACGGTGAGCTATCAGAGCCTTTCCCCGTCTCAAATGGAGTTAAACAAGGGTGCGTACTTGCACCGACTCTGTTCAGTATCATGTTTTCTGCTATGCTGACTGATGCTTTTAGAGACGGGGACACAGGAATCGACATTAGTTATCGTATTGATGGAAAAATTGTTTAACCTTAGGAGGCTTCAAGCAAAAACCAAGGTCAAATCACACACCATCAGAGATCTTCTGTTTGCTGATGATTGTGCCCTCAATTCCTTCTCAGAGGCTGATCTGCAGCATAGTGTGGATAGATTCTCCGAAGCCTGCGCCAACTTTGGGCTTACCATCAACACGAAGAAAACAGAAATCATGTACCAACCAGCTCCTGGCACAGTTTATACTGAGCCAGTCATCAAGGTTAATGGTGAGAAACTGAATGTTGTGAACAGATTCACATACCTTGGTAGCACACTATCCCAGAACATTGTCATTGATGATGAGGTGAACACCAGGATCTCCAAAGCCAGCAGCACATTTGGCAGACTATACACCAACGTTTGGCATCGAAGTGGCATTAGTCTACAGACAAAGCTGAAGGTATACAGAGCTGCGGTGCTTCCAGTGCTGCTATATGCATGTGAAACATGGACTGTATACAGGCGCCACGTAAAGAAGCTAAACCACTTCCATACAGTCTGTCTCAGGAAGATAATGAACATCAAATGGCAAGACAAGATCCCGGATACCGCCGTTCTTGACAGAGCTGGTATCCCTAGTATTGATACTATTCTGATGCAGTCACAAATTCGCTGGGCAGGTCATGTAGTCCGCATGCCAGACCATCGACTGCCAAAGATACTCTTTTATGGTGAGATGCAGAAGGGTAAACGCTCCCATGGTGGCCAAAAGAAGCGCTTCAAAGACACGTTAAAGACGTCATTGAAAACCTTTGACATAAACCCAGACACATGGGAAGCTGCTGCGCAAGACCGAACTGCTTGGCGCACATCTCTTCGTAAAGGTGCAGCAGCATGCGAATCATCCAGAAGAGCAGCAGCAGAACAGCGGAGACAAGCTAGAAAGGACCGTGAAATAAAACCTTCACATGAAGCAAACATTCCCTGCCCACACTGTCCAAGATCTTTCCAGGCCCGCATCGGGCTCTTCAGTCACCTTCGTACCCATAGACTAACCTAACATATTCTTAAATAATTGGATGAACAGAGTGGTCTTCATCACCCGTGATGGACGAACAACCAATACAAGTTTATTATACACCTATACACAAACTCATATGCATGTCAAAATACATGAAGTGCGAGGATGCACACCTGAAACAAAATCAAGCACAGTTAAAAATGCATCAACCCCAACCCTTCTCCCACAATTGCAACCTGTATGGAGAAAGAAGGTAAGGTTAACTGAAATGAACTACACTGCACTTGATGTCGCCTACACTCCAAACTAGCTGTTCTAAATTCTAACTCTAACTCTAAGTCCACTGATAGCTGGAACGACGGCGAAGTGACTACACAATCTCTGCACAGACTTCGGTTCTACACAGCCTATCCTGGAATCTCCTGAACACAACTAACTGCACCTCTAAACTTCAGCAGCTGTCCTCTGCTATGATTCACCAAAACTAACAGTTCTGCCTATCTGTGCTGACTTCAGTAGAGAGAATGTTTACCCTCTCTCTCTCTCCACTAACTCTGGAATTGATGACTGAGGTTTAACAGAACCCCACTGGATTCTGGACTGGAACTGTAGCTGACTTCTACCACTCTGAAATTACCTGCCCGAGTACCTATAACTGGGCCGTCGGCTTTATTATGGCCGTGAAGAAACGAACACAAAATTACCACAACGCTGGCAGCCTGCCAAATCTGCGTGTGTAACGAGCGTCAGAGCTCAGGATTTATCCACAAAAAATCCTATTCGCTGGAAAATGTCTTCCCCTGGCTGGGAAAACGTATTTTCTTCCTCTCCTTCCACTACTGGCAACTAACGTAAAACCCTTGCGGTTCTGCGAATGCCCCAACTTTGCCGTGGGAGAAATTTTGTGGTCTCAAAATTCCGCTCTCATTCCCACAAAGCCGGTACCTGCTGTTTTAGACAAAACAAAACAACAGCTAAACAAACCATAATAATACATTTCAAATAACAATTAATCCTTACTCTTCACCACGTAACTCCCCTCTCTACCTGAGCCTACAAAGTAAACATTGGCTAACCCAGATCGCTTGTTCTGCCTGACTAACTCCGAGCAACAACAATATTTTCAATGGCCCGTCTGGGCAGACGTACTGTGGCCTACTTCTTACGCTGACACTAATGCCGTAATGTTTAACACAACTAAAACTAGCCCTCTCTAGGAATTCCTAAAATTCCCGTCAATAATAGTAATCACATTCAAAATGTAATACAAAATAATTCCCTTTAAAATTTCTTCTCCCATCTTCTGAATTCACAGAACAATAATGCACAATCAATAACATATAATCCTGTTTACGCTAGCATCTACCTGCCGTCAAAAGTTATACATAACCCCCGATTATCAAATTGAAAACCCCGTAGTTCAGCCACGTGGTGCCGCAGTTTTTCAACCACGCGCTCCTGCATACATATTCATTACTGATAGCACACACGTGCTCCAATTAATACCTCTATCACTTCCGTCCACAGATATATGCGTAACTATATAAATAGCGAGCATCAATACTCTCACTAAAATCACAAATGAAAATA
This sequence comes from Oreohelix idahoensis, assembly GCA_024509875.1. Classification (NCBI taxonomy): domain Eukaryota; kingdom Metazoa; phylum Mollusca; class Gastropoda; order Stylommatophora; family Oreohelicidae; genus Oreohelix; species Oreohelix idahoensis. Next base: position 44,958 of record JAMPIV010013428.1, read on the forward strand.
CACATTACACACGCTCCCGACTATACTCTCACTAAAATCACAAATGAAAATACTATTACACACGCTCCCGTATTCTGTAAATACATATGATTCGCAGATGCGAGTTTCTCTCCCGACCGACTTTGCAATAATACAAAGCGGTGATATCTCAACTTTTAAACCATGCCGCTATTCTTTCAACAAGGAATTAAATGGACCTAGTTTCTCATGTCTATCACTCAGATCGAATTGATGGCTCTGGAGTTAAGAATTAAATTAAACTAAACTGCCCAAAGAAACTTAAATGATCGGCTAGGACTAGAAAAATTAAATAAAGTCCTCACGCAAAAATTCATGCTTACCAAATCTCGAATGTCCAACTGAAGGCAATCGACAATATGCTTCTGGCACCCGGCTTTGGCAATTTTTCATTAAAAGAGAAAGAGCTATGAAATATAGGCCTTTTTATAATCAAGACCCCCACGCGCCGACTTCATGACGTCATATGCGCGGCGTGGTTCTAAAGCCAATGAGAGCTCTGCATTTCAACTGCAGTTACCTCTCAGCCAATCAGAACCTTAGATCGTTCTGATGTAACGTGCATGGGTTTTAGACAAAGAAACGAGATTAAGCGTAGCCCTATACTGCGGAAATGAAGCAAAAATGGCCGCAAATAATTTAACTCCCGAAAAATGCGTATATGGCCACGCAATATCTTTAAAAAAAGGACACTGGTGCAAATCCTGATCTAGCCTCTATAATCTTAATCTAGATTAATACTTTCTAATTCCCTACACCCCCATTCTAAACACATAAAGAAGAACCATAAAGCAGATGAGATCAAACTCCCTCGTGATCTCATCTTGAAAAAACGTAAATAATAGAAGGAGAAGAAACATGGAGAAGGATTTCCTGTAATCCCTCCTAAAATAGTGAACAAATGCAAGGAGAAAAAGACATGGGCCATTTGAAAGACAGAATCTCAGTACTTTCGTCACATCACTCCCCCCTTTCAAAGATTGAGCAACGATCTCCTTACTGAAATCTCTGTGTTTCACATTGGCCCTTATTCCTGTCTACAAGGCTGTCTGTCCTTACCCCTCCTATTCAGTGTTCTTCGACCTTCCTCTTTTGCGTTTCCTCCTTCCTCCTCTCCTAGAATGAGCTCCTATGCTCCATGGGGAGAGTTGATCTCTCTTCGGACCTGTGCCGTCTAATGGCGGGTCTGAACTTTCCCTTGCTATGACCGTCAAAAGGCTGTTCTGGTCAGCTGATGTGACCGGCGGGCGCTGTGGCGACCTGGCGATGGCGACTTCCTCGCTGCGCGTCAGCGGGTTTGTGACTGCTGGTACCGTGCGAGAACGATGCAATGTCTCGGGTTCCTCTGGTGTAGAGCCTCCGATTTCTTGCTGGGTGTCTATTGGATCCTCACTGATCTCAATAGCTTCTACCTTTGGAGAAAGGTAGGTAAGATCTGCCCCTGGCAGTGGTTCTGGACTCGCTCTTCCCCTACCGATATGAAGCGGGACAGAGCTCTCCAATATAGCTCCTTGCAAATGTGTAAGGTCGCTTTTCTCACTCTTTTCTGGCCTGAAAAGTTGGTGAGATGAAACTGTAGACCACGGGAGCTCTCCGTCTAACACCCTGGTTCTACCTTCAACCTTGCCCTTCCCTGTGAGAGTTACTGGCGTCGGTTGGAATGTGTCCTGCAGTGACACTTGACGGTTTAAGATCCCGTTAGATCGCGGAGAATCTGAGATAAAGCTCTCAGTGACTGGTTCCAATGTTCCGTGAAACAAATTGGAAAAGATAGCCAATTTTTCAGGCTGCTCGTTACAAGAGTCGTGTCCTGTAAATGAGATACGAGAGTTGTGGGGCCCATCTCCGTTTATAGGCAAACGGATACTCAGATCACTGTCCTCCTCCGTTTGAGTAAAGTGCTGGACGGATGGGGCTCCAGGGCTGGTTGGAACTATATGCTCGCTCAGACCGCTATCTTGTGCCCTATGAAGATGGCGCTGGTCGTTGACATATGTAATACCGCTCTTGTCAGTATGTCCCTCACTTGAAGGAGCTAATACCATCGGGGGCCTAATTCCCGACAACAAAGAGTGTACTTCCTGAATCAGAGGCGTCGTCACCACTGTTTGGCCGCTTGGCTGAACAGGGCTGGCAGGCGAATTTGCCTCTGCAAATAACATATCACTGTCGTCAGAGGCGTTGCACCTCTCCTTGGCACGACAGCTATGTTTGAGCTCGCTCGGGGCTCCGTGAATTAGGGGTTCTCCTTTTTCACTTATCTGGCCTGCATTAGGCCCCCTTGCATCAGCAAGGATCGGTGTGGGCGGGTTCCCCAAAACTAAATATGGGTTGCCGAGAATTAAGTCATAGGCTGGCTGAGCCGTTACAGCTGCCTTGATGGTGCCAGATACGAACTTACATTTCACTTTAATATTGGCTACGGGAAAGCACTGTGAAGTCCCTTTCCTTAAAACTCCACCAATATTGACCTTTTCCTTGGTCATCTGCCAAGGCTTCACCAGATGTCGGGCGACTATGCTGGGGTATGTAAGCCCGCTGTCAAATAAGCATGTAGTCTCAGTCCCGTTCACTTCGGCTGGTCCACTGTTGGAGAACAACTTCTCTGACTGGAAGGGTTTCCACTTCTTCCCTTGTTTCACCCTCACAGGCCTTAAACAAGCCACCTGATGAGCGGGTTGTTTGTTTGGGCACCGTGTTGTCCAATGAGAAGTAGTCCGACAGAACCTACAATATCTCTCATTATCTCCCCGGTTCCTTACGGGTTCATGGGAAGTCGGCCCCTGTGTTCTGTTAGGCGGCTGGGAGCGCATGTTATGACTGGGAGGGGGCTCCTTGCGAGACGGCCCTTGCGGTTGGTGAGCTGAAGAGGAAGGCGAATGCGATGAAGATGCTCCTTTGTCCGGGGCTGGCAGGTCAGGGTGTTTTCTTTTCTGGCCCAGTACTTCGGCCTGTGCCGTCTGGAACCTTTCAGCAAAAAGAATTATCTGGTCCAGTTGCAGTGCGCCCTGCTCCGCCAGGTACTTCCTTAAGTCCGGAGACATGTTGGCCTTTATCTGTTCGCACATGATGAGCTCTTCGAGTCCTTCAAACGATTTAGCCAAACCCGACAACTCTCTCCAGCGAGTGAGGTAATTCCTCAGCCTCTCCGCGAACTGGGGAAAACTTTCTCCTTTCTCCAGTCGACTTTCCCTAAACATCGTTTGGCACTTCCGGGGAGTCCATTGGAATCGCTGTAACAGGGCGTTCCGCAGAGCCTCAAAGTTACCTTGGTCATCTACCAGCATCTTGCTATAGACCTCATACGCATGTCCTCTTAGAGATTGAGATAATTTGAGACACCAAAGACTATCATCCAGCCCGTATGCCTTTGCCATCCGTTCAAATTTTTCTAAAAAATACCTCAATTTTCTCATTTCCGTTAGGAAAAGAGTCCATCGGAAAATTCATGGCTGCCATCCGGGGCCCTCCGTTTCCTGAGGTGTCTGTTGCCCCTGCTCCGGGAGAATCTCCGTTAGCCGAACTGCCTTCCGAAGATCGGTACTGCAGTTCCAGTGAACGCAGGGCAAGTTCATGCTGTCTCTCTGCTGCCTTCTCCCTCTCTTGGGCTTCCCTCTTTGCTAACTTCTCCTGGGCTTCCCTCTGTGCTATCTTCTCCTGGGCTTCCCTCTCTGCTTTTCTCTCTTCTGCCTGTCGGGTCTTCTCTTCTTTCTCCGCTTCCAATTTACGCAGGTCCATCTCTGCCAGTCGGGCCCTCTCTTCTTTCTCTGCTTCCAATTTACGCAGGTCTTTCTCCGCTTCCCTTTTTTTCTCTCTCCGTCTGCCGGTCCTGTTCCCTCATAATGTAAGCCCTAGTCTCGGCCTCATTCATCCCCATGCTTTTAGCTGCGTCCTTCCATGCAGTAAGTAGCTTGACCAATTCAGCCATCTTACCTGACAAATCAGCAGTACTCACAACGAGGGGAAATGACAAAAAAGGAACAAGAAAAATTTACTGTTACCTACTAGGAATATGCTGTCGCAAAAACCCGCACTCAGACTAGCACCAAGTCTGACTAATAACTTCCTGAAAAAAATTCAAGTTATCCAGCTACCCAAAACCCGAATTTACTTTCCTGTCAAGAAAAAAATTCCATTAGCCATCAATTACTTCTAAGTCATAAACAACCTTACAACCACTAACATCTAAACTGACTACATACAACCTGTGGAAAAAAAAACTATAGCTGGATCAGTCTTAATATAGCTCAAGTCTAGGGGATTTATAACAAATCTATTTCCAGAACTTTCTTCAGAGACAATCTATGAATCTAGAATTGATCCCAACAAAGATGATCCCAAGGACGACGCCACCCACTTTGTCAAGATCACAGAATTGAACGTAACAAAGATGATCCCGGACGAGCCCCCACTTTGTCACGAAATGGATTTAGGACTAGAGACTGTCTACATATAGTGACAAGACAATAGTAAGAAGAAAGACTGAAATGATAGATTCAGATAGAAATATAGTGCAAACTGTGAAAGTTGAGACCATTGGCTCCGAGGTTGAGAACCGAGGTTGATTCTTTCCTCGCCACTTCGGACGTTTAAATTGCTATGGCCTCGAACCACCTCTAACTACCCTATGGGGATAAGGTTCAATTAAGATTCACAAACACCAAGGTACAGACAACATATAGCTACTGTACTAAAGGAAATGACTGATGCCAGCTACAATTTATACAAGTTTATTGGGGGTGTTGGGAAGTCAGGTATTGGTAGTACCTCTGGTGAAGGAGCTGTCATGCCCTTTTTAGGGCAGCTCAGCCACCTTTGGTCCAAACCTGGCATCCAGCTCTCACCTGTGGCTCCTCGTAGCTGTCAGCATGCGACAGCGGCCACCCCCGGACAACGGCTTTGACAGGCCGGCTAAACTAGGTGAGGGTAGCCGAATGGTTATAAACCTTCGGTGAGTTAGGGTCTGCCTACCCATGCATGCGAAGACTGGATTCGATAGACTGCGCGGAAGAAACCACCTGTTGGTTCAACGGGCATGACGGCGATTACCAGCAACGCGCTGTGGAGCGTAAGGAGCACGGCGAGGCACGTAGAAAGCCCTGGTCATCCACTGCACCTGACTTCATCTCCAGTCGTCTTGACTTGTCTTGCCACTGGATTGAGATGGACCCAGACGAGAGAGTGAGGTCGACGAATTGCGCAACTCTTCCTCACTTTAATCCAAATCACCGCGCAAGTCACTCTTTCATCCATTCATCCATCCACTCACAACAAGTCCTGTGGCGATGGGCGAGCGGCGAAGCGGCAGGCGTGGGTACGCTGGCAGTCGTAGTCGCAGACCTACACACAGGCGGCTCAGGCCATATGGTCGTCTTCCACTGATCGGAGCAGCAGTGGGATTCGGCAGCCCCCTGAGTGTCTGAGCAGCCCTCTTTAGGAAAGCACTGCTCACCTCCATGGCATGAGGAAGGGGCTAGAAAAGGTGCCCTAAACATTGCCTGCTTCACCATTACCTAACCAGCTTACCGCGGTTGGTGGGTACCCTACTTCGGCGGTCGACATATAAGAAAAAGAAAGGACAGATTTTTCCCCCTCATTCTAGGCGCATGGAATGTGCGCACTTTACTTGACAAAGACTTTAATGCAAACAGACCTGAGAGACGAACTGCCCTGATTGGGAGAGAACTGGCCAGGTACAACATTGACATAGCAGCACTGAGTGAAACTCGACTTGCAGGCGAGGGCCAACTTTGCGAAAAGGGTGCAGGTTATACATTCTTTTGGAGCGGAAGAGGAACTGAAGAAAGACGAGAAGCAGGGGTTGGATTTGCAATCAAAACAGCAATTGTCAGCAAGTTAGCGGGGCCCCCAAAGGGAATAAATGACCGACTCATGACGGTCAAGATCCCTCTGTTCTATGGAAGAAAACATGCCACCATCATTAGCGCGTATGCACCAACTATGACAAACCAGGATGATGTCAAGGATAAGTTTTACGAAGAACTACATGCAGTCATTGCATCAGTTCCTAAAGCAGATAAGCTCATCATTCTTGGTGACTTTAATGCAAGAGTAGGCTCAGATAACATCTCCTGGAATGGCACTATTGGTAGGTACGGCGTGGGTCGCTGTAACAGTAATGGACTTCGTCTCCTCCAGACTTGCGCAGAACATGACCTCCTTGTCACCAACACCATTTTTCGACTTCCTACCCGCAACAGGACCTCCTGGATGCACCCTCGCTCAAAGCATTGGCACCTAATTGACTATGTAATTGTTAGGAAGAAGGACAGGCAAGATGTCCGGGTGACCAAGTCCATGTGTGGTGCCGAATGCTGGACTGATCATCGCCTCATTGTATCTAAACTTAAAGTTCGTATCCAACCAGCCAGGCGCCCTCAGGGGAAGAAAACTCAAAAGAGGCTGGATGTCACCAAACTAAAGAAAACAACAATCAAACAGTCATTTACTGACACCTTAGAAGACCGTCTCAAATCTATCTCGCTAGACGGCCAAAGTGTGGAAACAAATTGGGCAGCCCTAAGTGAGCAGATCTACAACACTGCTACAGAGGTCCTGGGTCCTTCCATCAAGAAACAAAATGACTGGTTTGATGAGAACTCAGATGATATAAAGCAGATGTTGGCTGAGAAACACCATCTCCATAAAGCATATTTAAATGATCCAAAATCTACATCCAAGAAAGACGCTTTCAACAACATGCGTAGAATCGTCCAACATAAACTACGCCAGATGCGGGATTCATGGCTGAGTAATAAAGCAGATGAGATCCAAGGCTTTGCTGACAGCCATGACTTGAAAAACTTTTACCTTGCACTCAAAGCGGTCTATGGTCCAACATCATCAGGATCATTTCCCCTCCTTAATGCAGATGGAAAAACACTAATTACAGACAAGGAAAAAATTCTCCAACGCTGGGCTGAACATTTTAATAATATCTTGAACCAGCCATCATCTATTAACGACGAAGCCATCATCCGCCTGCCCCAAATTCCTATAAATGAAGCATTAGATGATGTACCAACTCTGGAGGAAACTAAAAAAGCGATTCGTCAACTGTCTAGTGGAAAGGCCCCTGGCTCCGATTCAATTCCTGTTGAGGTTTATAAAGATGGCGGTGCAGTTCTGATAGAGAAACTTCATATGATCTTCCAGCAAATGTGGCAGAGTGAAACCATCCCACACGATCTCAAAGATGCCTCAATTATACATCTATATAAACGTAAAGGTAATCGCCAAGACTGCAACAATCATCGAGGCATCTCTCTTTTATCAATCGCTGGGAAGATATTCGCCAGAATCCTTTTGAATCGCCTTACGGCTCATCTTGACAAAGGTCTTTTACCTGAAAGTCAGTGTGGATTCCGGAAAGAACGTGGAACCACAGATATGGTGTTCGCTGCAAGACAGCTACAAGAAAAATGCCAAGAACAGCACTGTGACCTGTAAACAGCTTTCATCGACTTGACAAAGGCGTTCGACACGGTCAGTAGAGAGGGTCTATGGAAGATCATGGCAAAATACGGCTGCCCAAAGAAATTTATCACAATAGTGCAGCAACTGCATGATGGAATGCAGGCTAGAGTTCAGGAAAACGGTGAGCTATCAGAGCCTTTCCCCGTCTCAAATGGAGTTAAACAAGGGTGCGTACTTGCACCGACTCTGTTCAGTATCATGTTTTCTGCTATGCTGACTGATGCTTTTAGAGACGGGGACACAGGAATCGACATTAGTTATCGTATTGATGGAAAATTGTTTAACCTTAGGAGGCTTCAAGCAAAAACCAAGGTCAAATCACACACCATCAGAGATCTTCTGTTTGCTGATGATTGTGCCCTCAATTCCTTCTCAGAGGCTGATCTGCAGCATAGTGTGGATAGATTCTCCGAAGCCTGCGCCAACTTTGGGCTTACCATCAACACGAAGAAAACAGAAATCATGTACCAACCAGCTCCTGGCACAGTTTATACTGAGCCAGTCATCAAGGTTAATGGTGAGAAACTGAATGTTGTGAACAGATTCACATACCTTGGTAGCACACTATCCCAGAACATTGTCATTGATGATGAGGTGAACACCAGGATCTCCAAAGCCAGCAGCACATTTGGCAGACTATACACCAACGTTTGGCATCGAAGTGGCATTAGTCTACAGACAAAGCTGAAGGTATACAGAGCTGCGGTGCTTCCAGTGCTGCTATATGCATGTGAAACATGGACTGTATAAAGGCGCCTCGTAAAGAAGCTAAACCACTTCCATACAGTCTGTCTCAGGAAGATAATGAACATCAAATGGCAAGACAAGATCCCGGATACCGCCGTTCTTGACAGAGCTGGTATCCCTAGTATTGATACTATTCTGATGCAGTCACAAATTCGCTGGGCAGGTCATGTAGTCCGCATGCCAGACCATCGACTGCCAAAGATACTCTTTTATGGTGAGATGCAGAAGGGTAAACGCTCCCATGGTGGCCAAAAGAAGCGCTTCAAAGACACGTTAAAGACGTCATTGAAAACCTTTGACATAAACCCAGACACATGGGAAGCTGCTGCGCAAGACCGAACTGCTTGGCGCACATCTCTTCGTAAAGGTGCAGCAGCATGCGAATCATCCAGAAGAGCAGCAGCAGAACAGCGGAGACAAGCTAGAAAGGACCGTGAAATAAAACCTTCACATGAAGCAAACATTCCCTGCCCACACTGTCCAAGATCTTTCCAGGCCCGCATCGGGCTCTTCAGTCACCTTCGTACCCATAGACTAACCTAACATATTCTTAAATAATTGGATGAACAGAGTGGTCTTCATCACCCGTGATGGACGAACAACCAATACAAGTTTATTATACACCTATACACAAACTCATATACATGTCAAAATACATGAAGTGCGAGGATGCACACCTGAAACAAAATCAAGCACAGTTAAAAATGCATCAACCCCAACCCTTCTCCCACAATTGCAACCTGTATGGAGAAAGAAGGTAAGGTTAACTGAAATGAACTACACTGCACTTGATGTCGCCTACACTCCAAACTAGCTGTTCTAAATTCTAACTCTAACTCTAAGTCCACTGATAGCTGGAACGACTGCGAAGTGACTACACAATCTCTGCACAGACTTCGGTTCTACACAGCCTATCCTGGAATCTCCTGAACACAACTAACTGCACCTCTAAACTTCAGCAGCTGTCCTCTGCTATGATTCACCAAAACTAACAGTTCTGCCTATCTGTGCTGACTTCAGTAGAGAGAATGTTTACCCTCTCTCTCTCCACTAACTCTGGAATTGATGACTGAGGTTTAACAGAACCCCACTGGATTCTGGACTGGAACTGTAGCTGACTTCTACCACTCTGAAATTACCTGCCCGAGTACCTATAACTGGGCCGTCGGCTTTATTATGGCCGTGAAGAAACGAACACAAAATTACCACAACGCTGGCAGCCTGCCAAATCTGCGTGTGTAACGAGCGTCAGAGCTCAGGATTTATCCACAAAAATCCTATTCGCTGGAAAATGTCTTCCCCTGGCTGGGAAAACGTATTTTCTTCCTCTCCTTCCACTACTGGCAACTAACGTAAAACCCTTGCGGTTCTGCGAATGCCCCAACTTTGCCGTGGGAGAAATTTTGTGGTCTCAAAATTCCGCTCTCATTCCCACAAAGCCGGTACCTGCTGTTTTAGACAAAACAAAACAACAGCTAAACAAACCATAATAATACATTTCAAATAACAATTAACTTCCTTACTCTTCACCACGTAACTCCCCTCTCTACCTGAGCCTACAAAGTAAACATTGGCTAACCCAGATCGCTTTTTCTGCCTGACTAACTCCGAGCAACAACAATATTTTCACTGGCCCGTCTGGGCAGACGTACTGTGGCCTACTTCTTACGCTGACACTAATGCCGTAATGTTTAACACAACTAAAACTAGCCCTCTCTAGGAATTCCTAAAATTCCCGTCAATAATAGTAATCACATTCAAAATGTAATACAAAATAATTCCCTTTAAAATTTCTTCTCCCATCTTCTGAATTCACAGAACAATAATGCACAATCAATAACATATAATCCTGTTTACGCTAGCATCTACCTGCCGTCAAAAGTTATACATAACCCCCGATTATCAAATTGAAAACCCCCGTAGTTCAGCCACGTGGTGCCGCAGTTTTTCAACCACGCGCTCCTGCATACATATTCATTACTGATAGCACACACGTGCTCCAATTAATACCTCTATCACTTCCGTCCACAGATATATGCGTAACTATATAAATAGCGAGCATCAATACTCTCACTAAAATCACAAATAAAAATACACATTACACACGCTCCCGACTATACTCTCACTAAAATCACAAATGAAAATACACATTACACACGCTCCCGACTATTCTGTAAATACATATGATTCGCAGATGCGAGTTTCTCTCCCGACCGACTTTGCAATAATACAAAGCGGTGATATCTCAACTTTTAAACCATGCCGCTATTCTTTCAACAAGGAATTAAATGGACCTAGTTTCTCATGTCTATCACTCAGATCGAATTGATGGCTCTGGAGTTAAGAATTAAATTAAACTAAACTGCCCAAAGAAACTTAAATGATCGGCTAGGACTAGAAAAAATTAAATAAAGTCCTCACGCAAAAATTCATGCTTACCAAATCTCGAATGTCCAACTGAAGGCAATCGACAATATGCTTCTGGCACCCGGCTTTGGCAATTTTTCATTAAAAGAGAAAGAGCTATGAAATATAGGCCTTTTTATAATCAAGACCCCCACGCGCCGACTTCATGACGTCATATGCGCGGCGTGGTTCTAAAGCCAATGAGAGCTCTGCATTTCAACTGCAGTTACCTCTCAGCCAATCAGAACCTTAGATCGTTCTGATGTAACGTGCATGGGTTTTAGACAAAGAAACGAGATTAAGCCTAGCCCTATACTGCGGAAATGAAGCAAAAATGGCCGCAAATAATTTAACTCCCGAAAAATGCGTATATGGCCACGCAATATCTTTAAAAAAAAGGACACTGGTGCAAATCCTGATCTAGCCTCTATAATCTTAATCTAGATTAATACTTTCTAATTCCCTACACCCCCATTCTAAACACATAAAGAAGAACCATAAAGCAGATGAGATCAAACTCCCTCGTGATCTCATCTTGAAAAAACGTAAATAATAGGAGAAGAAACATGGAGAAGGATTTCCTGTAATCCCTCCTAAAATAGTGAACAAATGCAAGGAGAAAAAGACATGGGCCATTTGAAAGACAGAATCTCAGTACTTTCGTCACATGGTATAATAATGCGATCTCCTTTAAGAATCAGACCATCTTCGATGCTTAACTCGTCCTTCATAGAGTAGTATGGACGGATGTGTGTTGGAACTTCCCTGATAGAGCTTGGCCATCCATGGTATATCAGTTCTTTGAGAGAGTTACGAATTGGATCTCTCATCGTGTCTTCTCTGATGTGTTCAAGACGATTATCGCTAAACTTGACAAAATCAACTTTAATGTTTGGGGTAAGATCTGTTATCTTGTTGGGGTTTGGTAGTCTGCTGAGAGAACTGCAAGACCTATATCCTCTCCTGGGATATACTGAATATTAAAATCATAACCTTATGTTTCCAATAACAGAGCTTGTAGTCGTGGTGGTGCTGAAGCTATTGGTTTTTTTATGAATCATCTCAAGTGGCTTGTGATCTGAGAGAATTGTAAATGGGCGGTTGAAAAGAAATGTGTGGAAGCGTTTGATTCCAAAACATACAGCTAGCATTTCTCTTTCAATGTTTGCAAGTTTCTTTTCGCCACAACTTAATGATTTGCTTGCGTAAGCAACAGGACGAAGTTCTTTGGTATAGTGTCCTTCAGGATTTTTGTCTGGTTGCAAAAGTGCTGCTCCTAGGCCTTTCAGACTTGAATCAACCATGAGAAAAGTAGGTGCTAGCATATCATAGTATTTCAAGCATGCATCAGATGATATCAGGGTCTTCAAATGGTTGAATATGTGTTGATAGTCTTCTGACCATTCATACGGAGTTTCATTCTGTAGTAGAGATCACAAAGGTTCTGCAGCAGCTGACAAATTTGGTATGAATTGTGCTAGGAAGTTGACAGCACCTAAGAATTGCTGCAGCTCCTTCGTTGTAGCTGGTGTTGGCATGTCATGAATATCTTCAACCTTTTTAGGGTTTGGTTTTACACCACTCTGGGTGTACAGCAATCCAAAAAATTGTATCTCAGTTGCCTTAATTGTACACTTTTTGCTGTTGAATGTTAGCCCATGGGCCTGTGCTACATGCATCAAGTTAATCAAGTTACGGTCATGTTCATGTTCTGACCTGCCAGACTACAATGTCGTCCGCTATAGCCACTGTGCCTATTAGTAGTATTAAGGTCTCTTTGTCTTGTGTGGACTGGCCTATGCTGTCTGATAGAGAAACAACAGACGTGATTACGTCATTAATAGGCCATACTGCCCATGGTGGACTTCCGGTGTTATGTCTTTCGGTTCGCGCTATTGACCTGTCATCTTAGCATCATTTTTTGGTGTTGCGTGGATGGCAGGGAGGATAGTGTGATTCGCTTGCATAGCTAGGCGGGGTTGTCGCACGGAAGGTCCAGTGTTCAAATCCTGGGTAAGCCACTCATGTCTGTTGTTTTTCTGTTGTCTAGTGTTCTACTTCTTTATTTCTTACGAGTGCCTGAAAACATACCTTTATGTTTGTTTCATATTAATTTACCGTTTACAGGCCTCGGGTTTCCCTTCCTTATATGTTATAAATACTTTCTAGGTGGGTCTATCTTTGGTTCAGCGTTGTCTTTAAAAAAAAATCTTGCCTTTCCCGGAAGTTTGCCTATTCTGTCAAACTGTTCTGGGAATCGCTGTTTACGGTCATCTACTCCAGTGATGTGTAGAGTAAGATGTTCTTTTTTGTCAGCTTTAATGTTGTTAATAGTTACCACCCTCAGCTTTTCGCACATTGGTAAACCGAAAATTGCAGGTCCTTCAACATCTACCAGGTAAAATGTTGAGAGTCTCTGTATGAACATTCAAGTGTTATTGCTCCAAAACAGTCTATATTTGTTCCATTGTAAACTCTTACCTTTGTTTTGCTACTCTTACTTTTCACATCCCTTGTGGGAAATCCTTGCTCATCCACCTTGTCAGACATGATCTGTCTAAATATTCTTAAAGGTAAAGTGTTTCCTTGGGCACCTGTGTCTATCTTGAAACGAATATATCTTTCTTTGCGCAATTTAATCCCTGGTATTCTGAATTGTACCTTGCAGAAAGCCTGCGTTCTCTTTGGTTCGTTACTAAAAGTTAGTACCCTCACAATATCAAAAGTGGAAGGATCACTTTCTTCACTGGAGTCAAAGTCCTCAGTCATCATAAAATGTGTTTGTTTTGATGACTCTCTGCTGTGAAGTTTGTGTTGAGCATTGTCTTGTTTCCTCTTGAAACAAAGTTTTCTCCAGTGGCCACTCTTTCTGCAGTAATGGCATGTAGAGTCTTTAGCTGGACAGTGGTTTTGTATGTGGTTTAGGCCACAACATTTACACATAGTACCTCTGCTTGTGTTGTGTCTTTCTTGTTGCTTAGTACCAGTTGCTTTGTTGTGTTTAGGTTTATAGCTTTTTACTGTATCCACCTGGGCTGCTAATGTACCTTGCTGAATTTGTTTAACGTTTAGTTTTTGTGCCTCATGTTTTCTGCCTGCATCCAGAAGTTGTTGTAAAGTTAGTGTATCACTTTGGCTCAGTAGCCATTTCTGGAACTCTGGCATTGGTGTGCTAAGAAGAATCCGTTCAATAATTCGCTCTTTTTCTTCTTCTTTGCTAAATTTACATAAACTTGTTTTCTCCTTAATGCGAGTGAAGAAATCATCTAGACTTTCATCAGGTTTCTGTCGCAGGTAGTGAAGTTCTAATCTTGCCGCTCTAAAGTTTGTGTGCTTTATGATCAGGCGTTTTTCAAATTCGTCCAATATGGCTACGGGGTCGGTTGTTGACTCAACGGGCTTGGCGGTAGCAAAACTATTGTAAATTTTCAAACCTTCATCGTCCAATGCTTCTAAAATATATGGAGTTAAAGCTTGACCTTCCAGACTAGTGGTCTTGGAATAGAGATCTATGCGTTGGCGCCATAATAGGAAAGCTTCACTTTTATCATCTCGATCGGCAAATCGCATTTGGGGTGCGCTACGTTAGTGTTTGGCTGCCATGGTTTGCCCTCAACGTTGAAAGTTAGTCGAACAAACTGTACTAACGTGTTATCGTGTAGCTTTTTGCATCGATCCGGTATCGACCGCTGCCACCATGTAATGTTATTATGTATGTATATAAGCTTTACTACGTCCTCTTCACACGCACACATAAGTTTCCCAATACACACAGTAAAGCTTGATCAGTTTGCCGCCATTCAACTTTATTTACTGATACTCGTACATGTGTAGTTTCGTATTTTAATGTATTATATTACAAAGATGATGAGCACAAGAATATCTGCTTTTTCCCCCCGTGAAGTTCCGGGAAGGGGGGGGGGGGGGCCGCGCGCTCTAAGGAGAGAAAGAAAAAAAGGAGTACAGCTCCTTCCAGCAAAACGTCGCAGACGATTAAAATGAAATAGGTCATGGAGCTGACAATCTCATGACGTCAAACAAATTGCTATAGATAACACCGCTAAAAGAGCAGAGGTTTGATGCAGGCTTCCGCAATGAGGCAGGTGTAGTGGTGATTCCTTGCTCCAAAGGAGCCAAAAAAACAAAACAATAATAAGTAAGTTCAGCCAAAGCGAGAGAAGCTCCGGCAAATGGACGATTTTATGTTGATATAACTACTGTGGATTTTGAGTTAGTGGTGTCGTAAAAGTTGTTTACAATACATTGCAAAGCGACTTCGCGTAGTCTTACTGACCAATCATCTATCGCGAATCACGGGGCACGCAGACGCCTACGGCAAGCATTAGGCAAAATGGAGATGTAGACATGTATTGGTTTGTCGAAGACTAGTCGTCGACCGGAAAAGATATAAGGTTGATGGTTCCTACTTATAAATAATTGAAATGTTAATACTAATCCTGTATCACTGAACAGGTTCCTCATATTTCCTTTTGCTGCAGCTTCCTCTGCTTCCCTTGCCAAA
This sequence comes from Oreohelix idahoensis, assembly GCA_024509875.1. Taxonomy (NCBI): domain Eukaryota; kingdom Metazoa; phylum Mollusca; class Gastropoda; order Stylommatophora; family Oreohelicidae; genus Oreohelix; species Oreohelix idahoensis. The sequence goes on from JAMPIV010013428.1 coordinate 60,148, forward strand.
TCATCAATATATTTCATCTTGTCTCTTTTGAGTCCACACATTATAGAGGAATAATGTTACTATCTGCCAGGAAAAGTATTAAATAATCATCCTGGAGAGATTAAAAGAGTCCATAGACAAGCAGCTGAGAGATGAACAAGCAGGTTTTCGAAAAATAGATCCTGTACAGACCAGATAGCCACATTGAGAATAATAGTTGAACAAAGTCTGGAATGGAATTCACCGCTATACATCGGATTCGTGGACTGTGAAAAGGCATTTGACAGTGTAGACATAGAATAGCTTTGGAAATTGATGAGGCATTATGGAGTTCCGATGAAGATCATTAACTTAATAAAGAAGACCTATGAAGATATGACATGTAGAGTTCTTCATGAAGGACAACTTACAGAACCGTTTAGGATTAGAACGGGAGTGAGACAGGGATGCCTCTTTTCTCCATTTCTTTTCTTACTAGCAATAGATTGGGTTATGAAAACATCGACATCACACAACAGAAATGGAATCCAGTGGAATCTGACTAAACAGCTTGATGATCTGGATTTTGCAGATGACTTGGCTCTTCTGTCCCATAACCATAATCAGATGCAAGAGAAAATGAAAATTCTCGATGACAGGTCACAACAAGTTGGTCTGAAAATACACAGGGAAAAGACAAAGATTTTGAGAATAAATGCAAAAAATGATAACAATGTTGAACTTGAAGAAACACCACTAAAAGATGTAGAATCGTACACATTTCTTGGCGGTAATATAGACAAAGTTGGAGGGACAGACAGTGATATCAAAATAAGAATACAAAAAGCAACAGGTGCTTTCATTGCATTGGGAAACATATGGAGAACAAGAGAAATCAAGTCCAACACGAAAATAAGAATCTTCAACTCAAATGTCAAGTCAGTCCTATTGTATGGCTCTGAGACATGGAGAACAACAAAAACAACAACCAAAAAGCTGCAGACTTTTATAAACGGGTGCTTGCGTAGAATAGAAGGACTGAAATGGTATGACAAAGTCACAAATGTTGAATTGATGACAAGAACCAGACAAGTGCCAGTGGAACAAGAGTTGAGAAGAAGACGCTGGCGATGGATAGGACACACACTGAGGAAACCTGTTGATAGCATTACAAGGCAGTCCTTGTTCTGGAATCCACAGGGAAAGAGAGGCAGAGGTAGACCAAAAAACACATGGCGAAGAGAACTGGAAACAGAAGTAAATATGATGAGGAAAACATGGAAAGAACTTGAGCGGATGGCACAGGACAGGAAGACTTGGCATGTGTTTGTTGAAGGCCTATGCTCCTTGGGGAGCTAAAGTGTATTGATTGTATCACTGAAATGATGTCCTTACTTACTATGACTGTATAACTTTGATGACTGACTGGTCTGACATCTGTGCTAGTCAGTTACAAATCTAGCCAGATACTAGCCAAGACTGAAATGGTGTTTCAAGTTCCATGTAACAACTCAAGCCATACTGTCAATTATCAGAAGCCTGTGTTGTTCATCAGAGGCAATCCCACAAAAGTGCAGAACCCCAAAGAGTAAACTACAGCTGGTCATTGGTACACCTATTGCTGGGTCTGCCAATACTGATAAATACAGTGACCGTTCAGTTTCAGCAATATCAAGATTCAAAGATAAGTGTCAATTAAGGCACTGACAGAATCCATATATGAACCAACAGCCAATATTTGTGATATGAAACAAACTTCTACAACAGTATTCCAATTATTGTAGAATTCAGTCAAATGATGACAGTAATCTGTAAAGTCACAGGACTAAGAGAACATTGATATAGTAATATTGATTCCAGTATTCATTAACTTTACTATACAAGAGGATATTGTTCAAGATCCAGAAGTGTAAAGGAAAATAATACTTATTAAAATTGCTAAAGGACTGTGTTTCAAGTAAATACATTTTCCAGAAGGAAAGACATTCCTACCAACACATTAGTTAAGAAGTTAAGAAATAACATTAATGGTGTGAATATTTTGTGTATATTTTAATGCTCATTTCCAAATAGCAGAAAAAGAAGATTAATGTAAATATTAAAAGATTATAATTGTACCTGAGGACTTATTCACTTTTTACTTTTGTGTTTAAAGTTAATGTTCATTTTATTTATCCCCTAGAAATTAATTAATCATAAGATAGTCACAGGGAGGAGACACCTTAAATCCTGGTACTACTTCTTACCATCTGGGCCAGGATTTTCACAGTCTGACTATTTCTATGATATCCATACACCAGTGCTTATTTCTAAGACTGGGGTATTACTTTTAAGACCAGAACTCTTTTCTGGCGTACTATCTTGGTATCATCTGATACACCTGGATATCCATCTACCATAATATACGTACATATAAACTTAAAAAAAACCTCTCGTTACAAGTGGTAGACTTCAAACTTTTGGAGACAATTTCTGTTCCTAGATCGAAAACTCCAGTGCTGGAAACTCTTGTGCTGAAATGGATTCACAGACTGCTTCGTGTGAAATTCCAAGGTTAAATAAATACCTACCAGGAAAGACAAACACAGAAGATGCGACATATAGACTAGTCATTGAAAAACAGATACAAAAGAAGCTGAAGAAATAGAGTGAAAATTAAATTAATTTTTTTGTCAGCATAAGTGTAACTTCTGCTTTAATGAAATCTACCCGACTACCTTCTTTCCTCTCACTCTCTCCCTCTCTCTCTCTCTCTCTCTCTCTCTCTCTCTCTTTTATTCTTCTTCGCTGTCCTCTGCTCTGTTTCTTCCTACTAACCTATATCGCACTTCATCTTCCCCCTTCCCATTTTCCTTAACTTATTATTATCATAATTCTTATTACAATATTATATTTGTGTTCCTGCTGATGACACTGTTTTGTTGACAGCGATTCTAGACATTAACGTTTATACAGATGTGCCAGAAAGCACAAAGTATATCACGTTTCAAACCTCAAGTTTCCTTCCCGATATATTAATACCTTATTCTGTGAATATTTGTGTGTGTAAAAAAATATGTCTGTGACATTTATGATTCAGGTCTTTTGCTGGGGACAGCCATTTTGTTGAAGTCGCACTATCCTACTTCCGTATTCATACTTACAAGTTTAGCAGGTGTCTTATCCCAATGGTTCTCAGACGATTTGTGCACAGTCCATCATCCCCTTGTAACGAGGATGTCCTGAAAGAGGCCAATGCGTAAATGAATCTTATTCCTCATGTTAGACGGAAACAATCCATATTGTTGTGCCGTGTTGTGAGAAGAAGAAAGCTGGATTATTTCGTGACATTGAAAGATTGAAAGAGCACGACATGGAGGACGTCAAAGAGATAAGATTTTAGACAGTTTGACACCGATGCATGGAAAGATATCAACAACATAACTGATAAATAGTACTGGAGAGAGCAAGTTGTGGAAAGACATGATCGTCAACGCCACCAGAAGAAGAATCTCCCTTGCAAATAAATTTACGATTATTTCTTCTATTTTTTTTTCCTTTAAAGATTAAGTACTGCCTTCAACCCGTTCCGATATAGGTACAACAGGTTATAATTAAGAGGGGCACGTGAAAGTAGGTAATGTGTCTTACTAAGACAACAGACAAAGAACATTGTCTGCGTTCCAGCCACACAGTCTTCGTCAAGGACTAACGGACGAATGGACTATATGTTTAGAGGGTTGAGAGCTGTGCACGCAGGCCCGTCTGACATTCTGCCCTTCCTTTCTCTCATCTTTTTATACTGAATTTATTATCACGTGAATTTTAAATATTAATGCAAGCAATGCAACATTGTTGAGAGTAAATGACGGCAGACTGACAAATACAGGATCAAATTATAATTAAGAAATAAAATAGAAGAGACAGAAAGCGAGATTAAAAGAGAGAGAGAGAGAGAGAGAGAGAGAGAGAGAGAGAGAGAGAGAGAGAGAGAGAGAGAGAGAGAGAGAGAGAGAGAGAGAGAGAGAGAGAGAGAGAGAGAGAGAGAGAGAGAGAGAGAACAAGTTCAATACATGAAAAATATTTGTAAAAATAAAAATAATATGATCCTTTATTGGAAGTAGTTTTGTGAACAAATTGGTCAGTTATAAGTAAGGTAAGGTTTACTGCGTGATTCCCATCACCCCTATGTACGTGTGAACATATTGGTCAGTTATAAGCAGTGGTGGCCAAGCTAAGATTGGCCGAGGGCCAGATTATGGTAAAGGGTAACACTAGAGGGCCAGACCTATAAAATCCTTAAAAAATAACGTTCTGAGATTTAGTTTTACATATATAATGAGCCACGTACATAAAGCAACGGCAAACTACTGTACTGCACATCTGCCAAGACATGTATACCAGTCTTCGAACTGAAATTACTGTTAAAAAAGTATAATGAATCTGTTGTTTTAATTTGTTTTGTAATTTGTAATATGGCAAGTAATTATTTATTTCAAACATCCATTTGTGTGTTATTTCATTGTGAAGAGTGTGGCTTCAATCAACAATAAGAGGCCGGCCAAAACGGGTTGGCGGGCCGATCAAAACTGGTTGGCGGGCCGGATCTGGCCCGCGGGCCGTAGTTTGGCCACCGCTGGCTATAAGTAAGGTAAGGTTTACTGCGTGATTCTTCTATATTGTAATGACTGCATGACTGTGACAGTCACTATTTTCGATTAGTTTTCATGTCAGCCCTGATAAGGACCTCAGGGTAAATGTCTAGAGTCGGTACGATTTGAGTTTATTGCTTGCGGTGAATCTTATTCAATTAACGCGCCGCGTTTTATACGGGACTTCTGTAGGTTAAAAACTGGTCGCGTGTTCGATTACTTCAACTGGCATTACTGGGACTACAGTACTTTGCAAAAAAAATGGCAGTCATATTTTCGCAACGCAGCACACTCATAGAAGCAAATAATAATAAAAACTGTATGTCCAGAGGAAGATTGGTATCTCCCCTATCTATTAACAGTGGTTTCAGTACAATATAATGTTGCCTTCTCCAGCAAGGCAAGCCTGGATGCGGCGAGGCATACTTCCCACAAATGTTTGTAGGTAATTGAGAGTCAGACTGTCCCAGTATTTTTCAGCTACCTTCTTCAATTGTTCAACGTCTCTGAGTCCACTCTTTTTTAAATGATTCTTGAGTAGTGCCCAAACGTTTTCAATTGGGTTTTGATCGGGACTGTTGCTGGGCCACTTCAGCACTATCACATTCTTCTCTTGCAAACATGCTTTTGGGGTATGAGCTGTATGATTTGGGTCATTGTCATGTTGAAATGTGCACCCATCGGGGTACATGACCTGCATAAATGGCAGAAGGTGTCCCTCTAGTATGTCGATGTACCTTTCTTTCGTGAGAATTCCTGTGAAAACACACAGTGGGGTGGCACCTCTTGCTGACACCCCTCCCCAAAGATGGAATTTCTAGGTATGTTTCGGTCGCTGGTACACAGGCGTTACAGAGCCTTTCGTCCAAATATTTATTTGAGCAGGATAAGACCAAAGAGAACATTCATCTGAAAAAATCACATTGTCCCATGACAAATTTTGGTGTTCGTGGCACCAGTTCAAGCGTATCTGTTTGTGAGTCTCTGTGAGCAATGGTGACGAAATTACCCGCTTTTTTGTGTAATTCATCCTGTGTAGCTCCCGGTTGACAGAAGCATTAGATACCTCTGGGCTTCCCAACTCGATCATGCGCTGCCTTATGTTTTCTACACTCTTCATTGACCCAGCCCGAACGATTTGGGCGAGACACCGATGGTCCTTTGTGACCAAAATTCTTGGCCTCCCACTACTTTCTTTTCGCTCGATTAAATTACCTGCTTTTAATTTACTCACAACTCTGTAAACAGTCCGCTCAGGAATGTTCAAGGTTTTAGAAATGTTGGAACATGTTTGATTTCCTTCATTCCAAAGCTGTGAAATTAACATACACTTTGACTTTGTATCCATTTTCTGACACTAGCATTAGAAATTGTCGTCTGCTCTTATATCAAGGGACGTTACTCTACGCTAATTTTTTTTTACTTTTGGTAGTGTTTGCTCACTTAAGTGGAGTGCAAATTTGGGGCAGAACATGCATATTTAATTAGATTTCAGCTTATTTAGCTGAGCAATATGACTGCCATTTTTTTTGCAAAGTACCGAGATGCAAAGAATGAACCAGAGCTGGGGCACTGCACGAAGTACGGACGCTGATTGAGTAAAGTGGAAGCAGTTTGTTGCTGCCCTACAAGACGCCACCTGGCGTGATGGGCACCGACTGCTTTGACAGTTGGCGGTTAAGGATCAAAGAAGAAGAAATGAGTACTCCACTCTGCTCTTTAGTTAGGGAAGGCAAAAGCAGCAGGGAAGGGAACTAGTCACCGACTCATAAAGCTGGAGCTGGCATTGTGAAGTCTCTAACGCATCACTTCCCTATGGCAATATCTGTTATGACACGATCTACCTCGTTCCCGTAACAAACAAATGTTTTTTAACAGTGCTACATGCTTGAGTGATGACAAGAATATCCGACATGACAACATTAAGCAAGACCTCAAATTTCCGTTGTCATACATTTTATGTCGGAAATTGCAAATTCAGACCAGTAGAGCTTTCACCTGTAAACATGTACTGTGTTTGTTTTATTGTCTGTGTTGTGTGGTACAATGGCTGCTGCATCAACACTGTGCTACAGAAAACACAGCTGCATCAAAAGGTTACGCAGCTAATGTACTCCAAAACAGGACGGCAGGGGGCGTGGGTTGATTTGTCGAAAACCTGTACACCACGTGGAGATGACGAGTAATGAGAATGGTAACAGTAAAAGTGGTCACACAGAACATACTACTGATGGGGAGTGAAGTGTTGGAGACTTCATACTAGGTCTCAGAGTTTTTAGGTGAAGTGATCATTTCCATTCCTCGCTGCCTTTGCCTTATCTAACTCAAGAGCACACTCAGGTACTCATTTACAGCTGGTTAGAATGGAGGTGACTCTATCACAGGGGTAGTCAATGCAGTGCCCGCGGGCTTATCTGTGTGCCACGGAAGACTTGCGGGTGAAAAACAATCTACATTGTGTTTGCATGATGTGTTTGCGGTTATTGGTCTCAGGAAAGTTACAAAAAAATTACCAATAGACACAGAAAGTTATGTTATATTCAAGAGCTGCTATTGAAACAGTCTTAGCAAGAGTTTCTCAACTGGGGTTCCACGGAACTCTAGTGGTTCCGAGAGAGATCGCGATTAAAAAAATAAAAATAAACGTCTTTATTAGCGCCCCCTAGTGGACAATGACTGAGCTGACCCGTATGGCAAAGCGCAATAGGCCCGTGTTCACTTGGTTGAGTCCATTCTCTAGTTTTGAGTCGAGATAGGGGAGGCTTTTGATAATTAGTGATCGCTGTGTTGCACGAAGGGGAGGACGGTAGGCTGATTATGTCAGTCTCTCCATCCAGAAATACCATATTTCATTAGTATCTTGTAGAGTAGACATTTTTGATAAGACTGTTAGGGTTACCTAGATAAGCTTAAACAAGGGAAAACGTGAAGTTTCTTCTATCCACACAACTGACCTACTTTAGAGTTGATATCCTTTGTAGGGAGGGGAAACCACACAAGTTAGAGTTGGCTAATAAGTAGGTCAAAATAAACAGATCCATAGAAAAAAATCATTCACTGATCAAAAGGTCACTGAAAATTATTATATATACGACTTACTTATCTCACTAATGTACCGTCAGCTGTAGATATAATATGTCTTGCAGGGGTTCGCAATGACCTGTGACGACAGGATTTAAGTGAAATAGTGAAAGCGACAGATTGCATAAGAGAATGAAGGTCTATTCTATTAAGAATGCCTGATATCTGCAGACACATCAAATAACACTTTTCTCACAATCAGGGTAGTTCACTCTTGTGAAACTGAAAAGGAATATTTAGAAGAAAGGTAATCTTTATATCTTTCTTGATTGAGTTAAATAGAGACAGAAGATTGGTATTCTAGTCACACTTCTATCCCTTCCCTGATTGATTGGTACACGTAAGAGAGAGGGGATATTTGTAGGTCTTGTAGGAATAATGGAAGGTTAAAGTTTTTGAAATTCCTGTAAAAGACTGTGATGTGTTCCGTTTTAGGTGCTTTGAACCCCTTTCTCTTCCAGGTACAGCAAAAAGGATAATGGTCAGTTAATGCTGTCTGTGTGACTGTGAATTCTATAATGTTTTCTGGGCAGGTCGTATAGGTATGATCAGTTAGTATAGATGATGAGTCGGTTACTCTCGTGGGTTGATTGACTAACTGTGTGAGGTTGTATGAGATGGTGATATCATTCCATGTGTTGTTCGGTTTGTGAAGGTCAATATTGAAATCCCCCAGTAGAATAATTTCCTTCGAAGAAGCCCAAACGTTGTCCATCATTCGTGAGAATGTGTCAAACCATACAGTAGAAGAGCTAGGGTTTCGGTACAGATAACCAATTAAAACGGAGGTCAGGTTGGGGAGTTTTATTTCCAGCCATATACATTCATTGCCAGTATTTTCACGGCGTCTGTACTGAAGAGATCTTGAGATGCATATGACTAGCCCTGTTTCATGTTGTCTGTTAGAATCCCTGCGAATGGTGGTGAATCCATTAATCCTAATTTCTTCGTGTATAATTTTGTCATTGAGACGGGTTTCAGAAAAACCAAATATGTGGAAGTTTTGTTGGAGAGAGGTGGAGACTTCAGAAAGCTTACCTAGCAGATGGTAAATGTTTAAATGACCAATTTTAAGCCCTGATAGTTTAAGCCATGAATTAGTGATATTGCCTATATTTTTATTTGAGTTTTTGCACTCGGACATGATAATAGTCAATAGGAAAGAAATAATGAGGGGAGTAGGAATGAGTAAGAAGCAATAAAATTAGTACACAATGGTTAACACAAAATTGTAAACAAGTTATAAAATATACACTGCAATAGATTTCTCTAAAGTCCGTGGACACTGTTTACAGTATCTTAATCTTTGCAAACAGTGCGGTTTTTATCTTAAAATAGTCTGTTCCGAACACAAAGGAATATTTTTACTTCAACCACAATGTAGAGAATTAATCTTTTCGGGACAGTTATAGGTCCACGCTGTGACTTAGCTTGTTAGTTTTGTGACGATTTCCTGATTTTCCTCAACACGAAAAAACGAAGGTACAGATGTAAAAGAGAATGGTGAGCGTAGGAATGAGAGGAATAAGCACAGAGATAATAATAAGAAGAAAACAGTAGTATTAATACGATAGGGTTATTACAAAATTGAAAACTAATTTAGATACACACTGCTCTAAAGACTCCAGAGCAGTTTACTGTAACTTGATTCTTGCACACACAAAAATCAGTTTACTTGCTTTAAAGCACAATCTGTTTCGAACAGAAAGAATTGTTAAACAGACAATGTGAACAAAAAATTAACATCTAAAAGTGACAGTTAAAGTTCTACGCTGATACTCTGCTATGTCTTTTATCTCAGGACAAAGAACACTAAAGTGCTTGCGAAGAGAACGCGTCAGGTCGAATGTTAAACTGCAAACTTGTTTTCAAAAACAGTTTTAACTTAACCCCGGCCCTGTTTCGAGCTTTGTCAAAATTAATAACGCGCGACAAACACCAAGACTGTTTAAAAATAAAAACCATAACACGGTAGGAACATTTGTAGACACACGCACTTTATAAGGGATTTGATTAAGTCGGTAACTTCCTGGTTGTTGTTCACACACGCACGATAAACACACGATAGACAGTGTCCAAGAGCAATATTATCCGTAGACCAAGAGAAAGCTTTTGATAGGGTATCGCACTCCTTCTTACACAAATTTTTACAAGCAAATAACATAGGGGAGTATTTTAGAACATGGATAAAAATTCTATACAAAAAACCCGAAAGTAGAATATTGGTTAACTGTGACAGTAAGGACTAATACGTCGGATTAGCACTAAGGTGCTGCCACTTAATTATAGTTAGGGTAAGAATACTTAGCAAGATTTAACACTAAGTTTTTGAGCGTGTCTAGTTAGTGTAATAGCACTAGTCACAAATCCTATGAGTGAATTAATTAAAGTGTTGAGAAATGACGTCATTAAACTTGGGGTAGAATTGCCCAGTAGTTAGACGGAAGTTATGGTTTGATAGAAGGGGTTTTAAGTGAGTTGTTCTTGAGCACAGGATGAGCGAAGTCAGTGGGTGGTTACCAACTTGAAAGGCTGATTTGCTGTGTGATATTTCATGGAAAGACTGGTTAGTATATTACACAAGAATATGTACTTATGAACCCGATCGAAGTTATCAAAGTGTGTAGACAGTAAATAAAAGTATTCATTCATATTTTACACCAGCCTGATCTTATTTTCCTGAGCGCCAGTAGCCAGTGACCTTTGTTTACATTAGGTAATCAAGCAAAGAGTGCTACCACATTTACGACGATCTTACAGCCTGCATCAATAAAAACAGTGCGAGTCTCCTAAGAACACCTGGGTTATATTACAATTTATATCTGTAATCACCATCTCTGGCAGTCGCCAGTAACACTACAGAGGAATATTGAAAGAAAATACTGCCACAAAATTCACCTGTAACAGAACGTTTGTTTCATCCTTTTCTCACCCTGTCACACTAGACTTGATTTGGTGACACAGCCTTCCCCTTCCTAAGTACCCTCCCCCGGTCACATAAGACTTGATTTGGCGCCGTAACCAAGCCCGGTCACATAACCATTGTTTAACTGAACCTTTTAAGCTGTCGAGGTCTGTTAGGCAGGGGTGTCCTTTGTCACCCCTTTTATACGTATTAACACTAGAACCAGTTCTGGAAAGAATAAGACAAGACACAAACATCACGGGAACCTTTGTTCCGGCAAAGGCAAGAGGAAGTTATTAGCGTATGCTGATGATACAATATTCTTTCCAACAACATCGGATTCTATAAAAAAAACATATTAGAACGTTTTACAGAGTTTGGATACGCTAACGAATCCAAACTAAATATCCAAAAATCTAGTATAATGGGATTAAGTAGATGGGCAAATAAAACAGATTTCCCTTTTCAGTTAACGCAAGTTAACAGAATTAAAATTTATGGAATAAATTTTTCCTGTAATCCACAAGACCCCAACACGGAAACATGGTCAAAATTATTAGAGGAAATTCAAAACATGTTAGTAAAATATAAGTATAAGACAACTACCATCTTTGGAAGAAGCATCATAGTGAACTGTTTCATTATGCCTAAAATAATATATACAGTAAATATACAAATTATGCCAAAAACGATTGTAGTTAAAATAAATAAGCTGATTATGACCTTCATTTTCAAGAACACTATATCTAGTATAAAACACGTAACTCTAATACAACCAAAAAACAAGGGGAGATAAGCTTACAAGACATGAACACTAAAGTTAAAGTTTTAAGGATTAAGTATATAGGAGAGGTAATTAAGAACCCAAGTTTGTACCCACTAGCACACTATTACATTGGACTTAGAATACTTAAACTATGCAAACCAGACAACAACCAACCCCATTTCTTTGGTACCCCACCACCCTTCTACAGAATATGTCTACAGAATTTAAAAGGGAATGAACAGTTAGTAAAACAAGACACCAAACTTATATACAAACTTTAAGTAGGGACACAAGAACCGCTTGTTAAGGGATAGAGAAATTGCCCAAATTCTTTCATTTTGTTGTCTATGGTCCATTTGTTTGAATAAAGAGGTAGAAGTTCTTTTATTTTTAATTTGGTTTGCATTGTCAAATATTCTGGAAATCAATCTTCTTGGATACCTCCTTCTGTCTATCTTCAATTATTAAATAAGGCTATCAACTGGTTAACTGAACCTTGAATGATTGAAGGAACCTCTCGGCTTAGACGATTTGGTAACAGTTTAATACACAGTAAGTACGAATTCACAAAATGTCACAATCACGAACATGGCATGAATACTCCCTCTAACTTTCAGTCCAACATTATCTTGGTTCGCTTTTATACAATGTTACTCAACTTTTCCCTAGTTGATACTTTTATAACATCCTTCCTTTATTCTATTTAACATCGGGGTATTAGAGCATCCCGGCATATCAAATCTTCAGTATATCTTTTTCCAACAACATCGGGGTGTTTGAGCATCCCGGCATATCAAATCTTTATTCCATAAACTTCGGGGAATGAGTCCTCCCGTTATCACTGTTCAATTATAATTTCAACACACGTCTTTGTATTGGGAATCACCGTCCCGTACTGACTTCAACTATAATCCTGGCATATTGTCATGCCTCTCATTTAAAGCACAAAGCTTACCATTTTTCCATGAATATTTCTTGAATATGCTTCAACATAATGGTTGATACACAAGCCAGTCTTAGGCACACATCTTGACGCTCTGACGTCACATCCCACTCTCCTCTGTCATACCTAGATACACATCTCACAGGCGACCGCTTTCATGTATTTCTTGCGTTCAGTTGAGGTACGACACGGTGTGATAAAACCATGGCACTAATAATAATTTACCGCGATAAAAATCACATCATGAAGTGGCCTCAACATTACCCCTCACGCTCCCGAGCGTTTACTTCAGGAAACGCGCAAGATCCTGTAGGGTATAACTTCCAGCAATCTTACGTACAGATACATACATGCATACAAGCAATCTACTGAGAAGTATCAGGTATTTAGACATATACATAAAAATGTGAAGAGCAATTATTAAATAACCAAAATTGCAGTAAAATTTGAGTCAATATATCCGGAAGAAATAGCAAGTCCAGAAGACACACTATGATGTCCAAACAAAGTGGAACCATAAACCTGGATGCAAAGTTCCATGTGAAATGTATTAGTCCTGGTGAGTTGCAAATCGCGACAACAATTCAGCCAACCAATTGTCCTCCCCGCGTATATGCTTGATTTCAAAAGAAAACTGTTGCAGTAGCAGAAACCATCTGTATATACGTGAGTTTTTAAACGCCTTTGGTTTCATTGACGTCAAAGGATGATGGTCGACCTCCACGTAAAATTTTCGTCCGATCAAGTAGCGAGAAAGTTTTGATATAGTCCAGACAAGAGCAAGGAGCTCTCTTTCTCCCGCCGAATATTTCTTTTCTGCTGCAGACAACTTCCGGCTCACAAAGAAGCAAGGATGGAGTACGTCGTTGACAAGTTGCATCAAACTGCCACCGGTTCCCATCTGAGAAGCGTCTGTGCGAATATAGAATGGTTCATGGATATCTGGCAGAATCAAAATAGGATGATTCGAAAATAGAATTTTAATCTTATCCAATGCTAACTGACAGTTCTTTGACCACATTACTTTGAGAGGAGCACCTTTGCGCGTCAACTCCGAAAGAGGACCAGAGATAGACGAAAAGTCCGGAATAAATTTATGATAATAGTTAATGAGCCCTAACAGACTACGGACCTCTTTCTTATTTTTCGGTATCTGAATGTTCAGGATTTTATTCACCAGACTATCAGAAGGATAAAGTCGATGATTACCGATTTTATGACCTAGGAAAGATATTTCCTGAAAACCTATCTGTACTTTCGAAGGTCTAACTGTCAAATGATGCTTTCTAAGCTGTTCTAGCAAAGAACTGAAACCTACAATATGTTCTTCCCATGTGTTACGGAATAAACAAATGTCATCTATATATGTGATGACATCGGGTCTATCGCCAACCAAACGGCGCATCATGCGAACAAATGTAATGAATCATCGTTACTCAAATCAATAAAAGTGAAGTTGTATAGACCAGTGAAGTCAGCAAAGATATTGCCAGTGTCACTGATGACCGTTATGATCAGAGAAAATATGTGAAAAGAAAGTAATGTTGATATTACCGAAATAAAATTATCATGTGTACAGAGAAAATAGCACACTAAACTATGGATGTATAAAAGAAGAAAACATCCACAGAAGAAGAAAATAGATCGTCCAACGCAACTATAAAGTGCGTGGTGTAGTATTGCGTGCGAGTTGCACATCTAAATAATGGTGTGCAAACCAAGAACCATTTTTAAATTTTACAGCCCTTCGAGCGTCATAATACCTAGAAAAGCGAACAAACGCTAGTTTGTGAAAGGAATGTTGAAGTTCGAACATACGAACAAATTCAACCTCTCCGACACATTGAAAATAGTTTCTAAGTGTATACCAAGTAACACTAGAAGGTAAATTACGCACCACGACAGTGCGATTTGGTGGAATATGATCTCGGCCAGGACGAAACTGAGCACGAGAATCCTTGACCTTATTATGTGTCGTGCGGGTCAAGAGCACGGAACTATTCTTATGTCCTTGGCATGTCGCATTGATGTGACCATCGTTGTTATACTTGCGATTATCGGATCGAGCATTAAAACCTCCTACATGCGTAGATTTAGTATGTCGTAACTCATCACCATTGGATGGAACGTGATGGTTAGGACATGTCGTAAAGGCCTGACAATCATGAGTGTCCTCACAACCCATACCAACAGCAGTACAGCTAAAATTTGTCAAGTTATTATATTGATCATTGTTGATCACTTGACTTCTAGGTAAAACCTGCTTATCACGAACACCAGGAGTTGTATTGTTATGTGACACCTTTTTATGTAATTGAAGTTTGTTAAAAACATCCTCATTTTGTTTTTGTGTAAAGATAATCGGAGAAATGTTTTGAGCATTTCTCAGTGGCGTCTCCTCCATGACAGATGGAGATGCATCGGTCAAAATGCTTGCTTCATGCTGAGCTCTTGTAGTGACCGCATTCGCCATCAATGGGTGCTTGTTGACCCACTCGGCAATTTCCTCAGGTGAACAGTCTTTTACACCTGGAATGTTACCAAGTATCACGTCACTTACAGGGTTCTCCAAACCACACACGAGTACAGTCCCTGAATAAAATGGTGTGTCGATCTCCGCCTTTGCCATGGGAAACCATTCAATGTTACCACCAAAAGTAACACATTTCAGTGACTTTCCTGTAAATGATGATTTATCCAGCAACGATTTCCGTATCCCGACAATCGTGCATCCTGTGTCACGAAGAATGGTGGCTGGTCTGTCACCTATAAAACCTTTGTGTAATGTAAGGCGACCAATAAAATCGCAAACAGACATAGCTGGTAAAATATGGCCACACAAAAGTCTAGTTTTAGCACCTGGCTCATAAAGTGTATTACACTCAGTGCAATTGTTATCTTTGCTTGAGCGTACAATGCATGCATTAGCCTGTTCAACATGGCTATCATGATCACAAAGTTGGGTACAGACATTAGCATGGTCTGCCTTCCCTTTTGCCACTTTACAATCATTTTTGTGATCAGGTTTGTGATTGCATTGTTTGCCGTGCTTATTGTTTACCCCATCAAAATTACACCTACCATTTCCATTGAAGCGTTCACCTGAATTTCTTCTATCAAATCTGTGATGTATATCATCACTGCTATTACCGTAGTGTTGTCCACGACCTCGGTTAGAGTAATTAGAATATCTATACCCACCGAAGTGAGATGGTGACTGACGACGAGGAAAATTGTACCGTCCTCGAAAGGAAGATCTATAATTACTCCTATATCTGCCCTCTGCACTCCTTGGGCGAGAACGGTGTTCACCTACTCCTCCGTCGTGGTACGAAACACATACAGGTAATGCATTATCAAAGGAAACCTTACGAATTTCCTTGTTTGGATGTGCAGACATGTAGTTTCTTCCAAGTTCTTGACATTCATTGATAGATTTTGGCTTTCTCTCCTGCAAAAAACTAACAAAATCTGCGCCACAGGTAGATAAAACTTTATCCCTGAGCATTAGGTCAAATAATTCATCAAAAGATTTATTGATACCCGATAAATCTATCCATCGACCCAAGTACAATTTAATAGAAGAGATGAACTCTCCAAAATCTGCATTCTTGGACGGAACTGCAGAGTGAAATCTGGATCGAAAACCCTCCTCAGTGAGCTGAAATTTTGCCATCAATGTATTGGCAACAATATCGAAATCAGATCGACTTGTTTCATCAATTGACATGAAACAACGCATTGCTTCCCCTGTTAGGTAGTCTGAAAAGATAATAGGCCACCTATCTTTTGGGATCTTCAAATCCATAGCCCTCATTTTAAATCTCATAATGAACGAGTCCATGCAGTCCCGTTTGTCGTCAAAATTTGGTAATTTAATTTTTGGATAATTAAAATTATTACCCTGAGAAACTTGTGGATTAGCACCAGTATGCTGTGCATTAATCTTTGCAATCTCAATCTCTTTTTCTTTATCAGCCTGTAATTTCAATGACTGTAATTCTATAGCATTTCTGTGGGCTTGATCCAGCTGAAGAAGTTCCAACTTACGTAGTTCCATTTTCTGCCGTTCTAGTTCTCTGGATGCTTCTTGTTCTCTACGAGTGGCCTCTTGTTCTTTTCGAGCAGCTTCTTGTTCTTTTTCTTTTTGAACCATTTTTGCCCTTTTCAACTCTCTAGCTGCTTCTAGTTCTTTCAATTTTTTCTCTTCCAATTCCTTTACTTGATCAAGCTCCTGCTTCTTTAAATCTCGTTGCTCCTTCCGTTCCATACGTTCCAAATAATCATGATAATATTTATCAGCATATGATTCCAAATCAATTCCCGATTTGCCCAAACGCAAACCCATCTCAATAAATTCTGACAGTGACGACATCTTGTGTTCTGATTCGAATCAACAAGTGTCAAATCTCCCCTTAATATCACTTAATTAAGTATAATAAATTATGGTATTGACTGAATTTATACCTTATGAAGGAATGAACAAGCCAAGAATGAAAGACGAGCACAGTGAAGAAGCATAGTACAAGTCAATGATGATGATAATAAAGAGACATGTCGAATTACAGTACATTACTCGACAAATTTAACGGGAATAAGAGAAACAAATACTTGTTGGCAAGCAACAACAAATTAGAATAATTACTTGTAAAATAAACAAGACAGAAGTACGAACGAAAACAGCAAATCGTCAAATTTCACACTGAGACAAGAGTGATAGTAAAAACAGCTGTGCATACAATGACCTAATATGTAAATTAGTGCATGAAAATATATAACGTAGACTTGACGGAACAATCTATACAAATAATGATGTCTGTTATGCAGTCAAAGACTAAAATTCCACTATTATTTTCTTTGACCGGACAACCGACAATAACCTAATAGGACCTCATCATTTGCAAAATTTCCAAAGAAAATTTACAAATAGCGAGCATTTACTTTGCACATATAAACATGCAGATGAAATAACAAGTATGACGGACTAGGTGTTGACTGGCAAAAGTGTTCGAAATGGTCAAACAATGTCACGCATTAGATCATTTATAGCTCTACTTATCTTTCTTGTATCTCAGAACCTCTCCAGATACGGAATCAGTGTGTATGTGCTTCCATTTGATCTCAGAAACCCATAAATGGACGAAAATCTTGCCTGATTCCAAGTTGAACAAAAGGTATTTTGAACGTCTGCCGGCTTTGATGACGTCACTACGTAAAATTGCCAGAATGTCATTTAACGTTCAAGATCGAAAATTGCGTGATTTGCCAGTGTTTAAAATCTTGAATGAAGAGTTGTGAAGTTCGAACCGAATCAATTTGATGTTTGAATAAAGAGGTGGAAGTTCTTTTATTTTTAATTTGGTTTGCATTGTCAAATATTCTGGAAATCAATCTTCTTGGATACCTCCTTCTGTCTATCTTCAATTATTAAATAAGGCTATCAACTGGTTAACTGAACCTTGAATGATTGAAGGAACCTCTCGGCTTAGACGATTTGGTAACAGTTTAATACACAGTAAGTACGAATTCACAAAATGTCACAATCACGAACATGGCATGAATACTCCCTCTAACTTTCAGTCCAACATTATCTTGGTTCGCTTTTATACAATGTTACTCAACTTTTCCCTAGTTGATACTTTTATAACATCCTTCCTTTATTCTATTTAACATCGGGGTATTAGAGCATCCCGGCATATCAAATCTTCAGTATATCTTTTTCCAACAACATCGGGGTGTTTGAGCATCCCGGCATATCAAATCTTTATTCCATAAACTTCGGGGAATGAGTCCTCCCGTTATCACTGTTCAATTATAATTTCAACACACGTCTTTGTATTGGGAATCACCGTCCCGTACTGACTTCAACTATAATCCTGGCATATTGTCATGCTTCTCATTTAAAGCACAAAGCTTACCATTTTTCCATGAATATTTCTTGAATATGCTTCAACATAATGGTTGATACACAAGCCAGTCTTAGGCACACATCTTGACGCTCTGACGTCACATCCCACTCTCCTCTGTCATACCTAGATACACATCTCACAGGCGACCGCTTTCATGTATTTCTTGCGTTCAGTTGAGGTACGACACGGTGTGATAAAACCATGGCACTAATAATAATTTACCGCGATAAAAATCACATCATGAAGTGGCCTCAACACCGCTGTTAGGTACACGAATAAAACGAGGGTACAACCTTTTTATAACTGACTACACACAGAGCTTCACGAACATTCACGCAATAAACGTTAAGCCACATGCAAAAGAAGTTACATTCAGATTGCTATACAGTTTAACGCCTATTGTGGGCAAACAAGCATCAATAAGAGCAGGGAAGACACCACCAAAATGCAAGCTATGCAGTAACAACACAATACAAACAGAGGATCACCTGTTTTACACATGTAACACAGTGGTCCCTACACTAAACAAATTAAAAAGATTAATAATCTCCAAAGACAACAGACACTCAATATGTACAGGGCTGTTATGCTTAACACTTTACCAAAGACACAGAGACAGACAGAACTTAAATTATTGACTCTATTAGCTGAATTTAGACATTTAGTATGGACGTGCAGGAATAAGGCTGTACATGACGGTATACACTATGACCACAGAATATTCTCACAAATATACGAACACATAACACAAGATATAACAAAACAGGTTTAAAAACTTTCTTCTTGTGTTAACGCTTAAACAATTATACTTTTGACCCTTTGGTCGTTATGCAAAGGCGCGTTTTTTGTGTGTGGCCAACATGGCAGCCTTCATTCTACTGTCCCCAACAAGGGCCGGAAGGTTCTACAAATGTCTGAGTGGTTACCGAATCCTAAATATATAGTTTTGAAGACCTGCTAGCTTCACACTCCTGTAAATGTAAATGTAAATTGGTACCTATTCCTACTCTTGAGTGAAGGAAGGCAAGGGCAGGAGAAAGGGAGCCGTTCACCGCACCTTATAAAGCTGATCATAGTATAAAAACGTCTGTAACACTTCACTCCCCTACGAAAATATCTTTTATCGGTCTACATCTCTTTTTTATATTCACAGTTGCGAGTAATGTCGTGAGAATGACTGGTCAATGAGGCACTTTTTAGGTTGGTTAGCAGGTTGTATTTCAAGAGTCATTCTCGTAGCGAAACGATGGGCTCATTGGTATGGTATCTGGTTCGATTCCCCGGCGTGCATATCATTTGCATTTCTTTTGTCTAGCCTCCTCCTTTAATTTGTGACAAGTGTCTTCTATGTACATGTTTTCGCTTATCACATTCTACTTATCACATACTACTTATCACATACTACGTATCACATACTACGTATCACATACTACGTATCACATACTACGTATCACATTCTACTTATCACATTCTACTTATCACATTCTACTTATCACATTCTACTTATCACATTCTACTTATCACATTCTACTTATCACATTCTACTTATCACATTCTACTTATCACATTCTACTTATCACATTCTACTTATCACATACAACTTATCACATACTACTTATCACATACTACTTATCACATACTACTTATCACATACTACTTATCACATACTACTTATCACATACTACTTATCACATACTACTTATCACATTCTACTTATCACATTCTACTTATCACATTCTACTTATCACATACTACTTATCACATACTACTTATCACATACTACTTATCACATTCTACTTATCACATTCTACTTATCACATACTACTTATCACAGACCTAGGGAAGACAACTGGAGACAGAGAGGAAAATGACGAGAAAGAAATGGAAAGACCTTAAGCTGATGACACGTGACAGAAGGACTTGCCACGAGCTTGTTGAAGGTCTTGATGATTTACTACTCACAGACCTTGGGTTTCACTTCTGTTTTATATCTACCCGGTATGTTCCCACTGGCTACTTGTATGCAAGTATTGCTACAAATATTGTATAGCTCACTGTCAGATCTGAGACGTCTTACTTACTTACTTAGTCGTTCCCCTTATACCGTGAGGTGTAGAGGTTTGGAAGAGAGAGCGCCACTCACGCCACACAAGTGGACTTATATTACGTCATACAAGTGTAATTATATCACGCCATACAAGTGGAATCATATCACGCCTTACATGTGAAATTATATCACGCTATACAAGGGGAATTATATCACGCTACACAAGTGTAATTATATCGCGCCATACATGTGGAATCATATCACGCTATACAAGTGGAATTATATCACATCATTTAAGTGGACTTATATCACGCTATACAAGTGGAATTATATCACGCCATACAAACGTAGTTATATCACGCCACACAAGTGGACTTATATTACGTCACACAAGTGTAATTATATCACGCCATACAAGTGTATTTATATCTAACAATACAAGTGTAATTATATCACGCCATGCAAGTGTAATTATATCACGCCAAACAAGTGGAATAATGTCACGTCATACAAGTGGAATTATATCACGCCATACAATTGTAATTATATCACGCCATGCAAGTGTAATTATAGCATGCTACACAAGTGTAATTATATCATGCCATAAAAGTGTAATTATATCACGCCATACAAGTAGAATTATATCACGCCATACAAGTGGAATTATCAAGTCGTACAAATGGAATTATATCACGCCATAGAAGTGTAATTATTTCACGCCGTACAAGTGTAATTATATCACGCCATATAAGTGTCATTGTATCAAAATAGTGTAATTATATCATTCGATACAAGTGTAATTCTATCACACAATACAATTGGAATTATATCACGGCATACAAGTGGAATTATATCATACAAGTGTAATTATATCACGCCATACAAGTGTAATTATATCACGCCATACAAATGAAATTGTATCACGTAATACAAGTGTAATTATATCACGTAATACAAGTTTAATTATATCACGCCATACAAGTGTAATTATATCACGTCAGACAAATGGAATTATATCACGCCATACAAGTGAAATTATATCACACCATACATGTGAATTATATCACGCCATACAGGTGTAATTATATCACGCCATATAAGTGTAGTTATATCTCGCCATATAAGTGTAATTGCATCATACCAGTGTAATTATATCACGCCATACAAATGGAATTATATCATACAAGTGTAATTATATCACGTAATACTAGTGTAATTATAGCACGTTGTACAAGTGTTTTTATATCACACTATACAATTGGAATTATATCACGCCATACAAGTGGAATTATATCATACAAGTGTTGGAGTGTTCAGTTCTAATGGTAAAGAACTTCGTTACGCGAATGGTTGCAAAGGAACAAAAATGTCAGAAAATGTTCTTCAAAACGAACTCCAACAAGTAGTGTTTAACTGGTCACTTACTGGCAGCACACAAGTCTGTGATGACTGTACATATATTTTATTTAACGTGACACATACGGAGTGGAACAAGACGATCATAGTTACAGGTGCAAAAAGGTCATACGTCAAAAATGTTGATAATTACTTTTCAAGTTCATGAAGATTCTCTAACAATTAAAACCTCTTATTCAAGTGACTAAGGGTCACTTCCTCTACCATATCATATGTATTGCAGTCAAGTCCGTTGACCTTCTTTCAAGGACGTATCTTATGGCCAACGGATTCATTCTCAAGGAGCAATACTTCTTATCATACTTGTAACAATTCCAGACTTTTTCCATACGATACTTAGGTAGCATATATATATAAAATCCAAACAAAGTCATCCACGACAATACGACCAGGTTAGAGTTCTGTGTTGACTAACCTCTCTATATCCATACCACGACTTTGGCATTGACGAAAATACGGCATATAAAAACATGTGAAGCATACAAATCAATTAACTTCGTTTACTCGTAGGTATCCTCCCTCTACGGTAATACAAAAGGGCTAACGACTCCGTCTGTCCATTCTAGGAATGACATACTACGATGAATTCCCGCTAGACCAAAACTAGGAGCGGCCTGATACTTTAATTTAACTCAATAAACATTCGATGTGACATGGGGCGACACTTACTTGATACTTCCACTATTGACTTCATCATGAATACCAGTAGATATCATTACAAAATAATGGCTTCTTCAAACTTGCCAGAAAAATCCAAGAAATATATATCGGACATAAACATGGTCCGAACTGCCCCGTTCAAAACATGACGTCAGAATTTCCTAACTAGGTTACCCGTGCGTCCAAAGCAACTCACACTGCATTGTGCACGTCAGTGCGTGAATCAATCGAACGCACAAATAATATAACTATTTTAAGACTGGTGCGTACATTTGGCAGGACCGAAGACTACCCCCTTTTAGGTAATAAATGTACGTAACAGCTCCCTTATTACCTCCCCTTAAAAAAATTAATTCTATTAATTTTTTTGAACTTAGTACCCGAGAGAGGTGAGTCAAAACTACCACAAGATATATGAAATGCATAAAGTTATACCATATTAAGAAAAGAATATTAAACGAAATCAATATAACTAAATGATAGTATGCATTAAAGCACACATCCACACTCGACCTACTTTGGAACGATGTGGTAATATTCGAAGTAAAAACAAGTTGAAAATGAAAAATGAAAAAACCATAAAAAAAAGATGATAATAAAATTCAACTAAGTTTTCAAAAAAAAAAAAAATGTGAAACATATGATTTCCAAAATGAAAATGAACAGCAACACTGATGATGATCAATGACAAGAGAATCAATAAAACAGAAAAATTGAAAATACAATGTGCAAAAATGAAGCAATGCAAAATTAAACACTTTAAGAATCAACACCCTTAATGTTTTCTAACACTAGTACGGTTGACTAGTGATCTAACAGTGAGATATCATAACTAAGACCCGTGAATGCAGGTATTACGTGACAACTAAGAAAGTTAGTATGTGTGTGATCCATAATCAATTAAATAGATTAAATTGAATTATTCTAATTTATATATTTCTTAATTACTAACAAATAACCAGTTACTAATATATTCTAAGTAATTCCAATATCACTATCAATATGTCAATGTTCAGTTACAACTAGTTAGTAATCGACGAGACGATGTTCTCAATGTTCCATACACGATAAAATATATTCTCGAACACGATATGTAGTGTAATATGTTCCATAGGAATAACAAATGTATATTTGTCGCTCTTAACAATGTTTCCATACTAATAAAAAGTTACTGTAGTACCAATGTTCCCGTACTAATAAAATGTTACTCTAATACCACTGTTCCCGTTCTAATAAAACGTTACTATAGTATCAATGTTCCCGTACTAATAAAATGTTACTACACAAGAGTAATGTTATAATCTATAAGTAAGTATATCCTGAAAGTTATACTTATACGAATACTTCAGTTATATAAACAGTCTTTATAGATGTACAATCAATGATAATGTACAAAGTTATTCATGTTATCGGTGAGGATGTTTCAACATCTGGAAGTGGTTTAGTTTCGACAAGTTCGCTTGGGCATCTCGACAAACAGTCTGCGAACACATTCTTCACTCCAGGAATAGCTCGTATTTCAAAATTGAATGGTTGAAGCGCTATAGCGTAACGCGCTGACTTCGATGATTTAACGTTCTTCGTGTTCAGTGCGGTAAGAGCTTTTTGGTCAGATTCCACCACAAAGTGTGAGCCGAGGAGGTAACGTTCCAGTTTTGTGATTGCCCATACTAATGCGAGGAGCTCTTTATCCAGAACGGAGTATTTGAGTTCGCTCTCCGTAAGTTTTCTGGACACGTACATCACCGGAAATAAGGTGCCGTTATATTCCTGCATCAAAACTGCAGCAATAGCGTAGGAAGATGCATCACTGCGAAGAATGAAAGTGAGATTTTTGTTAGGCAACCTCAAAAAAGGTTCATTTGAAAAAAATCGTTTCATATAGTCTAACGCCGTTTGGTGATCCTGCGACCACTTTATTACATTAGATGTGCCTTTCTTCAGTAGAGACGAAAAAGGGTGCAGTTATAGTAGTAGACAAATGAGGGATGAATTTTGAATAGAACTGTATTAGTCCTAAAAGAGATCTAACTTGTTTTTTTGTCTTAGGTGCCGAGATGTTTAAAATTTTAGAGACGTTACTGTCTTCTGTATACATGAAACCATGACCTATGCGGTGACCCAGAAATGAGATGTCATGAAAACCGACAAAAGCCTTTGAAGGTTTCGCTGTTAAGTTATAATCCCGTAAGGTAGAAAGTAAAGCTTTTAATCCATGAATATGTTCATCCCAAGAGTCACTGAAAAGACAGATGTCATCTATATAAGTAATGACATCGGGACGATGAGACAATATGCGGCGCATCATGCGTACAAAGGTAGCTGGCGCATTCATTAATCCGAATGGCATAAAATTCCATTGAAAAAGACCACGTGGCGTCGAGAAAGCGGTGAATGGCTTTGCTTTAGGAGTGAGTGGCACTTGCCAATAGCCCTTTGAAAGGTCAAATTTCGAAAAGAATGTGGCATGAGATAATTTCTCCAATAAGTCGTCTAAAAGAGGTAACGGTTCCGCATCGAATTTTGTAACTTTGTTTAATTTCCTGTAATCTACGCAAAGACGTATATTGTTGTCCTTCTTCCTAATGATTACCATAGAAGAAGAATATGGTGATGAAGATGGTTCAATTATATTTAATTGAAGCATCTCATCCAATTCCTTATCAACCTTATCACGAAAGTGTAAAGGGATAGGATATGGGCGAACTCGAATAGGCGTATCGTCAGTCAGAATAATGTCATGTTGGATGACTGACGTATGACCTGGGATGTCAGTGAGGACATCCTCATACGAGTGTAGAATATTAGAGACTTGCTGACGTTGATCAGCCGAAAGAGTAGATGAGATTGTAACATCATTCCATTTCTCAGTGGAATGGGGTGGTACAACTGGTATTGGTAGTTGTACATCATCGAAAGAAGATTCTTCTTCTTGGATGACTGACAAACTAGAATAGTGTTGAATAGGAGGTGTAGGATCGTCAGTTGCCTGGAACACTGACTGTAGATAATCAGGACGTGAGTAATACTCCTTCAACATGTTAATGTGGAAGGTTTTATGTTTACCATTAACATCAACGATGTAGTCGACATCGGATATTCTTGAAATGATCCTGAAAGGACCTCTCCAGGTAATTAAAAGACGATTGTTAGCGCAGGGAGTAATACAAAAGCTTCGTCACCAGGAATAAGCTGGCGAAGACGTCTATACTTGTTTGCAAATAGACGAGCTTTTTCTTTGGCTTGTTCGGATGATGCAGTAGCTAGTCTACAAGCATCTATGATTCTCTTTCTCAGAGAGATCACATACTCATAAGAGGATTGAGTTTCCTCTTCAATATTCTCGTCAACCAATAAGTCGTGGATTAACGACATCGGACCGCGTGGTTGCATACCAAAAACTAGCTGGAATGGAGAAAACCCCGTGGCTTGATTTTGTACTTCGCGATACGCGAACAGAGCAGCGGGTATGACCCGATCCCAGTCTTGGGGATGGTCTTGGGTCATCTTACCCAACAACTGCTTGAGTGTCCTATTGAGACGCTCAATTAACCCATTTGACATCGGATGATAAATAGAACTAAGAGATCTGTCTATACCTAATGTCTTCATAACTTGAGACATGGATTCAGAAATGAACTGAACCCCATGATCCGACAAGATTTTCCGTGGAAAACCAATGCGTGAGAAGATTAACATCAATGCCTCTGCTACACTGGCAGATGAAGTGTTCTTGAGAGGGATGGCCTCAGGCCAACGAGTGCACATATCAATGCACGTAAGAATATGCGTATGCCCTCTAGCAGATGGAAGCATCGGACCAATAATGTCTATAGCCATTTTATCAAATGTCTAATCGGGATGTCCGCAGCTTGAATAGGAGCCGCATGAAATGGACCCCGTACCTTAACTTCCTGACATATCAAACAGGACCGACAATAGAGAGTGATGTCCCTATGGACGCCTGGCCAGTAGAATGCCGAAAGCACTCTGGATTTGGTACGCGAAAAACCCATATGGCCCGCACATTGCGAGTCATGCGCATGTCGTAATATACGAGATCTCATAGAGGATGGGACTAAGATCTGATAACATAAGGATGAATCCTTTTCCCATATTACTCTAACCAAAATCCCATTTTTAAGTATAAAGTCATGTCTAGATTTTGCAAGTTTGTTGCTGGTATTCTTTTTGTTCACATACTGAAAAATTTTTTTTAATGAATCATCATTCTTTTGCAATGTTGCAAACAACTCCCGTGAAATAGGAGCATCATCATCACAAGTGGTATGAACTGTAGGTTCAATAGGTGTATCATGCGACATATTAGTAGCTTGCGCTCTAGTCACTACTGCATTTGCAGTTTGAATATGTCGCTCTTCCCATTCAGCTATTTGCTGTGGTGTACACTCTTTAATACCATGTATGCGACCAAGTATTACATCACAAATTGGATTCGGAAGGAGACATGCCTGGATCTTTCCTGAAAAAAATGGTGTATTAAGGTCAATAATAGCAGTGGGAAATGTTTCAACGGTGCCACCAAAAGTCACACACTTGACAACCCTGCCCGTGGCACAACTTGGGTTGATCAGCGAAGTCCGGACGCCCACAGTACTACAACCTGAGTCAAATAGGAGAGAGCATGAAATGTTGTTGACAAATCCCTTGTTAAACTTAAGAGAGCCCTGTCCCTGGTGTACTGACGCAGCAGTGGCCGTACAGACTACAGGTAGACTAGGCAAGGTATGTCCGCAACGCAGCGTCGTGATCGCCTTAGGCTGGAAAAAGAGTCGAGCATTCTGGACAGTCTTTCACCTGGGTACAATCAAGAGAACAAGACATAGCATTGTGAGTTTCAGCTACTTTACCCTGTTCAATGTTAGCCTGTGTATCACTTAAAGCGACATTAGAATGTCTACCCGTATTACTCGACGATCTATCTCTACGACGCGATCGATTTTGATTATTTGCATTAAAATTGCCATAATTGTCGTTTCTGCTTGAGTTAAAATTTGGATGAGTCCGATAATTTGTATAATTAAAGTTATGATGTTCTTTAAAATTTTTATTCCAAGAACCTTGTCTGTTTTGCGGACCCTGAGATCTTGATCTCCAGTTTTGTTTATTATAATGTCCTTGATTATTTTTAAAATTATTGTTACCAAAATCTCGCGATCTGTGAGCTTGGTTCCAAGAAACATTAAATGGAGCAGATTGTTGAAATTGCTTCCCTTTGTAAAAGTTATCATTGTTAAAATTGTAATTATTTCCCTTATTGACATACCTGTCAGCACTAAAGGAACGATTTCGTGAAAAATTGTTTTGTTGTGCTGCAAAAGCAACAGGCAATTCATTCTTAATCTGTGCATTACTTAGATCCATGGTTGGGTGAGCAGTGCAGAAATTTTTTGCATGTTCTTCTAAGTCTTTCATAGATAAAGGTTTCCGTTCGTGTAAAAATGCGAGAAATGTAGGATTTACAGACGATAGTACCTTATCGCGCATCAGTAAATCGAAGAGACCTTCATACGACTTTTCAATTTTGGATAATTCGATCCATCTTTCTAGGGTTAGTCGTATTTGTGACAGAAAATCACTGAAATTTCTGCTTGATTGCGGTAGCAATGTACGAAATCTTAATCGGTATTCATCTTCTGTCATTTGAAATTTCTTCAGAAGTGCGGCTCTAAGAGCATTATAATCATTCTTCTCATTAATACTGGTAGTATGATAAACTGCTAAAGCATCCCCAGTAAGTAACCTGGATAAATATGTGCAATACAGTGTTTTATCCACGTTATAAGACCTACAAGTGGCCTCAAATCTATCTAGGAAAAATATTACGTCATCCGACGGGGGATTAAATTTAGGTAATTTAAGGTGAATTTCCTTAAAATGATCATGTCTGGATGAAGTTTGGCTTTCAAAAGTTCTCTGAGAATTAGCTTCCTGAGTTAACCTAAGTCTCTCATATTCTGACTCTGCTAATTTTAGTTCATGCTGTCGTTTTTTATCATTCTCTTCCATCTCAAGCTGAAGTCGTTTTGTATTTTGTTCAGCTATTAATCTTCTTTCTTCCATTTCCTTTTGTTTATTTTCCATCTCAATTTTAAGTCTTTCTTCAGCCTCCCTTTGCTTCTGTTCTGCCTCTCGCTGAAATCGTTTCTCTTCTAATTCAGCGGCTTGTTCAGCTATTAATCTTCTTTCTTCCATTTCCTTTTGTTTCTGTTCTGCCTCTCGCTGAAATCGTTTCTCATTCTCCTCCGCCTCAAATTTCAAATTTTGTAATCTTAAAGTTTCTAGCTTTCTCTGTTCGGCTTCTATTTCTTGAGCTTTCTTATATTCTGCAAGTGCAAATGCTTTTGCTTCATCAGGAGCCATCTGAAGAGCTTTTGCTTGCTTAATGAAATAATCTAGTGAATACATTATGCTTTATAAGTAGTCACAATACTCTTGATTTATAAAATGATAATTAATCAATGTAAATTAATTAACCTTGTTACTTTGCCAAGTGTACGTCGTTCCTGTCCTAGAACGGTATCTTTTTTTATCATATAGTTATGAAATATATCAATAATCAATATAGTAATTTATGTAATGAAATGTCATGAAAGCAACAACGTGAAAGACAATAGAAACATTACCGACAAGACACGATAATCAAAGACGAGTGAACACAATCGTAGAAATCAACAAAAATAGAAATGTGTAACTAAAATAGAATATCGTAAAAATTTACGATGACAACTACGATCAGATACTCAACAGGACAATTGACAACACAGTGTAAAAACATAGGTTTTGTAAAAAACTGAACGACAGGAAAGGTGAGACGGACGCATAATACAAACAAAATTCATCATAAAACTAAATACGAGTAAAAATAACTACCAAAAACAAAAAGTAACCGTGACGAAACAGCTAAACAGATACTATCATAAGGAACAATTAGCGATCGGAACTTCGGCAAGGTTTCTAGCCTTGGACCGGAATTATCGCTCAATTGAAACTTACAAGTTGAGCCCTACAGAACGTCTGACGAAGAGCCCGAATTGGCTTCGAGATGGATCTCGTTCGTCAGATCAACCTCCCTACCTCCCACGACGAATGTACAACATATAACATATAACATGGAAAATGTAAAGATGGACATAACTATAGAAGGCACAGCTAAAAGTAATAAAATGTACAACGAAAGCACGTTATACTCATCTCGCGTGTGCCGGGAAAAAACAATGTGCCGTCTCCGTGGATGTACGTCTGAGGATAAAATACTTCGCTCTGCGTATATAACAACAGCTCGCACGTAATAATGACGAATAGGTGATCCCAAGGCAGTCAGTCACTGTAAAACTTGACGTGGAGGTTGATTGATGACCTTGAGCATTTGGTAACCGTAAGTTGATTCTGATTCATCATCACACTAGGTTCCAAGTTTGAGATGTTGTCGCCTTGAAAGTTCAAATCTTCTTTTTAACCGATACTTGGATTGAGTACGTTCCTGTGAAATTATTTATTTCCAGACCACACTGGCATACCATTTACTGTTGGGGTGTTCAGTTCTAATGGTAAAGAACTTCGTTACGCGAATGGTTGAAAAGGAACAAAAATGTCAGAAAATGTTCTTCAAAACGAACTCCAACAAGTAGTGTTTAACTGGTCACTTACTGGCAGCACACAAGTCTGTGATGACTGTACATATATTTTATTTAACGTGACACATACGGAGTGGAACAAGACGATCATAGTTACAGGTGCAAAAAGGTCATACGTCAAAAATGTTGATAATTACTTTTCAAGTTCATGAAGATTCTCTAACAATTAAGACCTCTTATTCAAGTGACTAAGGGTCACTTCCTCTACCATATCATATGTATTGCAGTCAAGTCCGTTGACCTTCTTTCAAGGACGTATCTTATGGCCAACGGATTCATTCTCAAGGAGCAATACTTCTTATCATACTTGTAACAATTCCAGACTTTTTCCATACGATACTTAAGTAGCATATATATATAAAATCCAAACAAAGTCATCCACGACAATACGACCAGGTTAGAGTTCTGTGTTGACTAACCTCTCTATATCCATACCACGACTTTGGCATTGACGAAAATACGGCATATAAAAACATGTGAAGCATACAAATCAATTAACTTCGTTTACTCGTAGGTATCCTCCCTCTACGGTAATACAAAAGGGCTAACGACTCCGTCTGTCCATTCTAGGAATGACATACTACGATGAATTCCCGCTAGACCAAAACTAGGAGCGGCCTGATACTTTAATTTAACTCAATAAACATTCGATGTGACATGGGGCGACACTTACTTGATACTTCCACTTTTGGCTTCATCATGAATACCAGTAGATATCATTACAAAATAATGGCTTCTTCAAACTTGCCAGAAAAATCCAAGAAATATATATCGGACATAAACATGGTCCGAACTGCCCCGTTCAAAACATGACGTCAGAATTTCCTAACTAGGTTACCCGTGCGTCCAAAGCAACTCACACTGCATTGTGCACGTCAGTGCGTGAATCAATCGAACGCACAAATAATATAACTATTTTAAGACTGGTGCGTACATTTGGCAGGACCGAAGACTACCCCCTTTTAGGTAATAAATGTACGTAACAAAAAGTGTAATTAAATCACGCCATGCAAGTGAAATTATATCACGTAATACATGTGTAATTATATCACGCTATACACTTGGAAGTATATAACGCCAAACAAGTACAATTATATCACGCCATACAAGTGGAATTATATCACGCCATACAAGTGTAATTATATCACGACATAGAAGTGTAATTATATCACACCATAGAAGTGTAATTATATCACGTAATACAAGGGTAATTATATCACGCCATAAAAGTGGATTTATATCACGCCATACAAGTGGAATTATATCACGCCATAAAAGTGGATTTATATCACGCCATACAAGTGGAATTATATCACGCCACACAAGTGTAAATATATCACACCCTACAAGTGTAATTGTATCACACCATACAAGGGTAATTATATCACGCCGTACAGGTGTAATTATATCGCGCTACACAAGTGTAATTATATCACGCTATAAATGTTTAAGTATATCGCGGAAAACAATTGTAATTATATCATGCCATACAAGTGGAATTATATTATACAAGTGTAATTGTATCACGTCATACAAGTGTAATTATATCACTCCATGCAAGTGCAATTATATCACGTTATGCAAGTGTAATTATGTCACGCTACACAAGTGTAATTGTATCAGACTATACAAGCGGACTTATATCACGCCATACAAGTGAAATTATATCACACCATACAAGTGTACCCATTTCACGCTATACAATTGTAATTATATCACGCCATACAAGTGTAAATTATATCACGCCATACAAGTGTAATTATGCCACGCCATACACTTGTAATTATATCACGCTTTATAAGTGTAATTATATCACACTATGCAAGGGGAATTATATCACGCTATGCAAGGGGAATTATATCACGCCATACAGCTGTAATTATATCACGCCATAAAAGGGGAATTATATCACGCTATACAAGTGTAATTATATCACGCCGTACAAGTGTAATTATATCACGCTACACAAGTGTAGTTATATCACGCCATACATGTGTAGTCATATCACGTCATTCAAGAGTAATTATATCCCGCTATACAAGTGGGATTATATCTCACTAAACATATGTATTTATATCACGCTATACAAGTGTAATTACATAACGCCATACAAGTATAATTATATCACGACATATAAAAGAAATCATATCACGTCGTACAAGTGTAATTATATCACGCTATACAAGTGTAATTATGTTACACTACGCAAGTATAATTATATCACGCTATGCAAGCGGACTTATATCACGCCATACAAGTGAAATTATATCACGCCATACAAGTGTACCCATTTCACGCTATACAATTGTAATTATATCACGCCATACAAGTGTAATTTTATATCACGCCATACAAGTGTAATTATACCACGCTATACAAGTGTAATTATATCACGCTTTATAAGTGTAATTATATCACGCTATGCGAAGGGAATTATATCACGCAATGCAAGGAGAATTATATCACGCCATACAATTATATGCACAATGGGCTGATCACCTGTTTGCCAGTCACTTTGATTACGGAAACAACGGCAAATAAAATCAAATTTGTTGTTGCCCTTAAGACGCAACTAGGCGTGATTGGCCATTGTCTGCTTTGACGGTCGATGGCTAAGGATGGAAGAAGAAGAAGAAGAAGAAGAAGATACAATTATATCACGGAATAAAAGTGTAATTATATCACGCTATACAAGTGGAATTATATCACGCCATTTAAGTGGAATTATATCACGCCATACAAGTGTACCCATTTCACGCTATACAATTGTAATTATATCACGCCATACAAGTGTAATTTTATATCACGCCATACAAGTGTAATTATACCACGCTATACAAGTGTAATTATATCACGCTTTATAAGTGTAATTATATCACGCTATGCGAAGGGAATTATATCACGCAAAGCAAGGAGAATTATATCACGCCATACAATTATATGCACAATGGGCTGATCACCTGTTTGCCAGTCACTTTGATTACGGAAACAACGGCAAATAAAATCAAATTTGTTGTTGCCCTTAAGACGCAACTAGGCGTGATTGGCCATTGTCTGCTTTGACGGTCGATGGCTAAGGATGGAAGAAGAAGAAGAAGATACAATTATATCACGGAATAAAAGTGTAATTATATCACGCTATACAAGTGGAATTATATCACGCCATTTAAGTGGAATTATATCACGCCATACAACTGTAATTATATCACGCCATAAAAGGGAATTATATCACGCTATACAAGTGTAATTATATCACGCTACACAAGTATAATTATATCACGCTACACAAGTGTAGTTATATCACGCCATACATGTGTAGTTATATCCCGTCATTCAAGTGTAATTATATCCCGCTATACAAGTAGGAGTATATGTCACTAAACATGTATTTATATCACGCTATACAAGTGTAATTATATAACGCCATACAAGTATAATTATATCACGCTATATAAGAGAAATCATATCACGTCGTACAAGTGTAATTATATCACGCTATACAGGTGTAATTATGTCACGCTACACAAGTATAATTATATCACGCCATGCAAGAGGAATTATATCACGCTATACAAGTGTAATGATATCACGGTATACAAGTGTAATTATATCGCGCTACACAAGTGTAATTATATCATGCCATACATGTGTAGTTATATGACTTCATACAAGTGTTAATTTTATCACGCTGTACAAGTGGAATTATATCTCGCTAAACATATGTAATTATATCACGCTATACGTGGGGGCAAGCGTTTCGTCTGCATAACGAACCCTCTGTGGATGGGAAGGAGCTATGATGCTGATTAGCTTCTGACCGTGTTGGTAGGAAAGTCCACAGACACCCCAGCTTTACAGTGCCAAAGGGCTTTGTCCCATGGCCGCTGGTTATGTCATCATCATCATCATCACGCTATACAAGTGTAATTATATAACGCCATACAAGTATAATTATATCACGCCATATAAGAGTAATTATATCACGTCGCACAAGTGTAATTATATCACGCTATACAAGTGTAATTATGTCACGCTACACAAGTGTAATTGTATCAGGCAATACAAGGGGACTTATATCACGCAATACAAGTGAAATTATATCACGCCATACAAGTGTTCCTATTTCACGCTATACAATTGTGATTATATCACGCCATACAAGTGTAATTATATCACGCCATACAAGTGTAATTATATCACACCATACAAGTGTAATTATATCACGCTTTATAAGTGGCATTATATCACGCCATTTAAGTAGAATTATATCACGCCATACAACTGTAATTATATCACGCCACACAAGGGGAATTATATCACGCCATACAAGTGTAATTATATCACGCCATGCAGTTGTAATTATATCACGTCATACAATGGTAATTATATCACGACGAACAAGTGTAATTATATCACACCATACGAGTGTACTTATATCACGCCATACAAGTGGAATTATATCACGACATAGAAGTGTAATTATATCACGCCATACAAGTGCAGTTATATCACGTCATACAAGTGTAATTATATCGCACTATACAATTGGAATTATGTCACGTCATACGGAAGGAATTATATCATAAAAATGTAATTGTATCAGGCCATACAGGTGTAACTATATCACGCCATACAAGTGTAATTATATCACGCCAAACAAGTCGAAAAATATTACGTCATACAAATGCAATTATATCACGCCATAAAAGTGTAATTATATCAAGCCATACAAGTGAATTATATCACGCCATACAAGCGTAATTATATCACGCCCTACAAGTGTAATTATATCACGCCATATAAGTGTAAGTGTATTATACAAGTGCAATTATATGACGCCATACAAGTGTAATTATACCACATAATACAAGTGTAATTATGTCACGTAATACGAGTGCAATTATAGCACGCTATACAAGTGTAATTATAGCACGCTATACAAATGGAATTATATCATGCCATACATGTGCAATTATATCATACAAGCGTATCTATATCACGCCATACATGTGTAATTATATCACACCATACAAGTGTAATTATATCACGTAATACATGTGTAATTATATCACGCTATACAATTGGAAGTATATCACGCCACACAAGTGAAATTACATCATATAAATGTAATTATATCACGCCATACAAGTGTAATTATATCACGCCATACAAGTATAAATATATCACGTCATACAAGTGTAATTATAGAATGCTACACACGTGTAATTATATCACGCTATACAATTGGAATTATATCACGCCATACAAGAAGAATTATATCACGCCATACAAGTGGAATTATCAAGTCGTACAAATGGAATTATATCACGCCATACAAGTGTAATTATTCCACGCCGTACAAGTGTAATTATATCACGCCATATAAGTGTAATTGTATCATAATAGTGTAATTCCATCACTCCACACAAGTGTAATTCTATCACACAATACAATTGGAATTATATCACGCCATTTAAGTGGAATTATATCACGCCATACAACTGTAATTATGTCACGCCATAAAAGGTGAATTATATCACGCTATTCAAGTGTAATTATATCACGCCAAAAAAGTGTAATTGTATCACACTACACAAGTGTAGTTATATCACGCCATACATGTGTAGTTATATCCCGTCATTCAAGTGTAATTATATCCCGCTATACAAGTAGGAGTATATGTCACTAAACATGTATTTATATCACGCTATACAAGTGTAATTATATAACGCCATACAAGTATAATTATATCACGCTATATAAGAGAAATCATATCACGTCGTACAAGTGTAATTATATCACGCTATACAAGTGTAATTATGTCACGCTACACAAGTATAATTATATCACGCCATGCAAGAGGAATTATATCACGCTATACAAGTGTAATGACATCACGCCATACAAGTGTAACTATATCGCGCTACACAAGTGTAATTATATCATGCCATACATGTGTAATTATATGACTTCATACAAGTGTTAATTATACCACGCTGTACAAGTGAAATTATATCTCGCTAAACATATGTAATTATATCACGCTATACGTGGGGGCAAGCGTTTCGTCTGCATAACGAACCCTCTGTGGATGGGAAGGAGCTATGATGCTGATTAGCTTCTGACCGTACATGGTGAAGGAAAGTCCACAGACACCCCAGCTTTACAGTGCCAAAGGGCTTTGTCCCATGGCCGTCATACAAGGTTATGTCATCATCATCATCATCACGCTATACAAGTGTAATTATATAACGCCATACAGGTATAATTATATCACGCCATATAAGAGTAATTATATCACGTCGTACATGTGTAATTATATCACGCTTTACAAGTGTAATTATGTCACGCTACACAAATGTAATTGTATCAGGCTATACAAGGGGACTTATATCACGCAATACAAGTGAAATTATATCACGCCATACAAGTGTTCCTATTTCACGCTATACAATTGTGATTATATCACGCCATACAAGTGTAATTATATCACGCCATACAAGTGTAATTATATCACACCATACAAGTGTAATTATATCACGCTTTATACGTGTAATTATATCACGCCATTTAAGTGGAATTATATCACGCCATACAACTGTAATTATATCACGCCATACAAGTGTAATTATATCACGCCATACAAGTGTAATTATATCACGCCATACAAGTGTAATTATATCACGCCATGCAATGGTAATTATATCACGACATACAAGTGTAATTATATCACACCATACGAGTGTAGTTATATCACGCCATACAAGTGGAATTATATCACGCCATAGAAGTGTAATTATATCACGCCATACAAGTGTAGTTATATCACGTCATACAAGTGTAATTATATCACACTATGCAATTAGAATTATGTCACGTCTTACTGGTGGAATTATATCATAAAAGTGTAATTGTATCAGGCCATACAGGTGTAACTATATCACGCCATACAAGTGTAATTATATCACGCCAAACATGTCGAAAAATATTACGTCATACAAATGCAATTATATCACGCCATAAAAGTGTAATTATATCAAGCCATACAAGTGAATTGTATCACGCCATACAAGCGTAATTATATCACGCCCTACAAGTGTAATTATATCACGCCATATAAGTGTAAGTGTATTATACAAGTGCAATTATATGACGCCATACAAGTGTAATTATACCACATAATACAAGTGTAATTATGTCACGTAATACGAGTGCAATTATAGCACGCTATACAAGTGTAATTATAGCACGCTATACAAATGGAATTATATCATGCCATACATGTGCAATTATATCATACAAGTGTAATTATATCACGCCATACATGTGTAATTATATCACACCATACAAGTGTAATTATATCACGTAATACATGTGTAATTGAATCACGCTATACAATTGGAAATATATCACGCCACACAAGTGAAATGACATCATATAAGTGTAATTATATCACGCCATACAAGTGTAATTATATCACGCCATACAAGTATAAATATATCACGCCATACAAGTGTAATTATAGCATGCTACACTAGTGTAATTATATCACGCTATACAATTGGAATTATATCACGCCATACAAGAAGAATTATATCACGCCATACAAGTGGAATTATCAAGTCGTACAAATGGAATTATATCACGCCATACAAGTGTAATTATTCCACGCCGTACAAGTGTAATTATATCACGCCATATAAGTGTAATTGTATCATAATAGTGTAATTCCATCACTCCACACAAGTGTAATTCTATCACACAATACAAGTGTAATTATATCACTCCATACAAGTGTAATTATATCACGCCATACAAATGAAATTATATCACGTAATACAAGTGTAATTATATCACGTAATACAAGTTTAATTATATTATGCCAGACAAGTGGAATTATATCACGTCAGACAAATGGAATTATATCACGCCATACAAGTGAAATTATATCACCCCATACAAGTGAATTATATCACGCCATACAAATGTAATTATATCACGCCATATAAGGTCAATTATATCACGCCATATAAGTGTAATTGTATCATACCAGTGTAATTATATCACGCCATAAAAATGGAATTATATCACGCCATTCAAGTGCAATTATATCACGTAATACTAGTGTAATTATAGCACGTTGTACAAGTGTTATTATATCACGCTATACAATTGGAATTATATCACGCCATACAAGTGGAATTATATCACACAAATTTAATTATATCACGCCATGCAAGTGAAATTATATCACGTAATACATGTGTAATTATATCACGCTATACAATTCGAAGTATATAACGCCATGCAAGTGGAATTATATCACGCCATACAAGTGGAATTATATCACGCCATACCAGTGTAATTATATCACGCCATACAAGTGTAATTGTATCACACCACACAAGTGTAATTGTATCACGCCGTACAGGTGTAATTATATCACGCTACACAAGTGTAATTATATCACGCTATAAATGTTTAAGTATATCGCGGAAAACAATTGTAATTATATCACGCTATGCAGGAGGAATTATATCACGCTATGCAAGGGGAATTATATCACGCCATACAATTATATCACGGTATAAAAGTGTAATTACATCACGCTATACATGTGGAATTATGTCACGCCATTTAAGTGAAATTATATCACGCCATACAACTGTAATTATATCACGCAATGAAAGGGGAATTATATCACGCTATACAAGTGTAATTATATCACGCTACACAAGTGTAGTTATATCACGCCATACATGTGTAGTTATATCACGTCATTCAAGAGTAATTATATCCCGCTATACAAGTGGGATTATATCTCACTAAACATATGTATTTATATCACGCTATACAAGTGTAATTACATAACGCCATACAAGTATAATTATATCACGCCGTATAAAAGAAATCATATTACGTCGTACAAGTGTAATTATATCACGCTATACAAGTGTAATTATGTCACGCTAGGCAAGTATAATTATGTCACGCTATACAAGCGTGATATAATTACAATTGTATGGCGTGGTATAATTACACTTGTATGGCGTGCTATAATTTACACTTGTATGGCGTGATATAATTACAATTGTATAGCGTGAAATGGGTACACTTGTATGGTGTGATATAATTTCACTTGTATGGCGTGATATAAGTCCGCTTGTATAGTCTGATACAATTACACTTGTGTAGCGTGACATAATTACACTTGCATAACGTGATATAATTGCACTTGCATGGAGTGATATAATTACACTTGTATGACGTGATACAATTACACTTGTATAATATAATTCCACTTGTATGGCATGATATAATTACAATTGTTTTCCGCGATATACTTAAACATTTATAGCGTGATATAATGAACCTTACTCCAACCCACACTTAGTGATATTTCCAGGCCAAAATTACACCTGTACGGCGTGATATAATTACCCTTGTATGGTGTGATACAATTACACTTGTAGGGTGTGAAGGAATAAATACACTGTGTGAGCGAAATATAATTTTCTGTTGTTATGGCGTGATATAAATCTTTCTTTTATTCGTCATATAATTCCACTTGTATGGCGTGATATAAATCCACTTTTATGGCTTTGTAAATTAACCCTATGTCCATACACGTGATATAATTACACTTCTATGGTTTCGGATATAATTAACTTCTATGTCTTGATCAAATTACACTTGACCAGAATGGCTGATTTGATAATTTTCATTTGTATGGCGTGATATAATTGTACATGTATTTGCGTTTATGATACTTCAAGTTTATAGCGTGATACAAATTACACTTAATAACCTTAAGTTATTACGTGGTCAATAATGTCCATTGCATGGCGTCCATATTTGTTTACACATTTTTGTTACGTACATTTTATTACCTAAATTGGGGTAGTCTTGGTCCTGCAAAATGTACGCACCAGTTTTTACAAAATAGTGAAATTCTATCCCGCCAAATTTAGTTGTACCCATTTCAGGCTATTACAATTGTAATTATATCACTCAATACAGAGACTGTCTTTTATATCGTGGACGCCATACAAGTGTAATTATTTCAGGCTACTGCAAGGGGTTTTTAATTATCACCTCTGCTCACAGGACTATAATGCAAATCTATTATATCATGATACAATTACTCACGGACATACAAGTGTAATTATATCGCGCTATACAAGTGTAATTATATTACGCTATACGAGGGGAATTGTATCACGCCATACATGTGTAATTATATCACGTCATACAAGTGTAATTATATCACGCTCTGCAAGTGGAATTATATATCGCTAAACATATGTAATTATATCACGCTATACAAGTGTAATTATATCACGCCATATGAGAGTAATTATATCACGTCGTACAAGTGCAATTATATCACGCTATGCAAGTGTAATTATGTCACGCTACACAAGTGTAATTGTATCAGGCTATACAAGCGGACTTATATCACGCCATACAAGTGAAATTATATCACGCCATACAAGTGTACCCATTTAACGCTATACAAGTGTAATTATATCACGCCATACAAGTGTAATTATATCACGCCATACAAGTGTAATTATATCACGCTATACAAGTGTAATTATATCACGCTATACAAGTGTAATTATATCACGCCATACAAGTGTAATTATATCACGCTATACAAGTGTAATTATATCACGCCATACAAGTGTAATTATATCACGTCATACAAGTGTAATTATATCACGCCATACAAGTGTAATTATATCACGTCATGAAAGTGTAATTATATCGTGCTATACAGATGTAATTATATCACGCCATACAAGTGTAATTATATCACGCTACACAAGTGTAATTATATCGCGCCATACGTGTGTAATTATATCACGTCAGTGTACATTATGTCACGCCATAACACAAATGTAATTGTATCAGCTATCATGGACTTATATCACGCCCCATACAAGTGAAAGAATCACGCATACAAGACTAATCGAACATACAATAAGAGAAGACTCTATCGACAAATAAGAGAAAGTGCAGAAATATGTCTCCGACTATATAAGGAAAAGACGATGGTCATATATCGGTCATGTCCTACGAATGCAAAACAACAGAATACCACTACAGGCGCTCACTTGGGTTCCTGAGGGTAAGCGAAAAAAAGGAAGACCAAAAGAAACACTCAGAAGAACAATAATAAGAGAAGGAAGAACGTTGGGCCTAAATAATGTGCAAGAGCTAAGAGGAGTGGCGTCACAACGAACAACCTGGAGAGCACTGGTTTCTGCCTTATGCGCCGTGTTTGGCGCTTAAAGAATTTATTATTATTATTATTATACAAGTGTAATTTTATCACGCTATACAAGTGGAATTATATCTAGCTAAACATATGTATTTATATTACGCTATACAAGTGTAATTATATAACGCCATACAAGTATAATTATATCACCCCATATAAGAGAAATTATATCACGTCGTACAAGTGTAATTATGTCACGCTATACAAGTGTAATTATATCACGCTACACAAGTATAATTATATAACGCTATACAATGGGAATTATATCACGCCATACAAGTGAAATTATATCACGCCATACAAGTGTAAGTATTTCACGCTATACAATTGTAATTATATCACGCCATAGAAGTGTAATTATATCACGCTATACAAGCGTAATTATATCACGCTATATAATTGGAATTATATCACGCCATACAATTGTAATTATATCGCGCAATACTAGTGGAATTATATCACGTCATACAAGTAGAATTATATCACGTCATACAAGTAGAATTATATCACGTCATACAAGTGAAATTATATCACGCCATACAAGTGTAAGTATTTCACGCTATACAATTGTAATTATATAACGCCATACAAGCATAATTATATCACGCCATATAAGAGAAATTATATCACGCCATACAAGTGTAATTATATCACGCTATACAAGTGTAATTATATCACGCTATACAATTGGAATTATATCGTGACATACAAGTGGAATTATATCATACAAGTGTATTTATATCACGCCATACAAGTGGAATTATATCACGCCATACAAGAAGGTGAGCGTCCGATTGACAGAGTGGTTAGAGCTCTGGTCTCTAGCAGCAAAGGTGTCGGGTTCGATTCGTGGTATCCACAAGCTCCTGTCTACCCAGCTGTAAATGGGTACCTGACTTTACTCTTGAGGTAGGGAAGGAAAAGGTAGCGAGAAATAGGACTGGTCACCCCACCTTTCGATGCTAGAGCTAGAATGGTGTAGTTTCTAATACTTTACTCCCTCCACTACGGCAGTATGGAACTACCTGTCCCTTGACAGTAAAAAGCTAACTAATATAACCGACTGATCCGTCTACATGGTTATTGGTTGAAAGGGATGAGCTACGTGTAAACGTAGCGAACACCCAACAACAACAACAAGTTTGAACGGATGGCACAAGACGCGAAGGTTTGGTGCGAATTTATTGAAGGTCAAGGCTGTACTTGATGCTGAATCATGGGTACATTTTGAAAGAAAGATTTGGGGTTAAATAAAGAAATGTTGTCAAAAGTTTGACCTTGTCTCATCTTTAGTCACGGAGTATGAAAGTTTGACTGACAACTGTAAGTTTGGTTAGATAGTTCCATAGCATAAACTACCAAATGGGAGTGAAGTGTTTGAGATTTCACCATACTAGGTCCAGCTTTGTATAAAGTATGATGACTAGCTGCCTTCCTCGCTGCACAAGTCACTCCCCTACGGCGATATCTGCCATGGTACTACTAACAAAATGAAGTGTAGCCACCTCAACAGCTGGTTGACAGGAAGGTTCTACCAAATAATCTATGTGCTCTTGGTGTAGTAGCTGAAATGGTATGAGAAAATCACCAGTGTTGAACTGGCAAGAACCAGACAAGTGCCGGTGGAACAAGAGATGAGAAGAAGACGGCGGCCACGGATAGGACACCCATTGAGGCATCCATTTAATAGTATTACAAGGAAGTCCCTGCTCTACAACCCCCAGGGTAAAAGTTGTAGAGGGACATCGACAAAAACTCGGAGAAGAGAACTGGTAACATACACGAAAGATATGGGAAGAACCTGAACGGATCTTGAGCGGATGGCGCAGGGCAGCTGGACTTGGCACACATATGATTATGGTGAATAAAAATATAGTTTCTGCAGCAATTTTGTTACATGATGAGCTTGCCAGCCATATTGACAACCTTATATTAGACAGATAGAGAGCAGTGGAGGACCCTGTCTGCTGATGCTTCCACCATAGCACCCCTACGACCCATGACGGGTTACGGGTTGAGATGAGATGATATTAGAAACATTCTACGACATGCTTGAAGGCCTGTACCACATTTCTCTCCTCGGAGACCCCAGAAACTTGTTTTTTCTATAAAATTGTGCCTCGTTTTGGTGAGGCGCGTCCCGTTCAACCTAGTCGGTTATATTAGGGCGCATGTCCAAATATAAATGACCTGAAGGTCTGGAGAATTGTTAATGTTTGTCCCTTATTTAGACCCCAGAAACTACTTTATCAACCCCAGAAACTACTTTATCAACCCCAGAAACTACTTTATCAACCAACAGCAACATTTGAGTTCTGCAAAACGCGTTGCTATTTATATACTGTTCAAAAAAAGAAACGCAACATTTTTGGTGTTACTTTTATAAAAGATATTCGCTGATTGGACGCCTGTCAACCTATCGACTGTGTCCACCTGGTCATTAACTTCTTGTGGTTACCTAAATTGTACTCACCTCATGATTCGTGATGTCATGAAAGAGGTCAAGGTCAAAACAACATTTTTGACAATAACTCCTGACCGTTTGATCTGAAATTCGACGAGCTGCTGACATTGACTGGACTGTGGAGGACGCAGATACAAGTCGATTCCTGAGGTGACGCTGCCGTATGAAGCGGTATTCGGCAGGAGTTGTGACTCTGGGTCTTGCACTGCGCGGCCGGTCTGCCACTGAGCCAGTTTCTTGAAATCGCCTCCAAAGGTGACTAATGGTGCTTCTAACCAGATTAAATTGTCTGGCCACTACACTTTGTGACTATCCAGTCTGTAAACGTCCAATGATGATGAGTCGTTGTTCTGTAGTGAGATGAGCCATACTTGCGCATTGAATTTTTAACTGAATTTATTCGAGGAGCGTCAATCTTTTATAGGCATTCAATAATATGGTCAGAGAGTTTTGTGTTCAGTAAGTTTCACGGGATTCTCATGAACCTGTCACGAGTTATTGTCAAAAATGTTGTTTTGACCTTGACCTCTTTCATGACCTCACGAATCATGAGGTGAGTACAATTTAGGTAAC
Source organism: Oreohelix idahoensis (assembly GCA_024509875.1). Taxonomy (NCBI): domain Eukaryota; kingdom Metazoa; phylum Mollusca; class Gastropoda; order Stylommatophora; family Oreohelicidae; genus Oreohelix; species Oreohelix idahoensis. The sequence continues at coordinate 104,446 of JAMPIV010013428.1, forward strand.
CACGAGAAGTTAATGACCAGGTGGACACAGTCGATAGGTTGACTGATGTCCAATCAGCGAATATCTTTTATAAAAGTAACATCAAAAGTGTTGCGTTTCTTTTTTTGAACAGTTATACGTAGTTTCTTTGTGCTCCAATTTTGAACGCCCAGTTGACGGATAGACAGAAACCATATATTAATATTATATTATTACGATTATTATAAATCCATTGTTCCCCTGGTTTTTATATTCGTTATCATAAATATCTGTCTATGCTTGACTGCACTCACCCACGCTCAGCTGGTTATGGCGAATTCCCTGCTGAGCGAAAACATCCTTGACTTATTTCAATCCCGGAACTATTTTTTATGACAGCAAGGATAGTGCATATTCGCTTGGATGACTTTACATTGTCGTCTCGTCGAATGGGTACCAAAGAAGTGAAACTATGTAGGGCAAAATCCGGGTTAGCAGATGTTTTTATACAAGGTTATGACTTATCGTTAAAGGTTACAGATGCGGTAGTATAAAAAATACGGTGCTTTGAGATAAAGGTGAGGGAGGTGAATACTTTAAGAATGAGGTTAAGTTTTCATGAACATTATGTCGGTTAAAGTTGGGGGCCAGTGTGGTCTGGGCACATTTAATTTATAATGACAACAGATACTGAGTGGTCCAGCGGTTAGAGTGCTTGCCTCCCGCAGCAAAGGGGTCGGGTTTGAAACCAGGCTGCTTCGTGCTGCAATCTGCTAGCTTTAAAAATGGGTACCTGAATCTGCCGTTGAGTCGGACACGCAAAGGCAGCGGAAGATGAGAACTGGTCACCACACCTCATCTTTGCACAACGCGCGTGGTTGAGTAAACTCCAAACTCACAATCAAGTCCAGAACTGCAGTACAGAGTGTCAGGTGTCACTAGCACACTTCTATATGGCAGCGAGACATGGATAACTGTGGCAACACTGACTGTAGTCACGTGACTAGTAGTCGCATTTTAAGTCTTATTGCTTGATAAGCTGTTTAGTTCCAGAACAGGTAGATTTGTGCGTTCCTTTATGTTGTCAGTATATTTGTTTTCCTGCGTGTCTTAGCTTCCTTTGACTGGTGCTGTATCTTAAAGAACAGCTTTTGGAAGCGCACCTGATCTTGATAAGTGGACATATACTTATTCCTATCGCAAGGTCTTTAGCATTTGAACATGCACCCTAATATAACCGACGGGCCAGTGTCTAGGTTGAACAAAGCGCAGCATAATTTAAATATGTGGACATTCCATATCAGCTTCCGTTTCTTTATTGTTGTAAGCAAGTCTTCATATTGTCCTATAATACTTCTAAGTTCATTGTGTGTTTTATACGACCATTTGTTATACCGTCATCATCATCATCCTCCTCATAATTTTCTTGAGAGTTTTGTATGGAGCATGGAGTCACCATTACAACTGGACCACTTGCAGTAAACCTGCACCAAACACTCACATACACGTGCAGCATTAGTTTATGTCACAATTATTTTTTACGTTATGAGATTGTCATCCGCTATGAACATCCTCATACTGGCCGTTGTGTGGGGAGATGAAGGTAGCGGATGCTGATGATGATTAAGGTGTAGCATGAGTTATTATTTCTTCCGCTGTATTTTTTACTCTGTGGAGTTTAGAAAAAGGACTGACGTGTAAAGCTACTAGCTTGCTCCCTCAATGTTTATCTTGTAAACTCATATGGTTTAACGATAATATCAATTTAAATTAGGACTTCCTCGTAGGCAAAGTTGGCCAGCATGTAGTGACTAGACGCTTGTTTGTTAGACCCGGCTGGCTTCACAAACCGGACGTTGCGCGCTTCAAGTAACAAATTTTCATAATAAATTATCAAATCATTGTCCATATCCTAGTTGAAAGATAAATAATTACCAATCGCCTTGCACTTTGGTAACTAGGTCAATCAACTTTGCGGGTCGCTGAAACAGGAATTCGCTTTTAAGAAGCCGACAAGGCAAACCATTTTTACGAACGGATTAAGCTCTTGAGATAGGCGTTTAGATCTTTTATTAGAATAAGTATATCTGAAACTTCCTTGTGCTTTCTTGGTGGCGTGAATGAAATAGGTCGTGACATTTTAATAGGACAAAGGTAAAGGATTCCATTACACGCCCATTGAGGCATACTGGGAAAATGGTGTTAGGCCCATATTTTCTTGACCGTCGGCACACTAGGGGTGATGTGGTCAGCATCACGCCGGCCGCCTTAACCTTCCCAGAGTTGCTCTGGTACCCAATAGGACACAGAAAAAATATATGACCATTTTTGTCACCCTGCCCTTTATTATATTCTTATCTCGGTTCTACTCATTGTCGTGACGAGAAGGTACAGGTAGATAGCAGATATTGCCGTAGGAGAGTGAAGTGTTAGAGACTGTCACGGGTTGCCTTCCCTTGCTCTGCTGTAGTGGTCCAATAGTGGCCAAAAACCTAGAGTATCTAATGTGGGCATTCAAAGATGTCTACCTTCGCACAAGATTACTCTTGGCAGAGTTGTAGATAGAACGATAATGATGCTTCTACCTCGAGGTAGTGTTCACGAGATATTTCAGAAGTCAAGAACAATGCTGAATGAGTCTGAGCACGTTAACTTTTTATCTGACCCGCCGCCTTTTGTGAATATGTATATTGTATGATTTAGCTCGTTCAAGCCCCAGCTGATTTAATTCAGCGAAATTCCTTTTACTAGCTCTATATATATATATATATATATATATATGTCGGCGTCTGTGGCCTAATGGATATGAACGCAGTTTCATAATCCAGATATACCAGGTTCGAAATCTGCTGCAGGCGGTTTGGTAGCAGATCGCTTTGTGTGGATTTTTAACAATGGTATAAGCGCCGTACCGTTCAGAAAGCAATGGCAAACTACTGAACGTAAAAATTGCCTAGATAAATCACAAACAGCCAATAAAAGCTGGGGTTGATTGCCACGTCCTGTAAAGGATAAGCAACTAACTTTCTATATATATATATATATATATATATATATATATATATATATATATATATATATATATATATATATATATATATATATATATATATATATATATATATACACACACACACCAGAGGTTCTGAGTCATACATGTGCTTTTCGCTCTGTAATAATTAATTCAACTATGCATTTGTCAAAATCAACATGAACAAATTTAATGATCAATTACTTTAACACTTGTAAATAAATGTTCGTTGGTGATTTTTAAAAATAGGTTTCTTCATAGAAATTATTTAGGCTTGACGAATATAGAAAAATAAAGTTCGGTCGTGTTTGGCCTGTTAAAATTGGGACGAGCCAAAATGCTGAAGTGCCAATGCTGCTTTTCCGTAGATTCGTCTCCTTTTATGAGGGGCACGTTTCCAGATCAGTTCAGGAAGTAACCTCTCCTGGTCAAGGCAAGAATCTTCAAGTGTCGATCTCAAGCTTAGAACCACAGTCTAGTAGTACACCAAATGGTCTCTTCAGGTCGTACCGCAAATAGTTGGGTCGCCTCGTGCTGCTACGTCTTTTGTTTTCCTGATGTTAGTCAGGGGCCATTCCCGCTGTCCGTTAGCCGTTTGTTTTCTCAGATTGTTACTCTCCCTGGGCGTATATCGTATCACTCAGGGCATGTGATGAAAAATCATCAGTGTGTTAGTTAATTTAATGAAAAAGTTTTGACTGGACAGCGGCAGTCGCTTGCACCTGAAGGAACGTATTAAGTTTACATACATTCACAAAATGTTAATATACAACTATGCTTGCTGTGGTGGTCCTGTAGAATTCCGAGTTCCATATTAAAATTGGCGAGTTTTCTACTGATGCATAGAGATGCTTTTAATACGTTTTGTCCGGTGCTACAAATTCAGAATTCTGACTCTATTCTTTCCTGTTCTACTTCTTTATTTCCTACGAGTGCCTGATAACATACCTTTATATTTGTTTAATTTTAATTTATCGATTGTTTATTCGCGCCTCAACAGCCAGCCAATGCATTTAAAAGTACATGTTACGATAGAGTACTGCTTATGGGATTTCCTGTGTGACTCATACGTTTGAGAATTCAACAGTCATCTTCCGTATATGGAGTTGTGCTATCCGTAAAAGCTGTCAAAGTTTACTTATATCACATTTCCCGCTCATTCTTCAAAATGTCTTCCAAGATTGTGTTTATGTCGTAGTCCGACTGCCTGTCTAGACAAATCGTGATCTATACACTTAAAGCCGTATAGCCAGTCCATTCTATTGTCGAATCGGAAATGGTATGCTCAATCTTGAATAAACACTTTATGCTCGCATTTACCTGGAATCAATGTGGAATCACGTTTAGTGATTCAATTAATCTCTCAGGGATGGGCGATTGTCATGCGTCGGAGCGAGAAACGTGAACAATGGTAGTATGAAAAAGGATAACAAATTGGAGAAGAGGATAGACCCGAACTTATGTGCGTTTAATATGCCGAAATAATAGATAATAAAGGCGATGAGAGAAAATTACAAAAAAACAAACGAGCCGAATTGTCACACAGACTTCACCATACTAGGTCATGCTTTATGTCGTAGTGTGACCAGTTATCTGTCTCGCTGTTTTTGCCTTCAGTAACTATAGGGGAGACTCAGATACCCATTTACAGCTGGATAGACTGGAGCATAATACTGCAAGGTTTCAACCCTAGAGCCAGGTAACTTCGCCACAAGAAGAAATCACTTTAACCGCTGAACCAATCGGACGCTCATTGTCTAATTACCTTATTTCCTTCTTGCTTTTACTTCAGCCAATACACTTGTTACTCTTTAAAAAGAACAATAAATAGTAATTGAAGGACCATAGTGGTAGTAGTCGTTTCTACCAGTCATAATTGACAATGAGGGTGAAGGACCCTTAAAGTGATAACTTTCAGCTGCGTTTTTGTCTGGTGTTCTTGTGTCGTCTACTTTTTTTGTTGGAACCCCTCTTCCCCCCAATCTAAGGCGATCCCAGGGGTGCATCCCCAATTGGTGCTATCGGCAGCTTCGTCTTCCCAGGATTGTGATTTTACGTTCAGTGCCCTCGTGTCTCTCACGTCCAGTGCCCTCGTGTCTCTCACGTCCAGTGCCCTCGTGTCTCTCACGTCCAGTGCCCGCGTGTCTCTCACGTCTAGTGCCCTCGTGTCTCTCACGTCCAGTGCCCTCGTGTCTCTCTTGCTTACATTTTTTAACCACAGCTGCTCCTTTTGCAAGTTGCCCGTAGAGAATATCATTGAGGATGCGACCATCTTCCATGCTGCAGACACGGCCAAGCCAGCGTTAATCTGAGCTGTCAAAGCAGGGTATACATGATTTACGGGTAAGCGCGTGAGAGCACCACGACATTTGTCACTCTGTCCTTCCAAGTTAAGGACCAGTGTACATTAAAATATGGGAGACGCGGTAGCGCATGGTTATTGCACTGGCTTCCTAGTTCAGTGTTCCATGGCTCGATCCCCATTTGAGGTGGGATTTTTTAGACCGCAAAAGGCTCCGAGGTCGACCCAGCCTCATGAATTGGATTCCAGAGCAACTCTGGGAAGATCGGCCGGCATGATTCTGACCATATCATCCCTAGTGTGCCGATGGTCAAGAAAATATGGGCCTAACACTATATTCCCAATATGCCTCAATGGGCGTGTAACAGGATCCTTGACCTTACCTTTTTTACATTAAAATATATAAATAAGTGTGTGCAAAATACAAAACGAATTACAAGGTATTACAATGTGTTTTCAGCTTATGGTTTTCTGTACTGAAAATAAGCTAGCAAAGTCGTCATTATATCCATTACCTATCATACGAAGTAAGGAACCACCGTGGCAACTAGTCACATTGTAGGAAAACTGGCCCAAAACAACCTTGTGGTCTTCCAATAGTGGTTTCGATAGCTATTTGTTTTATAACCTGAAGTTTCCAGGCCCACGATCCTTAAATTAGTCACCTTTTACGACATGCATGTTGGAGCAGCAGTCCTATACATTCTTTACCTCCACAGTACCCCCCCCCCCCCCCCCCCAGAACTTCACGATGTCTACCACTCATACACACACTTTCACGGATTGCGTCCCCTTAGCTCTGCGGTAGTGGTCCACCAGTGGCCAACACTCAAGAGTATTTAATCTGTGTCTTCAAAGGTGATCTACCTTCACACAAGATTACTCTTGGCTGAGTTGTTGTTAGAAGGCTACTGACGCTTCTATCTCAAGGCAGTTTTCACAAGATATGTTTAGAAGTCAAGGACATTTCTGCAAAGGGCAGAGCACTATTAACTTATGTCTGATCCGTCGCCTTTTGTGAAGAATTAAATAATGTTTTTAGCCCGTTCAAGTCCCCAGCTTGTGTAAATCCAGCGAAATTCTTTTATAAGTATTTGCTCTATAGGTGTAAATATATGTGTGTATATATATATATATATATATATATATATATATATATATATATATATATATATATATATATATATATATATATATATATATATATATATATATATATATATTCACAGTATAATATCTACACTTTCATGACATTGTCCTCTAAGCTCGTATCAAACTGCGAGAGGTCACACAATCAACATACTTATAAACGCCATTCACAAAGCGTACACGAAGGCGTGCTGACAATCTCCCTTTTTAATAATAACAATGAAACACGTAGGAATTCAATAATAATAGCAATACATTGTCAGCAATAACCATATGACTGGATCAACGAGTCCTACTACCACTAGACTATACAACAATGCTGTACAAAAGCCAGCAACCATAAAGAGAGCACGATTAATATGCAATGCGGCTTCTAAAGCCGGCCAACTGACATCTTTCTCTGTCAGGCTTCCTGTTCACTCCATTCCATTGCACCCCTTTGCACCATTTTCTTTGAAAGCTGATGTGCGCACCAAAACATATGTTTATTCCACCAAAGTCCATGTGCGCAACAAAAGATATTATGGGACATCTACCTCCTTCCCCAGAAAAGAAAACGGAGTTTTCTTCTCTCTGAGAGTAGTAGATTGCACACCAAACAACAAAATATGAGACAAGTTCAATCCAAAAAAAAAAACAATTTTACACTGGTGTACGTAGACGTCGTGCCTACGAACACATATATCTCATGTCCCAAAAATTACAATCTAGACAGAGCATCTGCCACGACATTAAGTCTACCCTCTAATGGGATAATTGTGAACTGGAACTGTTGTAGCAACAAGGCCCAACGAGTCAACCGTGAGCTTGTCGACTTCGAAGATTTCAAAAACAGTAGAGGTTGATGATCTGTCTGAAGTATAAACTGCGACCCTATCAAGTAACGGGACAGTTTTGACACTGCCCATACTATAGCCAGGCATTCTCTTTCGATTGTTGAGTACCTGGTCTCTGCCGGTAACAGTTTCCGACTAACATACATCACAGGATGTAGTGTACACTCGTGGTCTTGCATAAGACATGCGCCAATTCCCACAGATGACGCGTCGGTCCGCAGTGTAAAGGGTTTGCTCAAATCAGGCAAAAGAAGGATTGGTCGTCTGGAAAATAACTCCTTAATTTTTGATAATGCTTTCTCGCATTCTGCCGACCATACAACCCTGTTAGGCATCCCTTTACTAGTAAGAGAGGTTAAAGCATCAGAAATTGTAGAAAATTGAGGGATGAATTTGCGATAAAAATTGACAAGTCCCATCAGGCTTCTGACCTGCTTCTTAGTCCTAGGTGCCTGTAGTTCTAAAATTTTTGTAACCGTGCCAGTCTCGGGTTTTAATAGATTATTACCTACGATAAACCCCAAAAAACTCAACTCACTAAAACCGATACAAATCTTACTAGGGCGTGCCGTTAAACCATGCTTACGTAAACAACGCAACAGGGAAGACAACCCCGACATATGTTGTTCCCATGTTTCATGGAACAGGCAGATGTCATCGATGTACGTAATCACATCCGTACGATGACCTAGTAACTTTCTCATCATTCTGACGAAAGTTGCGGGTGCATTAACTAGCCCGAAACACATAAAATTAAACTGAAATAAACCCTTTGTTGTGGAAAATGCCGTCAAAGGTTTAGCCGATTCGACAAGAGGAACCTGCCAGTATCCCCGAGATAAATCCAGTTTACTAAAAAACCTGGCATGGGAAAGTTGCGTAAGGAGGTCCTCTTGGTTCGGTATTGGCTCAGCGTCAATCGCAGTGACACTATTTAATTTACGGAAGTCGATGCAGACACGCAAGGATCCATTTTTCTTTCGTACCACGACCATAGGGAAGGAGTAAGTAGACTCCGATGGAGAAATGATCCCCAACCGTAACATGTCATCTAGTTCTTTTTCAATCGCCGACTTGAAATGTAATGGCTGCGGATACGGCTTTACCCTGATCGGTTGGTCGTCCGTCAGGATGATATTGTGGCAGATCAAATCGGTACGTCCCGGCAAATCAGTGAGAACATCCTTAAACTCTCTAATGACCGATCGTGCCTCCGATTTCTGTGTTATCGTTAGGTCGTTACATTTCTGCACATTCTCCCAAGACTCAGAAGGAGCAAGGGGAACGAGAGACAGCTGGAGATTAATATCATCTCCCATGTCACCCAATTCATTAATGACCACAGAACATGCCATCTTCGGGGTCTCCCCAGACAACCTAGTGTCCACCCCTTTTAGAGCCTCTGGCCGTTCCATATAAGGTTTTAACATATTAATGTGGAATACCTTCTCCTTGTTCCGAACCTGGATTAAATAATCAACATCCGTTACCTTCTTAAGCACCCTAAACGGCCCCTGCCATGTAATGCTCAAACGGTCTTCCTTTGATGGAAGAAGAAGCCATACCTCTTCACCGGGAACCAAGAGCAGTAGTTTTGATCCGCGGTTAGCGTATTGTCGGTACCGCGCCCCCGCCACGGATAAATTATCACGTGCCACGGCACACGCTTTGACAATACGGTCACGCAGGTTTATGACGTATTCGTAACTGGAGACGGAGGACCCATCAGAACGCCCACCAACCAGTATATCTTTCAGAATGTGCATTGGGCCCCTCGGATTCGCCCCGTACAATAGTTCAAATGGGGAGAACCCGGTGCTCTCCTGAGGTGCCTCTCTATAGGCAAATAATACTGCTGGAAGGAATTTATCCCATTCTTGGGGAAATTCAGCAGTGACCTTGGCCAACATATCCTTCAATGCACCATTAAAACGTTCACATACCCCGTTTGACTGGGGATGATAAGAGCTGGTGAACGATTGGGAAATGCCCAACAATTTAGTGATCTCGGCCATTTCCTTAGAAATGAATTGACGTCCCCTATCTGACAGTATCACCTCGGGAAACCCAAACCTACTGAACAACATCTGCAACGCATCCGCCACAGCCTGAGAGGTGATAGTCCTCATTGGCACAGCCTCGGGCCATCTTGTGCACAGATCCACCATTGTCAGAATAAAACGAAAGCCTCTATCTGATGCAACAGAAAGAGGACCAACGATATCGATTGCAACTTTCTGGAAGGGGCGAACCGACAAATCAACAACCTGCAACGGAGCCTTCGGTAATTTGCCTTTATGTGTCACTGGCTGACATACCCTGCAAGACCTGCAGTATACCTTAATGTCTTTGTTGTATGCCGGCCAATAGAATTGTGACAGAACCCTATGGCAAGTTCTTGCAACCCCCATATGTCCAGCAAACGGTGAATCGTGTGCCACCTGCAACACCTTTGATCTAAAGGCGACAGGCACAACCACCTGGCGCTTGAATTCGAATTGGCTGGAAAAGCATCTGGTAAGAACATCATTTTTCAACTCAAACCAGTAACGTGCCGACTTCGTGCACTTTACATCACCATTTTGGGCCAAAATGTAACATTTCTGCAATGTTCCATCAGCTCGCTGCTGCTGGACAAAGTCCGATGCTGGTACATCGGGACTCGTGGAGGCAATACATGGGACCGCGTTAGATGTCGGTAGTTCCCGCTGTATCGCCAATGAATTGTCGTCTGATCTGGTCTGCGCCCTTGTGACCACCACATTTGCCACAACTGACCGTTCGACCTGCCATTTTGTGATGTCGGCCTGAGTACAGGCACGAACACCATGCACGTTCCCTATAATCAAATCGACCACTGGAGCCTCAAGAACACACGCCTGCACCCGACCAGAAATAAAGGGTGTATCCACCTCTATAATGGCTAGGGGGTAATATTCAACATTTCCCCCAAATGTCACGCATCCGACAGTCTTACCAATAAGGCACGATTCGTCAATACATGATCGGCGCACTCCTATCGTAGTGCATCCTGTGTCCCTCAACACAGACACCAACTGGTTCTGAACCATGCCCTGGTGTAACTCTAAGCTTCCGCTCCCATCAAGAGAAGAGAGGCAAGGCAGAGTATGACCACAAATTAGTAATGGTCTGCCATCAGGTTCAAACAAAGGCCTACATCCTTCGCAATCTTCGTTATTAAAGGTTTTCAGAACGCATGCAGCATTAGCCTTTTCTGAATTGTTTGGACAGACTCTTGCAGCATGTCCCCTTCCGTCACACGCACCACATCGAAGCTGACCACCATCATCTTTTGTAGGACTACCCTTTGGTGAATTGGGATGTTCTTGCTCCCGTTTGTCATCCCTATCATTCCTTTTACTCGGACCACTTCTTCTATACCAGCGATGATCGGGATCGCTAGTAGTGTCTATTCGGACCTGCCTCCGAGTAGACCTGTCATGTCTATCTCCCGTGTATCTAAACGGAGATCTATCCTGACGGTAGAACGATTGTTTTTTCATAGATCTGTATCCCTTAAAATTATCATAGTTCTCATGAGATCCATGCCCACTAGAGTATTGCCGATCAAACCTTCTCCTGGCAAACCTGTCCGCACTCTTGGACCGATGCTGCCGGAAAGGTTTCCCAATAACCTTGCCAACACATGTAGCGAAAGGCTCAGGGACAAATGACTTGTGAATTGTCTTACCAGGGTGAGCGGTAACGTACTGCCGCCCCAACTCTGACATAGCAGTAATGTCTCTGGGTTTGCGTTCTTGAAAAAATGCAACCATGTCAGAACAACATGAGGACAACACCTTGTCCCGCAACATGAGATCAAAGAGTCCATCAAAATCCCTAGTTATTCCCTCCAGCTCTGTCCATCTATTAAGGAGAAGTTTAATTTTGGTGACAAAAGAGCCGAAATCTTGGTCGGCACTAGGCATCGCATCTCTGAAACGAGAGCGATACCCTTCAGCTGTCAGCTTAAATTCTCTCAGCAATGTTGCCTTTACGGTATCATAATTAGTTCTGTCAGCCACAGGCAAACTATATACGGTGTTTAAAGCAGAGCCGGAAAGCAATGCAGATAAAAGTGAAGGCCATTCCTCCTTCCTTGCCCTCCAGGCAAGAGCCGCTGATTCAAATCTCTCCAAAAAGAAGTCCATCCTATCAACTTCCTCCCAAAAATTCGGTAATCGTAGCCTATAAGGGCGAGCTGGCTCCCTAGAAGTCGAACTAGGATTGCCAGCATCAAGCTCCAACTTTTTTATAGCAATTTCCTTGTCCGCCTCAATCTTCATTTTTTCTAACTCCATCCGTCTTAGATCTGCCTCAATTTTTTTATTTTCTGTATCTGCTTGAATCTGTCTCAGTTCTCTATCTGCTTCAATCTGTTTCAGTACTTTATCTGCTTCAATCTGTCTCAGTTCCTTATCCCTATCTGCTTCAATCTGTTTTCACACTGCGCAATGAGTCCATGCACGAAATTGTAGCTTGTTTTCGCCGACAACAAACCCATTGCAAAATGTCCTCATCAGAAAAAACAATCACACATATAATGGGATGCAACCCAATCGCCAACATAAGCCTCGACAACTGTAAACTTGCTATGAGGGAGCCCGTAATAAGATCAATACCACAAATATCCAGATACCAGCAGTCACTAACAAAGTGGAACGCTAAAATACATCTGTATAGAGGACCACAGCCCCCAAAAATATGTCACAGTATAATATCTACACTTTCATGACATTGTCCTCTAAGCTCGTATCAAACTGCGAGAGGTCACACAATCAACATACTTATAAACGCCATTCACAAAGCGTACACGAAGGCGTGCTGACAATCTCCCTTTTTAATAATAACAATGAAACACGTAGGAATTCAATAATAATAGCAATACATTGTCAGCAATAACCATATGACTGGATCAACAAGTCCTACTACCACTAGACTATACAACAATGCTGTACAAAAGCCAGCAACCATAAAGAGAGCACGATTAATATGCAATGCGGCTTCTAAAGCCGGCCAACTGACATCTTTCTCTGTCAGGCTTCCTGTTCACTCCATTCCATTGCACCCCTTTGCACCATTTTCTTTGAAAGCTGATGTGTGCACCAAAACATATGTTTATTCCACCAAAGTCCATGTGCGCAACAAAAGATATTATGTGACATATATATATATATATATATATATATATATATATATATATATATATATATATATATATATATATATATATATATATATATATATATATATATATATATATATATATATATATATATATATATATATATATACCGTAAAATCTCGCGTATAATACGCACAATTTTTACTCATTTTTGCCCGCTAAAACTCGTGTGCGTATTATACGCGAGTACTAAAAAATACGTAATTTTTGATATCGAAAGTTACCTACATTTGAAAGTCTGTCAAGTTTTTGTCACAATTTGACAGTGAAAATGGCGCAAAATTGAATGTGCCAGTGTTTTCTTACGTGTCAGACATTGTTGTAAAACGCATTTCGCACTCTTAGTCTTCAACCTGTTTTGATATTAAGCTTGGTTGTGAAGTTTGTCATTTGATTATTTTGAGCCCTAAAAATGAATTCGAGAAAATGTTGTACTGCAGCAGAAAAGCTCTTAGTGGTAAAATATGCAGAATCTAACGGCAATCGGGCAGCAAGTCGACATTTTTTTATTAACGAGTGCAACATTCGATTATGACGAAAAAACAAAGAGGCGCTGCAAGTGTTGCCTAGTAAGAAAAAGGCGAATCGTCGTTCACCACCAGATCTTCCAGACCTAGAAAAAACATTATTGGAGTGGGTAGTGGATAGAAGGCAACAAGGTATCGGTGTTTCATGCATTGAAATCCGACTTAAAGCTCTGGAACTTAAAAAATCTCGTACAAGCACAACAGCATTTAAAGCGTCGTATGGATGGGCAGTTCATTTTATGAAGCGGCATGGTCTTTCAGTTCGTCGAAGAACTACTATCGCGCAGCATCTTCTATCTTCTTTCAGTTTTTTAACAAATGTTTCATAAAATAAAATCGTGAAAAATTATGGCGCGTATTATACACGAATTTCCATTTTACAAGAAAATTTTGGGCTAAATCAAGCATGCGTATTATACACGAGTGCGTATTATAAGCGAGATTTTACGGTATATATATATATATATATATATATATATATATATATATATATATATATATATATATATATATATATATAATATATATATATATATATATATATATATATATATATATATATATATATATATATATATATATATATATATATATATATATATATATATATATATAGCGTGTCCGGCAGAATCACTACCAATAACAAATGTCAATATCTCCTCATCCATGTAAGTTATAATTATTTTTTTATGGTTACCTCGTATAGAAACCATCACATTTTTAGGAGCAGTAAGACAATTGATAAATTGTCCGATAATGTGCAGATAACGCATACGTAATGCGCAGCCGCGGAATGTGATGAAGCGTGTAGTGAAAATGGCGGAGTTCACGGTGCAGCAGAAAGTGCAATGCTGTTATTGGCTTGCGGAATTAAAGTGTCTCATTGTTGTGCAAAAGAGATTCAGGCAGGAATATGGACAGAAACCTCCGGAGCGACATACCATAGTGAAATGGCACAAACAACTGTTGGAAACAGGTTCTTTGTTGAGAAAGAAGGGAAACGGCAATGAAGCATTGTCTCCAGATAGAGTTGAAGCAGTTAGCGAAGCTTTTCAACGTAGCCCGCGGAAATCCATTCGACGGGCAATGGGAGAATAGGGTATTCCAAAATCTACTGTTCACGAAATTGTGCACAAAAGATTGCGGCTTAGAGCCTACAAGATCCAGCTAGTGCAGAAGTTACAGCCAAATGATAAACCCAGACGGGCCGAGTTCGCAAATGCAATGCTATGTCACCTCGATGATGACAATGAATTTCTCAATCGTGTGGTATTCTCCGATGAAGCGACCTTACACACTTGTGGCAAAGTTCACCGGCATAATTGTAGGATATGGGGAAATGAAAACCCACATGTCGTAATGGAGCATGAGCGAGACAGCCCTAAACTTAACGTGTGGTGTGCCTTAACCTCGAATTATGTGATCGGGCCATTTTTCTTCGTCGAAGCCACAGTCAGAGGAGCAACATACCTAAACATGCTGCATAGTTTTCCAGTTCCTAGGATACCAGAAGGATTCATATTCCAGCAAGATGGAGCACCTACACACTATGCCAATGAAGTCAGAAACTACCTTCATCAACAATTTCCAGACAGATGGATTGGAAGATTAGGTCCCATTGATTGGCCACCAAGGTCACCAGATTTGACCCCCTTAGATTTCTTTCTATGGGGATACGTAAAAACTTTGTCTATCAAACACCGGTGCAGGGACTGGATAATTTCCGCAGCGAATAATTGACGCTTGTGCATCCGTCACACCTCAGATGCTGCAAAACACGTGGAGAGAGATAAAATACCGTGTTGACATTCTTCGAGTCACTAAAGGCGCTCATGTGGAGATCTACTGAAACATGGTGAGTTGCTACTGAAACTTAATGAGTTTGCCTAACAGAAAATCAAAATCCGGTCGGTCTGCTATTATTAGTATAAGAAATATTGACATTTGTTATTGGTAGTGATTCTGCCGGACACACACATATATATATATATATATACAGTTGACATTCAAAAATCCGGCCATCGATAATCCGGTTCCTTCAGATTTCCGGCATGGATTTCGGGGCGCATTTTTTAATTTACCGCGTTGGCGCGCCACTGTTTTCTGGAGTCGTTTATGTTTTGATGCAGCTGTTGGGTCTTGCTTGCATGTGTTAACAGGCATTCCTGCTCATTCCTTCTCATTTTATCATTTATTTGCTGCTGTATAGCCCCCTTATGGATTCAGCAAATAAAAGAAGTGGTGTAAAACGTAAACATTTAATTTTCTTTCTTTAAAGGACTGTACAGGTAGTCATTTTCTGTTAAATATATACAGCATATATAACCATATAAAATCCGGCATTTTCAACAATCCGGCACTCCTCAGGTCCGGAGGTTGCCGGATTTTTGAATATCAACTATATATATATATATGATTGCAATAACTACAGAGGCATCTCTCTTCTTAGTATTGTTGGTAAGGTTTTTGCCAAAGTCATCTTAATGCGACTACACAAGTTAGCTGAGCGCATGTATCCAGAGTCACAGTGTGGATTCCGAGCTGGCAGATCAACAACAGACATGATCTTCTCTCTCCGCCAGCTTCAGGAAAAATCAAGAGAGCAGAAAAGACCATTATATATCGCCTTTATAGACCTCACAAATGCATTCGACCTGGTTAGTAGGGATGGACTCTTTAAAATCCTCCTGAAAATAGGCTGCCCTTCTAAAATGCTGGAAATGATAAAGTCATTCCATGACGGCATGAAGGGAACAGTCCAATATGCTGGAAGCACGTCACAGCCCTTTGATATACGAAGTGGCGTTAAACAAGGCTGTGTTCTGGCTCCGACCCTCTTCGGAATCTTCTTTGCCTTACTCTTGAAACATGCATTCAGAGATGCAACTGAAGGAATATGCCTTCACACTAGGTCAGATGGCCGTCTGTTTAATCTTTCAAGGCTGAAGGCAAAAACAAAAATCAGAAGGGTCACTATAAGAGACTTGTTGTTCGCTGATGATGCTGCAGTTGTCACTCAAAGCCAACAGGAGCTTCAGAGCTTGATGAATCGCTTCACTAAAGCATGCAAGGACTTTGGCCTCACAATAAGTCTAAAGAAAACGAATGTGCTGAGTCAGGATGTGGGTGCTGCACCAGTTATCACTATCGATAACTATGAATTGGCAGTGGTGCACCACTTCACATACCTAGGGTCTACCATCAATGACAAACTCTCACTGGATACAGAAATCGACAGCCGCATTGGCAAAGCTGCAGCTACCTTTGCCCGCCTCACATCGCGTGTTTGGGGAAACTCTAAACTCACAATGAAGACCAAAGCTGCGGTATATAATGCCTGCGTCACCAGCACACTCCTATATGGCAGCGAGACCTGGACGACCTATGCTAAGCAAGAAAGAAGGCTCAATACCTTCCATTTGCAGTGTCTACACCGCATCCTCGGCATCTCGTGGAAAGATAAAGTGACAAATGTCGAGGTGTTGTCACGTGCTGGCCTTCAAAGTATGTATACGCTTCTTCGACAGCGCAGACTTCGCTGGCTTGGCCATGTTCGCCGCATGGAAGATGGTCGCATCCCAAAAGATATCTTCTACGGACAATTAGCAGATGGCAAGAGAACAGTTGGGCGACCACAGCTGAGGTTCAAAGATGTGTGCAAGAGAGATATGAGGGCACTGGACATGGATCCAGCAACATGGGAGGATGAAGCTGCCGATCGCACTAAGTGGCGATGCTATTTACGGCACCACCTCAGATTGGGCGAAGAGAGGCTCACACAAGAAGCAGAGGTGAGGAGAAAACGTCGAAAGGAGCACCAGGAAAATAAGCAGCTGAGGGCTGTCACCTCAGGGGCGCATTCCCATAGTCAGTTATGACTGAAGGGGCTATTATTATTACTATTATTATTTATATATATATATATATATATATATATATATATATATATATATATATATATATATATATATATATATATATATATATATATATATATATATATATATATTATAATAATAATAGTAATAATATGTATATATATATATATATATATATATATAAGAGTCTTGCTCATACATTTGCTTTCATACCTATAATGACTGAATCAACTATGAGTGTTTAATTTTAAAATAACATGTAACAAATTTAATCCTCAATTAGTTCTTAACAGGTTAAAATAGCGATAGAATAATGGTGAATTTTAGATGTCTATAAAATTTTCTTCACTGAGACGTGGTTTGAGGATTTTTAAAAAAAGGACTTAGCTGGTATGTGAGTCCTGCAGTCAATTTTTCTGTGATGAGGGCACTTCTCCACACAACTCGTCCAATGTAGGTAGTTAGTATTGATTTCCTGCTTTTAACTCACAGCTAGTGGCGTAGAAACTTTAGGAAAGATGATTAGAAATCACCAATATTCTTCTGGGTATTAAACTGGGAAAATATGTCCTTATACAGCGCGAATGCAATGTTTTGTGACTGAACTAAAATTAACAATTTACTATCTCACAAAATGATACGAAACATTTGATGCACATGGTATGTAATCATCGCTCATCACTGCTCCATTTGGAGTCTGTGGTAGATGCTGCTTTCGCTTTTCTGAGCGGATTATCATAAAACAAACACCAGCGCTTGCTGTAGTGGTTTATGAATATTATATTTTCATATGTTGAGGTTGCTAGCCTCATATATATAACCACTTAGCAAGTACAGACATGTTACACTTCATATTTTCAAAATATAGGTTCACAACTTACCCAAAATGTGATCTACAATCTCCTAACACAGATAGAATGGACACAGAAACTTAGGTTAGATGCTTTCGAATCTTTTGGTCTGAGAAATTTTAGTATTCCTCTTATGACGGGTGATCTGATTCCTTAGGTCTCCAGACTTTGTATTTAAAAATGCGTGTTTACTTTTAAGTTTCAAAATTGCCCAAATACTCTGTCCTGGTCCTTTAAGTTTCCAGTCTTTGTATTTAAAAATGTGGGTTTACTTTTAAATTTCAAAGTTACCCAAATACTTCGATCTGTCACTTATAATTTTGGAATTCTTAGTTCGATGTCTCTCTGGCTCCTGAGAGTTGCTAATTTGACGTGGCACTGCAGTCTGATTGCTAGATTATATTGCCATTTCTCAGGTCACGTCCCAGATTGTACTTTTAGACCAACTTGCCAATGAAAGTTAAAGACTATTCCGGCTTTCAAATCAAGCCAATGGTAAGCTCTTTAGAACTATATAGGTCAAGTGTTAAATCATAATATCCCCCGCGTGTTTTAAAATATCAAATTTTAAAATTCCAACGCGTGATCTCTTTCTAATAAGGCAGTAATAAAACTTCCAATTGCATCTTTATGCAAACTCACAAACAAATATGTGAACTTATTTCCTGTCTAGATGCTTTCCCATCATGTTGCCTCCCCAGACAGATTATCGGTACTATTGATACAAAATGGGCCAGCGGAAACGATTACGTATTATCGCCTGTGTTTTCGTGTATCCGCCAGACGGTCAAATACGTATCGCCGGCAGCTCAGACAAACAGTATGGCTTTCTGTCCGTACTCTGTCGGGTCGTATTGTTATGAGGAGTGGTCGATACCACCTTAGATCAACACAGATCGTCTCTATCCAAGGTGGCTAGACGACTTAGGTGATAAACGTATTGCATGCTGACCAGTCTAGTTAGCTTTGTCATGCTATGATTCACATGGTGAACCGTAAAAAAGTCTAGGAGCGGTTAGGCAAAAATGTAGGTGCATAAAATATGTCAAAGAATAGGACGATGAGGGAGAGAGAGAAGTGCGCAAAAGCACATGCACAAAACGTTTTGTGACACACACACACATTTTGGGCACGAGACTTAAGTCATCAAATAATCCAGCAGTGGAGGAATTGTATAATTTAGTTGTATATACAGTAAAGTTTAACAGTCTAATTATTCTTTTTGGAACCTCATTTAAATGAAGCGACATTGTTTTTGTTGTCTATTTTAAAATAAGCTTACCATCTTTGCACATTATGGGGTCATATTTAGGCTGATATATTACACTTATGTCGTGTAACTTTTAATATGTACGCAAAGCACGTCGTGTCACTACACTTTACATGCGCCTCCGCTGTAGGTAAAATTTGCACAGTATTATTGTTGGTTTCGAATTTTAATTATTTACATTTACATTGAGTGTTGGAGGAAATTACAGACACAGAAAACTTAATAATGCCTTTGAATGTTGCAGGTAGAAAATTTAGGCCTTGCTTAAAGTTTCTTTGAGGTTACCTGGGAAATCTTTAAACCTTCAATGGAAAGGGACAAAAAAGCAACAACAAAAACGGTGAGTTGAGGATAATCTCCTCACAAAGTTAGATGACACGGATAATCTCCTCACAATGTTAGATGACACGGATAATCTCCTCACAATGTTAGATGACACGGATAATCTCCTCATAATGTTAGATGACACGGAAGCATTGTTCGATGACGTGTGCACTGGAAATAGATGGTAAAGTCTACAAGATTTACACCACCAAATTCCAGAAAGTCGTGGCTCCGTCAACGCTAAAAAATTTTAAGTTTATGGAATTGTTTGTTCATGATATAGACATTTTGAGTCTTGTTTCTGTTCCACTTTAAGCCTTTATTGGTGCTACTAGCAATAACTGTGTTAAGTAAATGCTGGAGATGTCTTTAGCTTTCTGTTATTAAAATTGTATCCATGACTTCAGACTGAAATAATAAATCTTGTCTTTCTACAGAAAATACAACGGTGGTTTTCCTATGCCTTCCGTCGGATTAGTATACGATTCAATGGACAAGCCTTTATATCTAATGAGTCTAACCCGTAAGGCAACAGTGATTTTTTATCTGAGTTTGTTTTTTCCTGGATGAGTTGCCACCCACGGCTAACGAGCTTCATATACTCAAACATGCTCATCATCATCATCAGGTGCAGTCTTCACGACGAAGGTCGGCTGCAATGGGTCTTCAACGTCTTCTGTCCCTTGTCTTGATGGTGCGCTCTGGTAGCCTCTTTCGTGTCCATCTCTTGATGTTATCTTCCCACTTATATCACTGTCTTCCTCTTTGCACGTTTGCCTTCAACTGTGAATTCCATTATGGCCTTCAGCAAGGAGTTTTGTTTTTTATATGGCCAAAATATTTTAGCTGTTTAACGTTGATCTCCTGCATTAATTCTCTTTCCATTTGTATGGTTTCTGTGCCTTCTTTATTTGTTTTCATCTCTTTCCGTGAGATGCGCTCCAGTTTTCGATATATCCACATCTCGAGAGCCACAATTCTATCTTTTAAGTGCTTGTTCATTGTCCATGTTTCTACACCATATAATAAGAAGAATATAAATACCATTTGATAATTATCAGTTTTAATTTGTGAGATAATTGTTTAGATGTCAGTATTTGTCTCATGTTGATGGATGTAATTTTGGCCATTCCTATTTTTTTCTTGATGTGTTTCATGTCTGCCATCTTCTGTTCTTATATAACCAAGATATAAGAAACTCTTGACTCGTTCTAGGATTGTCCCATTTATTATTATCTTAAACGCTGGCTTGCCGTCTATTTTGCTAGTATTTTTTAGGGAGTCACAAATAGTATATAGATTGTTCTTTTATAAAGTTAATGATAGTGCCTGAATTACTGGATCCTATTCATGTTAATATTACTGTGTTTGAAAAATAAAATTAGTAATAATGTTAATATTCCAATTCATCTTTTCTCGAAGACTGTTGTTCTTGTGTAACTATTGCTCATTTATTTAACACATTCTGCATTTTTTTTTTTAAATATAGAATTACGTCAGAATGTTGTGCTTCTGTTTGATAATTTCATTAGATAGTATCTGAGATCGACCGAATGCTCGGTTCTTGTACTATTTAACCTGTACTAAAATTTGCTGTTACTCTGCGGGTCGCTGAGATTTAACAAAAAAAAGGACTACTGATCCCTCAAGCATGTCGTAGGAGGCAATGCAGAAGAGGTTGTGTTGTGCGTGAACTTGACAACCTGATCATGTAAAACAAATAGGTTCAGAAATAACCAGTGTAAAACCACACTGTTCCTTTGATTTAAACTTCCTGTAAGGATAATCAGTGTAAAAGAACACTGTTTCTTTGATTCAAGCTTCCTGTAAGGATAATCAGTGTAAAACCACACTGTTCCTTTGATTCAAGCTGCCTGTAAGGATAACCAGTGTAAAACCACACTGTTCCTTTGATTCAAGCTTCCTGTAAGGATAACCAGTGTAAAACCACACTGTTCCTTTGATTCAAGCTTCCTGTTAGGATAACCAGTGTAAAACCACACTGTTCCTTTGATTTAAGCTTCCTGTAAGGATAACCAGTGTAAAACCACACTGTTCCTTTGATTCAAGCTTCCTGTAAGGATAACCAGTGTAAAACCACACTGTTCCTTTGATTCAAGCTTCCTGTTAGGATAATCAGTGTAAAACCACACTGTTCCTTTGATTCAAGCTTCCTGTTAGGATAACCAGTGTAAAACCAGAATGTTTCTTTGATTCAAGCTGCCTGTAAGGATAACCAGTGTAAAACCACAATGTTTCTTTGATTCAAGCTGTCTGTAAGGATAACCAGTGTAAAACCACATTGTTCCTTTGATTCAAGCTTCCTGTTAGGATAACCAGTGTAAAACCACAATGTTACTTTGATTGGATGGGTGTGAACAAAAGTCGAAAAAAGGTGATTCCGTCTTACGAGGACAAAAGACAAAGAAACACCACACTGTTACTTTGATTCAAGCTTCTGCAAGGATAACCAGCTGGAATGTGGCTTCCATGCGAGCGAACAGCGAAAAGAAGGAAAGTTTTTGTTATTTTGCTTCTTCTAGTTTTTCTTCCTTACCTTTATCATTATCATCGTCTTTTTATGGCTTAAAATTTCCTTCTTTCTTTCTTTAATTATTTATTTCTAAGGAGCCCCTTATACATTTTCCCTTTTTATAAACAATTCCCAGGTCTCAGGTTTTAAAGTATAAATAATAATGAAAATTGAACCATTTTTTTATCTTATTACTATTGTTCTCTAAATTTATGTTGTCTTATTTCACAAACACAGGTCTTAAAATAATGTTAGTGTCCCACACTGATGCGGGTTTCATATTTTCAACATAAACACGTGCTAATTCGTCTTGTTGGGGTTATGTTTCCGCTCGTGTCTGCGCATTACAATTTTTTTTTTTTTTTTTTTAATGGAGGAGCATATCTTTGTTACAACTATGGACCCACAACCTATCTGTACTGAAATATTCATAAAGGCAACCACCGCCCACACCCTCCACGCAGACCAAACGTGTAAACAGTAATTTAACAGTTTACAACAGCCGCGCAACGTGTTGGTGGCAAGGCGACCAATTATGTGGCTGGCAAACGTATCTTGTCAAACGACGTGTTACAGAAACGACCGTTGGCTAGAACGTGTGAATGTTTGGTGTATGCGCCATGTGAATGTTTGGTGTATGCGTCATGTGAATGTTTGGTGTATGCGTCATGTAAAGTGACCAGCTACACTGGTGGCTCTATGCTTCGTAAGGTGCACAAAGAAAAACAAAGGAGATGGTGACAACATAGCTTTAACGGGTAGAAATTTTGTCTATGGTTTCTTGCTTTTTTCCCGACTTCTCCGATTCCCTTCGAGCAGCGGTAGAGCAGTGATTAGTACACTGGACTCCTTGCTCGGTGGCCCATGGTTCAATCCAAGGCCGTAGATAGGACTTAATAAAGGGGGGTTTCTAAAAAAATTTCGGGCACAAAACATGTTTGGTACAGTATAATTTCCCCCAAAATGTTTTTCACCAAACCCTAAGAGGAAAAGGGGGGCGGGGGAATGAACCCTTAACCCCCCCCCCCCCGTATCTACGGCCCTGGTTCAATCGCCAGTTGAGGTGTGATTTTATTTAGACCGCAAACGGCCACAAGGTCGACCCAGCGTCGTGAATCGGGTACCAGAGTTACTCTGTGAAGGTTAAAGCGGGCCGATGTGATGCTGACCACATCACCCCTAGTGTACCAATGGTCAAGAAAATATAGGCCTAACACCATATTCCCAATATGGCTCAATGGACGTGTAATGGGATCCTTAACCTTTCCCCTTCCTATCCCCAAGGTTACGAGTTTTCACTATTTTTCCGTGTGCCCGGTAATGAAATGTAAACTGATTGTTTCAATTGTACTATGTCTCCATAGAAAGTGTTAGCGATAGTGGGGTTTGGTGTCAGCCATTGCTTCCGCAGGTCTGCTAAAGCCAGGCATTCCACCAGGTGGTGTTCTACTGTTTCTTCCTTCTGTATGTTACAGTGATTGCAATATAGACGCTTTAGACCTAATTTTAGACTCTATTTCACGAGATAACTTCAGGTATTCTTATGTTCTATATCACACGATCATTCACATAGATGTTCAACCTTCACATGTTCTATATCACGTGACTTTTCACATCAGATGTTCAACCCATCATCATCACTACCCTTTATCTCCCGGTGAAACGTGGGCCGCCAACATCAAGCTCCTATCTGTTGCCATTCGTACAAAGTATTTTCGTGTTTTCTTCATCTCTTAATAAGTCTGTTTCCAGTTTCTCTCATCGTGCGGTTCACTGTCTCACTCTGTTTCCCTTACCCTGGTGAGTCCACATCAATAACTGCCTTGTAATGCTATCGACTCGATACCTTACGGCAGGGATCGGCAACCTGGGAGCTTTTGGTATCTACTTTAGTAACACTGAGCCCTTGGGAAGATCATGCATATATATATATATATATATATATTATATATGGCGACCAGGTGTTCATATGAAGAAATATATATATATATAGCCTGAACGGCTCCTGTGATAAACCCTCTGTATATATGGAAGGAAATATATATATGGGCCGAAGGGCTGAAAGCCCAATAAGAAAAAAAAAAAAAAAAAAAAAAAAAAAAAATATATATATATATATATTTCGAGAGAGAGAGAGAGAGAGAGAGAGAGAGATGTGTGTGTGTGTGTGTGTGTGTGTGTGTGTGTGTGTGTGAGTTTAAGCGGGGGAGTGGTTGATGAATCTTACAAAGAATGTACATCTCCTCCCTATCTCTTGCAGCCCACGAATATATTTTAGAAACCAGCTTGAGAGTTGTCATTGTGAGTGAGAGAAAAAGTAACTTTGATCCCGGGGACACTGCGATTTTAAATGCCGGCGGGAGAGGTCTAGTCTAAAAATTTTCCTAGTTTAAAAAAGACTTTCTTTTTATTCCCCCGCAGTCGCCGAAAGATCTACCGAATCGTTCACTGGATCTCCCGGCAGATCGGGGTCGATTGGTTGTCTGAAGGTGTGTCCTATCCAACGTCTGTCGACGTCTTTTCCTTAAGTCTCAGTCAGCTGGAATTTGTCTGGCTCACTTCAACAGTTCCACATTGGTGATCTTGTCTGGCTCACTTCAACAGTTCCACATTGGTGATCTTGTCTGGCTGACTTTAACAGTTCCACATTGGTGATCTTGTCATACCATCTTAATACTTCTATAGGCGCTGGCGTCATTAATGTCCGTCGATCACCGATTGGCTATAGCATTAATTCACCATGTTTCAGAGCCATACTGTAGAACAACCTTGAGATTTGAGTCGAATAAATGAGGTTTTTTCTCGGCTTGACTTTTTTTCCTCTCTCTAATTTCCAAATATTCCCACATGAAAGCTCCCCTTGTCTCCTATATTTGTGTATCCCTGTCTGTTCCTCCAACTTTGTCTTTGTTACTGTCAAGCTTTATCTGTTCCTCCAACTTTGTCTTTGTTACTGTCAAGCTATACGTGTTAGTACCACATCCTGTAGTGATGTTTTTTCAAGTGTAGTCTGACTATCATTAACCGCACGAGTTGCTGTAATCTCTCATCAAGTGTTCTCAGTGTGTGTTGCATCTGATTACAGTAGGAGACACAAGAGCCAGGTGGTTCGCAAAGTTCAATTCCAAGTTATAGTCCACTTTTATTGGGATAGTACCAATCTGGTTTCTCAAAAAGCTGCATGTCTCTCTCTAAATTGTCTGCCTATGGCCTCCTTTAATCTCTTTAATGACGATCCTGTTTCAGATTCTCTCCCGCACATATAGTTATATTCATCATCATCAACCTATCAGCTTCCCAAGGAACATAGGCCTTGAACACACTTTTGCTGTTTTCCCCGTCCCGTGCCATCAGCTCAAGGTCTTTCCCATCTCCTTCATGTCCGTCTCCAGTTCTCTTCTCCATGTGTTTCTTGGTGTCCCTCTACCCGCTATCAACAGGTTTCCTCAGTGTGTGTCCTATTCATCTCCAGCGTCATCTTCTCATCTCTGCTTCCACTGACGCAGGTCTGGTTCTTGTCATCAGTTCCACATTAGTTATGTTGTCATACTAATTCAACCTATTCAATACAGTTACATGATTCCTCTGTAATTTGTGCACTCTTGCAAATTTCTTTAGTAGGCAGCTTGCTCGGCCATCCTTCTTTCCAGTCTGTTGATATTTCTGATCTTTTCCGGGTTTTGTCAAATGATTTTATATTATCTCTGCAACCAAGGTCTGATTTGATCTCCTCTGCTTGAGTTTTATCTGGATCACTAGCTTTTCATCTCTTTGAAGCTGGAATGCATTAATTGTGTTCTTCTTCATTTGGTTTCTAGCAAATAACTTGTAATTCCTTTGTTACTCGATGGTTGTCTCGGAAATCTACTAACACTAGTATATTTAAAGATCCCTCCAATGGTCGGTCCATTTCCCTAATTACTGTTTTATATTGCAATGTAATTTTCATTCTTGTATTTGATAAGGCCCCGTGATGACTTATATATATTTATATGTTACATTATTTGTACAGCTGTGCGTGTCCATTTATATCCTGTGGCTGTAGCTTCCCACCTGCCGTTGACAGCTGCACATACAATTTTTATCTTTTTATCGCCTTGTCAGCAAATGTAACACGAAAAAGCGTCTAATTACGCGGGAAATACGTGTTTCCTGATTATGTTACACCGCATATATATATATATATTTTTTTTTTTTTTTATTTTTTTTTTTTGTTGTTGCTTGATATATGTGTATGATGAGACGTATTGTTCGGGCACAAGGGAAGGTACAAATACAGAAACATGTTGCGACAATCACATGTGATTATAACTATCACTTCATTTTTCATGCTGTTACCTGCGCTCAACAAATTGTCCAAACAATTAAAAAAAAAAACTTTGTTAAATGAATTTTATCCATTTGCTTGTGACCTGGAGTTTGTCATGCGTGGTTTTGATTTGTGCAGTAATCTGTACAAACAATCTTTAGGCTCAACACTTATTTAAGGTGAAACCTTTAAGACCATATTTTCTTTTTTTTTTTCTTTTAGATAGCAGAGTTACTTCGTTGTGGCGTGTACCGCCCCTTTCAGCTTAGGGCCGTTACTGAACAGAGTGGAGATTACATGACAACAATCTCCGGCACGAGAATGGAGACGGATGCAGTTACTGCAGCCCTAAACTTGCTGTCTGAAACTCTATGAACCAGGGCAGTTATTGTGTTAGGCTTTCAGTCTATGTTTCAGAAGGTCCAAATATGGATGGCTACGTCATGAATAGAGAACATGTATGGAGGCCTTAAACCTTTAGGAACTGGTTTGGATCTACTGTCCTAGTCACACAGGGTTACGTGCCATTATGCGAGCTGACAGACTTCCCTCGAGAGCATCCATGTGGAGACACTGGATATGGATAAGAGAGTGATGCTAAAGACTGTTAAGGATAACCCGCAACGACATTGCAATAGATGGATCAACAAGACTGCCTGAATTAGTCATAAAACGTGATGTATAAAAGGATGTATCATGTGTGTATACAACCAGTAATCACACAATATACCCCAAATATAACCGACAGGGCCCATCTCAGATCAAGTTGAGCAGGGTATTAAAGCTCTATAATGAAGCCAAATGTAGCAGTATACAATCAGCACGTTACAGGAACACTCAGCATCCATACCCTCCGACATTAGCTGAGGCCGGACTAGGTATCCATACCCTCCGACATTAGCTGAGGCCGGACTAGGCATCCATACCCTCCGACATTAGCTGAGGCCGGACTAGGCATCCATACCCTCCGACATTAGCTGAGGCCGGACTAGGCATCCATACCCTCCGACATTAGCTGAGGCCGGACTAGGCATCCATACCCTCCGACATTAGCTGAGGCCGGACTAGGCATCCATACCCTCTGACATTAGCTGAGGCCGACTAGGCATCACTGAGTTTGCCTGGAGAGCAGTGAGTTTGATTCTAAACCACAATAACAATTGGCTTAGACAGAAGGTCCATCGCTGATGTTAGGGCGTATCTTTAAACATGATAGACCTTGTGGTCTGATGTAATAATTTACGTTGAGACCCAAGAATAGCTATAACAGAAAACAATAATTTTAAAGTTCGCTTTTGGTTTTATGACAACGTTTGTTTTAAAATGAACTCTCTGTGATACGCCTGGGAACCATTCATCCACTTATGAAATGACACATACATGACCTAGTACAGGTTTTTACAGGAACACATTCATTCATCACTCTACAGCTCCAGAAGACCGTACCCCTTCAACAAACTTTTCCCAAGTCTTCCTGTCACGTGCCATCAGTTCAAGGTCTTGTGCCAAGTCTTCCTGTCACGTGCCATCAGTTCAAGGTCTTGTGTCAAGTCTTCCTGTCACGTGCCATCAGTTCAAGGTCTTGTGCCAAGTCTTCCTGTCACGTGCCATCAGCTCAAAGTCTTTCCATATCTTCGTAATCCCCTACATGTCTCTCTCCAGTTCTCTTCTCCGTGTGTTCTTTGGTCTTCCTCTGCCTCTTTTACCCTGGGGATTCGCGAGCAAGAACTGCTTGAGTATGCTATCAACAGGTTTCCTCAATGTGTGCAGTATCAGTCTCCATTGTCTTCTTCTCAGCTATTATTTGTGAACATCAGTTGCTTAGAAAACTTTTAGATGTCGATGAAACCATTAGAAGAGTTCACATATTTTTGATGATTGACCTTACACGGAGCACCAACATGTGTAGAATTGCGAGCTTCTGGTCAACATTTAATTGATAAAGACTGTTGTATTTGACGAGTAAGTGTTATGATCAACTTAATAATCTGACAACATTTCGTGAAAGTAATACTAATGATGAACGATTCCTGCAGTTTGTGACGGAATTGCCTCCCCTGCTTTGCATTAATGGTCCACCAGTGACCAAAACTCAAGAGTATCTAATATGGGCTTAAAAGGTATCTACCTTCGCACAAGATTACTCCTGGCAGAGATGTAGATAGAAGGGTGATGACACTTCTATTACAAATGGAGTCTTCACAAGATCTTCAGAATAAGCGAGAACAATACTGCTTTGGCTGAGTATGTTAACGCTGTAATTCTGCCAACGCTTTTGTGAAGGATTTAAGCACTTATTACTTTCAGCTCGTTTAAGCCCCCACCCCTGGTTTACTCAGTGAAATTCTATTATTCTAGTTTAGCTCTGTTTAGAGTGTGTAGTAATTTGACTGTGACAAACATGCAGTAACTTAAAAAAGATGAAATCGAAGTTAAAATTTGTAACATTACAAATAACAAAATTTAATAATCACTTTAGGCCCCTGGTGAAACTGACGTAAAAAGAACCAATCAAATACCAGTAATATAACAAGATGTGAGGATAAGACAATGGCCTTGGATATCTCATACTGAGAACACTGTTGATATCACTACCAAACAGTCCTTTTTCTGGAACCTCCAAAGTAGACAAAAAAAGGAAGATTTTTTTTTAAAGCACACATGTGGAAGTGTGGCGTTGGCTATTGCACGCCACATGTCAGAGAATGCCAAGAGTGTGGTGCTGGTAAGCGCGGCACGATAAAGAATTATCACTATGTGTACTTCGCACATGACGTGAACATGTCTGGGATAGAAACAGAACAGAGTTGATGTTTACCCTGTGAGGGTCATATGTGTATGCTACCTAGCTGGTAGTTCTTTGGAACATGTTCAATGGGAAATGTTTTATAATAAATCGATGTGTTCAGATTTTAAGTCTATGGAGAAAAGTGGATCAGATGATACTATTATTGGAATGCTAGAATGCGTATCTTGGAAAATGCCTAGAATGCCGTGCTGTTGTCTTGTGAAAACTGTGGAGTAAATATAATTACATGTTGGACATTGTGGCAGAGGATATTATGAAAATAGATTTCATACACCTACATTTTTTCTTCCACCTGTCTTTCACCGGCTCCTTATGAGCCATGCACGGTTTGTTAACGTAAAACCCTCCCACACTCAGATATCTGTCTCTTTCTTAATTTAGCACGCCTATTTTATTTTATTTTCTCTATTTGCCTTAGGAATGTTTACCAACAGACCTACGCAGACCCCTTCACTTCTCTATATATGTCAAACTCTTAATTTGGCCACGCACATTTTCTTTTCACTATGTCGTATAAACTACGAGGAATGTTTGCAGTCAGACAGGTAAACGGAACGCGTTGAGAGGGGACGAGATGGTGGATTTGGAATGAAGGAGGAGATAAGCTAAATGAAGAAAAACCAAGGGGCGATAAGTTGAAACGTATTTTTCGGTAGACATTGGTCAGGGGGACTTAATCTGAAACCAAGGGCAGATAATCCCAGTTACTCCCACTGAGTTCGTTCGTTTGGAAGGTAATTAAACACGGTGAGAATCGCCAGATCAAAGGACGGGTTTCACTCGATTGCCAGAGTCTGCAAGCGGTAAAGGTGTGAATTTTTCATCTGATTCGCAGATCGGCCGAAGAAAAGCCCGAAATCTGAGCGAAGGCGTTAAAAGTAACAAGTCTGAGCGCAGTTCTGCAAATTTAATATATATTCTCCAGCTTTTAAAATCCATTATTAAGTACCCACAGATTTTTTCAGAACCTACTAGCTTCGATTTTCTGGACCATTGTTATAGTGGATTTCTTAGTATTGTCGATTTGGAGTAGTTCAATTTCTGTGTTTGCAGTAAATATTATAATAGAAGTGTGAGTGATTTAATTGTTAAGTACGTCGTTTTATTTCACTAAGATCTTTCTGTGTAGAGTGATTTAATGGCTAAGCCCATCATTTTATTTCACTAGGATTTTTTTCTTTTTTTTTGTGCTAATTGACTAGCGAACTAAATATAATCTATAGCTAAACTGTTCCGGCTGTAGCGTTAATCTAATTAACCGATTTAACCAGTAAAAGATATTTAATCGACTAGTAAATGTACTGTTCATTATGAGTATTGTCGAAATATTTTTTTTTCTAATTCATGATGATTAATTTTTTTTTTAATGAATAGAATTTACTTCACGGGAGGTTTTAAACGATCATATAAGCTTGTAGTTTCAATTAAAGTTAAATAACCGAAGGGGATAAATATATTATATTTTACGCGGGTTTAGAATAGGATTGAGAATATTATATGGTGGTTAAGAATTTTGTATTTTTTTCTTCCTATACACAGTACTGGGTCAAACCCAAAACCCTACCAGCGGCTTCTATATAAATCTGAGAATAACCATATAAAGAACATTTTTTACTTAGTATCTGGGTCTTCAAGGTAAACCTGTCTGGATTTGTGTTTACACCCAGAAAGAGACAGAGTACCAACCCAAAGAACATTAAGAGTGACTTTGTAACTGGGCCTATAAATCCAGATTTCTTTTTCCCAATTTCATTTACATTCAGCCCGTTGTGGCGACATAACCAACATTAACATTTCCCGACGTTTGACCATTTGTGGTGTGACAAGGAATTTTTGTACTGAGAGAAGTTACCGACCTGACATTCCTATGTACTGGAAATCTCAAGCTACTGGCACTGTGAGCACTGTACAATTTCTTACCTGGACTAATTAATGGGACATAAACAGAAATCCTAAATAAAAGTAACAAAGTAAACGTTACGCAGAGAAGTGGATTTAATCTGTCTTTCAGGAGCTGGGGTTTTCTTTGCCAAAATAACACTGGATTTGCTGTGTGCGTGTGTCCTAAAGATTGTTCCAGAAGTTGCAAATCAAGTATTAGGTAAGAACGAATGAACGTGGCCACGGTTGTATGGAAAGAAAGAAAGCAGGAATGAGTAACTCTTTTATTGTATAATCCATGTACTCACTTTGTATATTTCTTACTGTGTTTTGCTGATACTGTTCAATTTTCAGAAATAGAATAACGTAAATACTCTGTTCTTTACAGTATAGTCAAAGTCTATACCATAGTGCTAACCTTTTGACCTTTTGGGGGTTAATTAACTTCTCTTTGTGGGATCTTGTATCAACAGGGGGAGACAGTACTTATGGGTCTATTTCTTTATTAATTCTGTACCCCTATGAGGTTTTTTTATATTCGATATATGATAATATATATGTTGTGAAGTTTTTGTTTTTTTCTTTATGGTAAATAAAATTTACATAAACTGTATTTTCTGTGTTGGTCAGCTCGTCCCAACATCCACATTCCATTAGTATAGTTTTTCACGTTTGTGCGTCTAACTGTCGTCACTTATCTTTGTGTGTGTATGTGAGTGGTGGATAAATATATTAATATATAGAAAGGGAACTGTCGGAACAACAATATTTTTTAGTCGTAACCGATAGGCTGGGCTAGAGAAGTTTTTTCAAATCCAGGGACAGACTTTACCTTTTCACCAACTCACTAGTGAAATCTATCTGTTTACCTTATCTCGCACTGGGTCATCACCTTTGTCAGTTCTATTCAGAAGGGACCTAACATTGTTCTTAATCCCATATCGAAATCTACGACAGACATGCGTCGTCTCAATGATTAATGTTGGTTGATTGAAGAGCCTTTATGATTAAAGTTCACAAACGTTACTACTGGGACACATTTCTATATTAACCCTAGAGGAAAATGAGCTTAATAAATGCGCGGATACAAGGTTAGGTGTGAAATTGTGACGCCACAGGAAGGAAAATAAATATGAAAATGATAAAGAAGAGGCAGAAAGAGCTCGAATAGGATGGCACAAGACAAGAAGACTTATCATGTATTTTATTCAACATGTTCTGCGGGATAATGAATGATTTGAAAGAATACATTGGTTAGGACTGCAGATATCATTAGATAAGATAAGTTGTCATCTTTACATCGAAGGTCGACTGCAATGATTTCCCAACGTCTTCTACCTCTTGTCTCAATGGTGCACTCTGATAGACTCTTTCCTGACTCTTGTCTCAATGGTGCACTCTGATAGACTCTTTCCTGTCTCTTGTCTCAATGGTGCACTCTGATATACTCTTTCCTGCCCATCTCTTGATTCTATCTTCCCACTTATGACGCTGTTATAAGTCTTGCACGTTTGCCATCAACTCTTCCTTCAAGTATGGTCTTCGGCAATGTGTTATATCTTGTATACGACAAACAAATTTTATCTGTCTGACATTAACCTAATTCATTAGATCTTATTTTCATCACTAGAATTTCATAGCCTCTTTATTTGTTTTCTTCTCTTTCCCGTCAGATGGGAGCCATTCATGACCTCGATTTAACGAGGCCTAATTCTACATCATGAAATAAAATTTCGGATTAAGCAAACGAGGCATGCGTAACAGATATGTCTTCAAACATGGCAACCGAGGATAAATTAGTCAACTCACGTCTTGTTTGTGATTGTTATCCGACCACTAACTCATATAGTTCACGCGTACTAGCTTTCACAAGACCTTATATATTATCGTTCTATTATATAAGAGTTTTATTATCCCTACCTGACTGACTCTATAATGTTACATCTTTTCCCATGACAAACACGTCCTTGGACACAGAAATTGGCAGCCGCATTGTAGATAAATGCAGCTACCGTTGCCCGCCTCACAACGCGTGTTTGGGGAAACTCCAAACTCACAACGAAGACCAAAGCCGCGGTATATAACACCTGCGTCACCAGCACACTTCCATATGGCAACGAGACGTGCACAACCTATGCTAAGCAAGAAAGAAGGCTCAATACCAGCCATCTACGGTGTCTACACCTCATCCTTGGTATTTCTTGGAAGGACAAAGTGACAAATGTCGAGGTGTTGTCACGTACTGGCCTTCATAGCATGTATGCACTGCTTTGACAGCGCAGACTACGCTAGCTTGGCCATGTCCGCCACAAGGAAGATGGCCGCATCCTTAATGATATCTTCTACCGACAAATGGCAGATGGCAGACGAACAGTTGGGCGACCGCAGCTGAGGTTCAAAGATGTGTACAAGAGAGACACGAAGGCACTGGACATAAATCCAGCAACGTGGAAGGATGAAGCTGCCAATCACACCAAGAGGCGATGCTCTCTACGGGGCCACATCAGATTTGACGAAAAGAAGCTCTCACGGCAAGCAGACGAGAGAAGAAAACGTCGAAAGGAACACCAGGAAAATAAGCAGTTGAGAGCTGTCACCTCAGGGGCGGATTCTCAGAGTCAGTTATGACTGAAGGGGCTATTATTATTATTAACCCTTATAGTTAGAAGTCTTAGCCCAAAACTCAACAAGATAACTGAGAAGAAGACACACACGTGACCGCTATTGGGACCGATTAGTAGATCGAAGCATTTAACGGCCGCAGACTTCGAAGTACCACTGTGTCTGAGGGTATGTCCATAAGCTTACAAATTATCTTAGTGAATTAATGTTCATTTAAAATTAATGTAATACTTAACATAAATCTTCATGTCTATATTTTGCTTTGTGCCCAAGGAAGATGGCATCCACCGCTATATTTACCTCACTCCTGGACAGAGGGAAGTCAGCTACAACAACGTGTCAAGCAAGTTAAGTACATCTTAAGGTGATAACACAAACCAAGTTAAGTACATCTTAAGGTGATAACACAAACCAAGACACCCAAGCCATAATGACAACGACCAAGCAATACCAATATATTTTGTTGTTGTTGTAAATTGTGTACAACTGTGTAAGATATTGACATAACGAGGCCTAATTTTTTTACTATTCAACATTAATCAATAACGTGCATTGATTTGTTTATAACTACAGCTATTGAATTATTAAAATTTCCAGTTATAATTTTGTGTGTGTGGTCAAAGAAATAATAATTTAAAATTGGTAGAGAATAAATACGAACTGCACTCACAGTTAAGTCATGTTTTTGAGTGGGAGTTAACTGTCTGGGATTTTTATGTACGGATCTGATATTTTATAGACACGCTTGTAAGCACGTTTAAAGTTATGAGATGATTTGTTATTTGGGTGCTTGAACATAGCTCAACTGAGTATGTGTTAGTTTTTTTTAAACATAAAGAAAGTGTTCAAATGTTCTGAGTAGTTGGGGGAGAGATACGGGTGAGCTGAGCGCTCACATCTCAAGCTGTTAGTTCGCGCTTGAGTGAAGATGTACTGAGTTGTATTGAGAAACAATAATCTCGGTGATTAGGTATCTGGCAGAGCTTCAAGGCGGTTTTTTATAGTCTCGCTAGTGTGTCCAGAGTGTTTTTTATTTAAGGGAATAGATTCAATATATTATTAATGCCATAGATTATACCGGCTATTACCATTTATAATGAATTGCTGTTAATGCAACCAATTTCTGACGGATTATATATATTTACCATTTATAATGAGTTGCTGGTGATGCACTCAACTTTCCGACGGATTATATATTATTTACCATTTATGATGAGTTGCTGGTGATACACTCAACTTTCTGACGGGTTATATATTATTACCATTTATGATGAGTTGCTGGTGATGCACTCAACTTTCTGACGGTATTGTATGCTATGTCGATTT
This sequence comes from Oreohelix idahoensis, assembly GCA_024509875.1. NCBI lineage: Eukaryota > Metazoa > Mollusca > Gastropoda > Stylommatophora > Oreohelicidae > Oreohelix > Oreohelix idahoensis. The sequence continues at coordinate 139,258 of JAMPIV010013428.1, forward strand.
ATGATGAGTTGCTGGTGTTGCACTAAATTTATCTATGGATTATACCTACTATCATACCTTGTGATTTGCTGTGATCTGTTGTCCATGATGTCAACGTTACTGTCGTAAATAAACTGTGTATAAGTTGAAAACTAATTCGTCTTACCCGTTGGTCGGTTTCCTGACCTAAGGTTACTGTTGTGTGGGTTTACATCAGACGTTTACAAACCTAAAGAACTCACGACATTCGCCCATTATATTTACACACCTGTAGGCCACTAACAGTAAGCCCGACATTGTAGCACTATCTCTTTCATACAACCCTCACACATACACCAACAGAAGTGGCAGCCAAAAGAATCATGCAACAGAAGTGATGGCCTGTGTGGCCTGTAATAGAAGGGATGACCCAAAACAACAGTAACAGAAGTGGTGGCTCCAGTGATATGGGGTACGATACCAAGAACAGAAGTAGTTGGACAGTATCGCCCTATAAACATCTAACAGAAGTGTAACAGCATTCCTCAGAACAACCACTAACAGAATTTATTGTGATGTACAAGTCAAGTTATACAGTGTTGCCAGTGCGAGTTTTCGTGTACACGTTTTTCACCTAGACGTCAACCAGTAAGTTTCAAGGACCTGAGAAGCTAGGAGATCCAGTCTACAGACCGTGTGATACCCATACCCATCGTTGTCGTTGTCGCGAAGGCCGGGAGTTCTTTTTTGAAGATAAGTGGTTTTTGTATGTGCACTGTGCCACTGTTATATGTTAACGAGCCTTTCTTGATAGCATGTACTGTTTGTTCTATTTAGTGTTCTATGTTCCATGTTTATGCGGGTTTGGTTGGATCATTTATTTTTATACAAATTGTTTCTTTATACACTGTGCTGTTGCTTGTTTTGTCACTCCTCTCGCAGTGTCATTGCATTCTTTGCAATATTTTTTCTTTAGCTCTGCTTTCTTGTTTATTTGATTCTGCGAACGTTATCATTTGTTCTTCGGTATTTCGTCTTGGGTTTTCTCATTTTCCGTACCTCATCATGTATTTCTTGTTTTAATTTTATGCACGACTTTATAATTGATTTGTAATTATATGCTATATGCGTGTATACAAGTTCTATAAGCAAGGACTTGCCACCCACTAAGTAGGGATAAGGTTAATTTCTTACAAAATATCTTAGATAAGTTAACTACTTATAAAATTAGGCATAATGTCTAGTTTGGACTATTTCATCAAGCAAGGGAAGGCGCTTGGTATGGAGCCTGAAGAGTTAAAACTATTCGCAACTGTTGAGTATGCGAAAGTACAGGAAGCTGAAAAATATAAACTTCAAATGGAAGCTGAAGATAAAAAACTTCAAATGGAAGCTCAGAAACTTCAAATGGAAGCTGGATAAAAAAAACTTCAAATGGAAGCTGAGGATTAAAAAAAACTTCAAATGGAAGCTCAGAAACTTCAAATAGAAACTGAAAAACAGAAACTTCAAATGGAAGCTGAGAAATATAAACTTCAAATGGAAGCTACTGAGAACGAAAACCGTAGACTTCACGAGCAGAAGTTGTTCTCTGTGGAACTTGAGAAAATGAAGGTATTGAATGACAATAATACACACAATGCTCCAGACACTCAAACAACGTCACATAAGAACAATTCTGGTTTTACAAGATCAGGTTGCCTCCTTTTAGATCTACCTCCGATGACGTCTTATTCTATCTTAATAGGTTCGAACTCACATGTGAGTCTCACAAAATAGATAAGTCGGAATACTCTACACGACTTATGGAACCACTTTCAGGTGAAGCTATGACAGCTGTAAGTATGTTGGAAGGTCCTGATAAGAATAACTACGATACTGTCAGAGCTGTTTTATTTAAAAAATCAACTTGATGAAGACGGCTATAGTCTCCGCTTTAAATCTCTGTTGCCGGAGACTGGAAAAGATTTTTCTGAATTTATAGCAAATATTCGTCTTACGTTCTCACGTTGGGTTGAGCTCTCAAAAATTGAGCACACATATGAAGCCCTCGTGGACTTATTGCTTCGTGACAAAGTCATGTCGTCAGTTAACGCTTCTTTTCTTTCCTTTCTACATGAGCGAAAGCCAAAAAACTTGAATGATACGGAACAATATTGTCGCCAATACGTAACTGCACACCGAAATGTAACTGTGAGCCACTCTCAAGTCAGAGAGGGTTTACCCGTGGCTTCGGCAATACCATATGGTTCTAATTTTTGCCGTAAATTACAAAGTGTTGATCACAATTTTGGTAAGGGAGATTATCGTAATTTTAAACAGTACCAAGGGAGTCCATCACGTAGTAATTCTCCTTCTCCAAGAAACTGGAGACAATTTAATGGACCTCAACATTTTGGTTCCAACATTTCTAGAAATTATAGAAGGGATAACTACACTAGGGATTATCAACCTTACAGTAGTTTTTCTCGAAGCCAAGAAAATTCATCTACTAGATATTTTGATCCAAGAGGAAATGGTAATCGCAACAATTCTCACTGGGGTTCAAATCAGAACAATGGTCCCAATAGAGACAATAATAATGGTCCCAATTGAGAAAATAGTCATGATCGATCTCGATATGGTGGTAGATCTCCAAATGATAGATCGCATCGCCATGCTAACTCTGCCCAACAGGAGCCTCAGGGTATTGTTAATCAGGGTAACGGTAATAATAATGTCTCTAATGCTACTGCTTGTTCTGCTTTCGATTTCAATCGTGCATCTCAGTGTCCTGAGTGCACAACTTTATTCCAGCCTACAGCGGTGACTACCTTGAGTTGTGGTCATCCTCTACCGACTCTTCCTGCCTTGTCTGCACATGATGGAACAGGGTCTCTTACCCTATACAAGGGATTTGTAAATAGTAATCCCGTCTCAGTACTCTTTGATTCGGGATGCACGACTGTTGGGATTAGGCAGTCTCTAGTTCACCCATCTTGCGCCACAGGTAATGTGGTGAAATGTGTGACATTTGGAGGTACAGTTGAGACTTTTCCAACTGCTATCGTCCACATTGCCACACCATTTTTTTACTGGTTATATACACGCATGTATGCTCAGAGCACCTATCGCCGACCTTACTGTCGGACAGATTCACGGTATAAAGATATGTACTCCGGTACAAATTGCTGCTTGGGAACGGCAACATCACCTTACTGATACAACATTAACAACTATGCCAAAATCTTATCACCAGGTACATTCTGCTAACGTGATACATTCTGCTAATGTGGTGATCGTGCAGTATTAATGATACTATTGTTCATCATACTAATTTTGGTGCTTCTTTTAGCCCAGTTCGACATACCTTAGTACGTCGTTACTCTAACTTGGATTCTTCATTAAGTACAATTACGGTAGAATATCCTTCTGTTTTGTCTGATACACACACTAACTTTATCGCTACGACTGAATCTACACCCAGTCACGTTGGTTGCAACTTCTTTTCTGCTATGAATACTGTTTTCTTTGCTTAATGTACGGTGTTAGTTGTCAATACATTTATATATCTTATGGGTTTCTATACCTTCCTTATTGGGCCGGTTAGCTCAGTATCTTCTGGTTTTACGACTTTTTGTCGTACTTACTGCTTTTCTTTTGAACTTCGACGCAGATCTAAGTTCACCACTATCTGCTTTTACTTCTTTATAGTATATTTCTTGCTTTTATCTCTGCCCAGTACACAGGCTATGACTTCAGTCCAGCCTTTGAGAGATACGCCTTTGTCAACTGCATTTCCTTTGTCTTGCGTAAGGTAGCAGATTGTCAGTCATCATTGTACTCTTAGTACTTTGCCTATTGACGTCGCTATCATTTGTATATTCATGACTTCTCTGTACGTCATTACGCACACTCAGATTGTTACTTGCTTCTTCTTCTTCTTCTTGCGATCGCATCTTTGATGTTTACACCGTCAGACGAGTTCTCATGATGAATTCGACTGTTGTTTGAAGTTCCTCTTTAGCTCCATATAGCTTTGAGTTTAGTGTTGAGTCATTGGGCCAGTATATCTTTCTTAACTGGTCATACAGAGGACAATCCTGTAGAACATGCTCAGCAGTTTGTTCGTTTAATCCACATGTGCACAGTGGTGAAGCAGACAATCGTAGCTTGTGCATGTGTTTATTCAGTTTGTTATGCCCTGTCCTGAGGCGAAAAATAGTTATCTGTCCCTGCCAGTCAAGAGTGGGGTAGTCGTCGTTGGGTTGGTTCTGTTCTCTTCTGATAGTCTGGATAGCTCTCTTTTTCTCAAAGTATGTGACTTCATTATCTTCTTGTTCACATTCTCCTCCCTTTTTTGCAAGTTTATCTGCCTTTTCATTTCCGGGTACACCACAATGAGATGGTACCCACTGAAGTATGGTTCTCTTTTTGGCAGCTACCTTGTTTAGTTCATTTCTCAGATGCAGGAGTTTACCACCCTTGAGAGCTTGCAGGACAGACAGTGCAACTGTGAGAATGACTACCTGGTGGCAGTCAGAGTTGGTGTTATAAATCATATTTGCAGCTTGCTCTAGAGCTTGAACCTCAGCTGTATAGTTGGAACATAATTTACCAGTGGGAATGTTCCTAGTCTCATAGTGGTTGTCAGGATACGAGATAAAGATACCGGCTCCTCCATTCCTAACAGCATTTGTTGCTGATCCATCTGTATGGGCATGTATCCATGATTGATCGGAATAGCTTTCTTAGATCATACTCAATGTAGCAGTTCGTTTTTGCAGATCATTATACTCACATCCACTTGTGAGACCACTGACTGATGTTGTTACTTGCTTTTTCTGATGTATGTATTTTATACGACGCATTGTCTTCAATGCAGTAATGCAGCGCATTGTTCTCAGTGCGACTTACTTCTCACGCTGCTATTTTTCACGGACAATTTTGTTGCCTTATATTATTGATAATTTCAATTCAGTCTGTGCTACTTTCACTGCTACCCTTTCTCGTTTATCGGAGGAAGGTTCGACTAACATCATACAGTGGTCTGAAGTTTGCACGGCCACATCCGGTAGGTTGAAGTTAACTTTTTTCTCTAATAATATCCTACCATTACCAAACACGAATTTTCATTTGATTATTCGCAGGAACGCCTTCTCGATGGGAATCGAAGCTGTTTTGTTACATGATTATGCAGGTACTCAACAACCTGTTCTACGTATTGTCCTACCATTGACTGAATTTGAGCGTCGATACTCTGCGATAGACATCAATATGTTGGACAATTAAAGATCTCCAAGAGACGTTGTCGCCTTGCGCCCGTTGGAATTCACCATTCAAGCCATTCGGAATTCTGACTCCGCAGTGGATGATTTTTGTCTCAACACGCTCACAAGACTTTCAAAGGCCGCTGGAGCTTTGATATTGCACATAACTAATTGAGGACATTGTGTTCTTTGACTTTCATATGACACGTTATTAGCATATTATTCATACACAACAGTGTGTTGATGAACATTGAACGAGTGACAATAGTATTGACAATAGTATTTAAACTTAAGGTATCATTACGATACATTTCGGTAGTGAACATTTACTAAGTGTGTGTCTTTTTTTTTCTCTGACATTGTTATTTATTTGCATTACCCAGCACTTAGTTGGGCATCAGTAGTAACTGTTTATACGCGGTATTAGTTTCTGATTTCAGTAATAAGCTCATTATTAGCACTTAATAAGTTAATTAACTTGTTTCTCTTGCCTATTATGCTCTATTTAGATTGTAGCTTTCTTTTCTGTTTTATATATGTATTGCTTTTTGTTCCATGCTGTTTTGCCATACTTGTATTTATTTACACACAATCCGTTGATTAATTTAAATTGTTACCATGTTGTATCATTGCTTTCTTTCACTACACACATTTCATTGCTGGTCATTCTTCATTTCATTTCATCTCCTCTTTTCACTTTCCACTTATTGGTTCATAGTTAGTCTATACTTGATATACTTCATCTTTGTTTGAATTTGATGTTTGATCCTCTTTGCATACTTCATCTTCATACTCCGCACATACTTCCATCCCTCTATTGTTGGTTTATTGATATGACTTAACATATAGTATAATTCTCTGTTGTATATAATAGAATTTGATCGACCTCACATTTTTGTTCGATGTAATTTTCAAAAAAAAAAATGATGATATATTCTTTTTCCCCAGAGGTCGGTGTAATCTGTTAAGTCATGTTTTTGAGTGGGAGTTAAGTGTTTGGGATTTTTATGTACGGGTCTGATTTTTTATAGACACGCAAGTAAGCACGTTTAAAGTTATGAGGTGATTTTTTTTATTTGGGTGCTTGAACATAGCTCAACTGAGTATGTGTTAGTTTTTTTTAAACATAAAGAAAGTGTTCAAATGTTCTGAGTAGTTGGGGGAGAGATACGGGTGAGCTGAGCTCACATCTCAAGCTGTTAGTTCGCGCTTGAGTGAAGATGTACTGAGTTGTATTGAGAAACAATAATCTCGGTCATTAGGTATCTGGCAGAGCTTCGAGACGGTTTTTTATAGTCTCGCTAGTGTGTACAGAGTGTTTTTTTTTTTTTTGAAGGGAAGAGATTCAATATATTATTAATGCCATGGATTATACCGGCTATTACCATTTATAATGAATTGCTGTTAATGCAACCAATTTCTGACGGATTATATATATTTACCATTTATGATGAGTTGCTGGTGATGCACTCAACTTTCTGACGGATTATATATTATTACCATTTATGATGAGTTGCTGGTGATGCACTCAACTTTCTGACGGATGATTGCTGGTGATGCACTCAACTTTCTGACGGTATTGTATGCTATGTCGATTTATGATGAGTTGCCGGTGTTGCACTCAATTTATCTATGGATTATACCTACTATCATACCTTGTGATTTGCTGTGATCTGTTGTCCATGATGTCAACGTTACTGTCGTAAATAAACTGTGTATAAGTTGAAAACTAATTCGTCTTACCCGTTAGTCTGTTTCCTGACCTAACTTTACTGTTGTATGGGTTTACATCAAACGTTTACAAACCTAAAGAACTCATCACAGCAATCAAAGGGTTAAAGAATGGAAAAGCTCCTGGCCATGATAACTTAAATGCAGAGTTATTTAAGACAGACCCTGAGCTAGCAGCAGAACTATTAGAACCACTATTTGCACAAGTCTGGAAAACAGGGACAACACCAACAGAGTGGAACAAAGGAATAATTGTCAAATTGCCCAAGAAGGGAGATCTTGCAGACTTCAATAATTGGAGAGGAATCACTCTTCTCTCAGTTCCCAGCAAAATACTAGGCAGGATAATTATACAGAGAATTTCAAAAGCAGTAGACCACAAACTGAGGAAAGAACAAGCAGGATTTAGAAAGAACAGAAGATGTGTAGATCATATATTTACCCTCAGGAACATTATAGATCAGTGCTCAGAATGGCAAAGACAGCTGTACTTCAATTTCGTTGATTTTGAAAAGGCTTTTGACAGTACACATCGGGACAGTTTATGGAAAATACTGAGGGCTTATGGAATTCTAAGCTGCATAGTGTCAATCATAAAAAGCCTCTTTGCCAACTTTACGGGCAGCGTTTGGCAGAGCAACCTAACCTTTGAGGTGAAGACAGGCGTACGACAGGGATGCCCCTTATCAACCACTCTATTTTTAACAGTCAGAGACTGGGTGATGCGCCAGAAAACAGAGGGCAGTCCAAGAGGAATAAGATGGACTACATTTTCTACATTGGAAGATCTGGAATATGCAGATGACATTGCACATCAACACATCCAGCAAAAAAACGGATAGCTTTTATAAGTTAGAACATCAATCTAAAGAAGTCAGAGGTCATGACTCAAAGAAGAAAGAATATTCAACTCGTCAAGAAGACAGCCAAGCAATCCAGAATAAAGAAATAGGATCAGGATTCCATTTTAAAGGACAGGACAACGTGGTTGAGCATTTTGTGTATTTATTTCCCAGGAAAATTCTACCTTCATTAATACCGAAAGCCCGGAATCCTAGGAACCTGAGAACTAAGTCAAAGCAAGATGTAATTTGCAAAGTAATACCCCAGACCACGTATAATAGGAATCTTAATCAAATTAACCTAACTATTTCTCTGAGCCAGAATTTCAAAAGAAATTTGGGGTAAGTTGTACAGTTTATAATTCAATATTTTGCATTATTAACATGTGAAAATTGCTAGTGGATGTCTAAGTCATACGCCATAGTACTTGATTTCTTTAAATTCCTACGAGGCTCCCTAGAATTGAAGCACCATTCTTCAATTCACATCTCTGCGAAGCGTAATCTTGAGCTAAAGGTAGACACCTTTGAAGACCCTCAGTAGATACTCTGACGGTTGGTCACTGTTGGTCCATCACTGCAGAGCAAGAGGAGTAAATCCCGTGACATTGGGTCAATCCAAGAATTAATCGTGGAGGGTTGGTCCTGGTTGCTCAGATAATAAGGGTGGCTCAGAAGTACCGCAACCAGGCGATATATTAAACGTTCAGTGTTCATTTTAACCGGGCAAAGCCGGGTATATCTGCTACTTAAATATGTAGGGAATATAAGTCGTCCACGAGGGAGTTGCTATCTATTACGGCAAAAAGTTAACTATTGCGGATAAAAGTTAACTATTGCGGATAAAAGTTAACTATTGCGATTAAAAGTAGAAACTAATTTATGTAAGAAACGAGTATGAATTTTATGTTTGTGTGACGTCACATTTTTCCAACCCTCCCTTCCCCCATCATCACATAACGTCACACAATTTTGACACCCCCCATCCCCTACACAGCGTAACGTCATATGTGGACGACCTCGTAACAAAATTATATGTTATGTTAAAATATTATGAAATAATATAGCTCAATTTTACAAATAATAAGTTGAGTTATCATCATCACACACACACACACACACACAAATGAAGGATCGGTGTCTTATTATTGCCGCGAATTATTATCATCATCATATATATAATATCCCAGCTTTTTCTGTCTGTAACAACTCGACAAATAAAAGTGCGCAAGTGATGGTGTGCATGCGGGGGCAAACATTTGAACATGTTGGAATCTTTTTGAACGAGCCAGTCTTCTCTCCAAGCTGTACGTCGCACTGTCTCGATCGAGAAATCCCAACAATGTAAAAGTACAAATTAAACCAACAGGAAATCAAGGCGCTCTTTTGATGAACAATCAAATGTTCACAACTAACATTGTTTTTCCAAATGTATCTGAATAATTAAAATTGCAGTTAGGTATAGGTGCTTTTGAATTTAATTTCCATCTTATGGCGGGCTTTTACACTAGTTTTTAAATATTTATCACACCAACCTACCTAAATACTATAGCGTGACAAATTGAATTTTGAAGGGCACTTAATTGTATCGTAGAGTTTTTAAAAAAAAGTGTTGCAGAACACTGATCTACGCTACTACTAGACCATGATATGTTTAAATCAAACCCAGGTCTGTTCCCTGGCCCTATTAAATAAAGTAATATACTTCATATCAACCGAAACAGCCGGATATTTCCTGGCGGACCATTTTTTTTTTTTTTTTAAGTGTCTGCTACGTTGTGGAATGCGGAGTCAGAAAGATGAAGTAAGTGAGTGACATGGTGAGAAAGCATGTATGAGTGAGAGAGAGAATGTGTGTGTGAGAGAGAATGTGTGTGTGAGAGAGACTCAGCGATCAATTCCTAATCAGTGCCGAGGATAAACACGGGGCTGAACTTTTGTCATTCATAGCCGTCCGCGCCTCGTCATTGGTGTAGCTAGCAGCCAATCGGAGCGCAGGTAACACAAATGAAAACGTAATAACACTATTGAAAAGAACGTGGCACAGCAGGGAAACAAATCCTGATTATTATGGTTCGTGCCTTTAATCACTGACATACCTGTCACATAAATGGATGATTTATCGCTACGATCAGCTGTTTGATACGGTTCATGTACCGGTAAGTCAAATTATTTGTTTGTGCGAACCTTAGTTCCTTATTAATGGTGAAGTAGGCTACAGTACACGGATAATATTTTTAACCACTACAGAGAAACCCGTGATGGGTCCGCCTAGAAGGGACGCGGAGTTTCGTGTAATCTATTATTTTCCAACAAGCATATTCTTCCGGAACCTTTTATACGTCTGCTAGGAAGTTGACATGTTAACGTATGTGATTCTTTCATCTGTTATGTTGTCTTTGTTTGTTTGTTGTTTTTTTCTCACCAAATGTTTACAATGAAGGAAGTCGTGCGACAGAAAGATGTACGATACTACACAACAAAAAAGTAACAGACGTGGTGCGTTCACTGGAGAATAGAACCAGGAACCATTCAAACGGCAGCATCGGCTCGCTACTAGAGTACATTGTGAAAGGACACACGGCAAATAGTATGTGAGGCTATCACTGCTGTTAACTTTTCTGTTGTCGAGTTAGTGGCGTACGAAGAGGGGGGGGGGTGCAAGGGGCGGTTCGCCCCGGGTGACAACTAGGAAGGGGGTGCCTTCGGACACTATTGTGTTAGTTTTTACTGTTAAACATATACGTTAAAACGTGTTTCTTTATTAGGGTGGGGGAATTCCACAGGTAGGATCCGCCCCTGGTACCAAATACTTTAAATACGCCCCTAGCCTGTATTTCGTGTCCTTCTTTCTGTCTTACGAGTGCCTACGGTTTACCTATATTCGTTTATTTATTTAGTGGTATATACTACCTGGGCCGATTCTGGAGTTGTTGGTGGCCCAGGCAAACTTAAGAAGTGGTACCCAGGACAAATTTAAGCTTTGGCGCCCTGGACAAATTTAAGCTTTGGCGCCCCGGACAAATTTAAGCTTTGGCGCCGCGGAAAAATTTAAGCTTTGGTGCCCCGGACAAATTTAAGCTTTATCGCCCCGGACAAATTTAAGCTTTGGCGCCGCGGAAAAATGTAAGCTTTGACGCCCCGGACAAATTTAAGCTTTAGCGCCCCGGACAAATTAAAGCTTTGGCACCTCTGACAGAAAATAGCTCTGACGCTTTTAACATGCTTGAAACATATTAAATAAATTAGGGGGCTACTGTAAAGCTGGTAAGGAAATTATATATATATATATATATATATATATATATATATATATATATATATATAATTATATATATATATATATATATATATATATATATATATATATATATATATATATATATATATATATATATATATATAGATTGACAAATAAAACGGTATTGAATCAGTTTTACATATTAACGGTACACGAGCAACCGGGAAACATATTACTCTGGATTTACAGCACTAAAACAAATTGTAAATACTAAAAGCCATAGTCACGTGGCTCAATATTTGTGTAATCATTAATAATAATGAAAATGATAAATGTGTTAATGTATGTGCAAGACATTATGGATAGAAAAACATCTAATAACTATTTACTTGGAAATATAATCTACAAGCCAACTCACATAGTGTGATATTTAATAAGTGCTCACCAACTGATATTCAGCAGCCATGGTTACAAAAGTGAAACAAGAACTTACTAGAATAAATGATTAAGTGGAAATGATTTTTTTTTTTAACAAAATGACAAACCGAAAAATGGAGGCATGCATTGTGAAAATAATCAAAACGGGAACTGAATACTATATTCAAGCAAGTTCATGTTGAAAACTGTACGCATAAATAATATTATCTTTATTATGAAGAATATGAAAAATACAGCCGGTAATAGATACAAAATAATATCTATCCTAACTAAAACTTTTTTTTAAACTTCAGATTTGCAAATGTCTTTTATACTTGGAAGATTCCAAGCATACGACGCTTGGCGCCCTGGGCCGTAGCCCACCTTGCCACTATCTAAAACCGACTCTGTACAGTGAGCGGGGAAATGTTATTATATAATCTGACCGACCAGGCATTATAAAATCATAAGAATCAACACCGTCTATGGTACCGCTAGCCCCGCGTTGTTCCTGGGGGTGGGGGGGGGGGGGGGTGTCTCTGACGAGACAAAGAAATGGTCTACCGCACCGTGGGACGTGTCGTATAAGGCGACTAATATGTTGTTCTGTATGGGGTAGCGCTAGATGACGAGAATGGTAGACAAGGTTCATCATGTTGTGTATGGGGTTAGCGCTAAATGACGAGAATGGTAGACAGGGTTCATCATGTTTCCCTATGTTGCCAGACTGGCTATCCATATTTACAGCTTTATAAAACAGCTAGCCTTCGCCTAACCCTGATTCGATCTTTGTCCGACAACTATCCTTAACCTAACCCCAACCCTGATTCGACCTTTGTCAGACAACTATCCTTAACCTAACCCCAACCCTGATTCGACCTTTGTCAGACAACTATCCTTAACCTAACCCCAACCCTGATTCGAGCTTTGTCCGACAACTATCCTTAACCTAACCCCAACCCTGATTCGACCTTTGTCAGACAACTATCCTTAACCTAACCCCAACCCTGTTACGAGCTTTATCAACATTATTATCGCCTGACAAACACTGGGGCCGTTTTAAAAATATTTTTAAAATAAATAAATAAAAATTGTGAACTCTGCGCTTGTTTGGCCAACATGGCGGCCTCCAGCCTACTGTATGCTATTGGAGCGGAGCTGGTAACCTCATCATATAAGCAGATTGCCGCCAAAAACCACCAGGTCAAAGTTCATGTCAAGGCTTGGTGCAGGTTTCCTGCAAGGGGACCACCATGCTCAGTAAGGATGGAGAAGGAAACATGCGAGATTGGTACCTTTATTTAGACTAGATTATAAATATTTATTTCTATTTATTCAACCACCACTCACCCATCTATATTCTACTTCTTTCGCGTGTAAGCATTCGTCGTGTGTATTTCGTCTGCTCAAAGTGTTACATTGTATCGCAGTGTGTAGTGTGTAATCTGGGCGTGTGTGTGTGTCCGTATCCGCCACATAACGAGAGGCTTTTTTTTTTAGGCCGGACGATTATGTAACTATACATAGTGACCTAATTATACCGGGTCACAGTTCACTAACGTGATTATAGTCCGGACTGTTCCATGCAATGTTAGTTTGTGTGAAAATGTAAACTTATATAAATGTGGTAGGGACATTCCGGGTCGTTTAATGCAACATAATCTCACTTTATAAAAGGTAGTTTTATTGCAGGTACTGCAGTAGGGGAGTGAAATGTTAGAACCTTTACAATATTAGGTCTCAACTTTATGAGGTGGGTTGATTAGCTCCCTTCATTGCTGCCTTTGCCTTCTCTAATTCAGGAGCAGTAGTGGGACTGCTTTACCATTACATCTCACACAAGAACGAAAACTAAAGAGTGATTGAAACGTCACTTCCTGTGTTTTTAATGCCTCCGATTGGCAGAGTGGTTAGTGCGCTAGCCTTTCTCGTCACGCTCCAGTCTACCCAGCTGTACATAGGTACCTGACTCTGCTCTTGAGTTTGGAAAGGCGAAGGCAGCGAGGAAAGGAACTTGTCACACCGCCTCATAAAGCTGAGACCAAATACAGTATTGTAAAAGCTCTAACACTTCCCAAAGCAGATAGTGCCGTAGATGAATAAAGTGTTAGAGACTTCGCTATACAATGTGCAGCTTTTTTGTGGGGTGATCAGTTTCCTTGGTCGCTGCATTTGCCTTTCCTAACTCAAGAGCAGTGTCAGGTACATATTTACAGCTGGGTACACTGGAGCATACCAACGGGCTGATCACCCGTTTGCCAGTCACTTCGATTACGGAAACAACAGCAAATGGATTGATTTGCCGTTGCCCTAAAGACGCCAATAGGCGTGATGAGAAACAATGGCAAAGAAAACCTATCTGCTGTTGCCCTAAGACGCCACTAGGCGTAATGGCCACTGACTGCTTTGACGGTCGGTGGCTAAGGACGGAAGAAGAAGAAGACACTGGAGCATGACGATACCAAGTTTCGATACCGGAACGCTGAAACGTTGGCGCCGAAAAGCCGGTGCTCTACGCGCTTACGAAATGACCAAATTTAATATGAAATTTCGTCACGGTATTCGCATGAGTAGATTTATAGAACCAATCAAATGAAGGATGTTGTTGTTTATCTTGTTAATACCATGTGTATATCATCATGTATACATCCGTTTTTTTTTTTCTATTGATACAGGCAACTTGTCCGGACGTAAGGTTATTTTTTTGTGTTGATTTTGTGCTGCGCACTGTTCGCAGCACGTACCGTTATAACTACCACTGATGATGCAAGCAAGACAAAACGAAAACTTTAGGGAATATTTGGCGGGGGAGAGGAAAAGGAGAGAACAGGATACAGACCGAAATAAAGTGTCGTTGCCCCTAGTTGAGGGGTGTGACTGGGAATCGACCGTTCCTTATAAAGAGACGAGTTTACCAGCGTTCGCCATTCCTAGTTCATGAGTGAATCAGCCCCACAAGGATTTTGTACCTAAACTGTTTCCGCTTCGTGTTATAGTTAACTACGAGAAATAGTGTGTATTTGCGTGGACATTTTTTAAGTGGCTCGGTGACTTACGGTAGCAGAAGTGCAACATTGGTTGCAGACGGGAATTTTTGGTGAGTGTTACATGAAAGTTAAATTTATTTTTAATGTTTTGTATTGTTTTAAAAATTTAAGTTTGTATTTATTTTGCAATAATTTTCATCATCACTATATACATTTTAAAATAACGCCGTCTGTATTCTTAAACCCATGTCACCAGTACCACACCTGGACAAACTTCATGGAGATAACAACAGCCTAGGGCTGACCGCAGCTTTCTTTTAACATATTTAAGTTGACGCTTGAAAGTGGAAGAAGACGACAACTAAGAAGCAGATGAAGAGGAAGACGAGGAAGAAGAAGAGGACAAAGAAGAAGAAGAGGGGGAGGAGGGAGAAGAAGAAGAGGTCTGAGAAGAAGTGGAAGAAGAGGACAACGAAGAAGAAGAGGAGGAGGAATAATAATAACAATAAGAGGACTACGGAGAAGAGGAAGAGTGGGGAGAAGACGACAATGAAGAAGAAGAAGAAAAGGCAGAGGAGGGGGAATAAAAAGAAGCAGCTGACGTCAGACAATAATAAAGGACTTGTTTGTGAAGACCTGTAGTTAAAATCTGGCCGCTTATGTGTAACAAAGTATGTCATGTGTCGTATCTGCCTCATAGCCGTTTGCCACTTAGATTTGAGTAAGACCGTACAACAGCCTTGATTTCAGGTCTTTTAGAACAGAGGTCAAGGTCAGTGTAATCTGAGATGTCGATTAACAAATGTAAAAAATTTTTTTTTTCTGTCTTTGACCAAGGACAATAGTATCTGATAAGCTTGTGTGCGTGTGTGTATGTATGTGTCGATGTATACTCCAAGTTATATCTCGAAAGGGGCGCATTTCATGGAAATCGAAGAAAATAGAGATCAGAGAAAACGTAGAAATTAAAAGAGAATTAATGAAGCAGATCAAAATTAGATAACTAACATCTTTTGGCCACATTAAAAGACATAACACCTTGCAGAAGACCATAATAGAAGACAGTAATAGAAGAAAGAGTTGAAGACAAACGTGCAAGAGGAAGACAGCGATATACGTGGGAAGATAACATCAAGAGATGGACAGGAAAGAGTCTACCAGCAAAACATGACAGAAGACGTTGGTGATCCATTGTAGCCAACCTTCGATGTGGTGATGGCACCAGATGATGATGAAGGTGTCGATGATGATGAAGGTGTCTCGTTTCACTATGTCATTTTAACATCTAATACCAGATGACCAACTAATGTCGAAAAATCAGAATTTTCAATTCAAATGTCAAGTCAGTCCTATTGTATGGCTGTGTGTGCGTGTGTGTGTGTGTGTGTGAGTTAGTGAGTGAGTGAGTGACAGATAAGCGGTAATTACAGGATGCAGTATTTGACCAATGTGTGTGCGTGTGTGTGTGTGAGAGAGAGAGAGAGCGAGAGAGAAAGAGAGAGAGAGCGAGAGAGAGAGAGAGAGAGAGAGAGAGAGAGAGAGAGAGAGAGAGAGAGAGAGAGAGAGAGAGAGAGAGAGAGAGAGAGAGAGAGAGAGAGAGAGAGAGAGAGAGAGAGAGACGGTAGGCGCTAGTATGGAGTACCGACTCCTCGAAAATGTTAGGCCAAAATGTTTTCACGCGTAAAATTTTAATCTTCGAGTGTTTCAGTTTTCATGTGTATAATGTTTATTTTTGAGTGTTTCAGTTTTCATTGAAGTTTAATTACAAAACCTATTTTTTTCAAGTACCATGTTGTGGGCGTAGACGATCATGTCTCTTCAATACTTCCTGTTTCTAGTCATCACCATCATCATCACCTTTTCCCTTTTCTCTCCGTTTGGAGCATGAAGTCATGACTACAGCTGTTCCACTAGCAGGAAGTCGGGCACGTCAATCATTAACATGCACGTGACACAGTGCTTTCTGTAGCAATATGTTTTAAGTGATGAGACTGTCAGCTGCAAGCCCAACCTCATATAAGTTGCCATGTACGACATGCCTGAGGGAGCAGTAGTTATATTCTTGGTCTCATCAGAGATTCCCCCTGGGGGGAGGGGGGAGAGACTAAATAGGGCCAGTCCCTAATGCTCTTGAACATATCTGGTCTTGGCTTCTTTCCCGTACCACGATTTAATCTGTCCAATATCCGCTCTCTCTCTCTCTCTCTCTCTCTCTCTCTCTCTCTCTCTCTCTCTCTCTCTCTCTCTCTCTCTCTCTCTCTCTCTCTCTCTCTCTCTCTCTTGCCCTCCATATATTTTTTCTTCAATCTTTCCTGTTGCTGCAATATAGTCCAGCTTTTCTCTTCCCATAAGACACCAGGCGAAAGTGGGTTGTTTCTGTCTTCCCATAAGAACCCAGGAGAAAGTGGGTTGTTTCTGTCTTCCCATAAGACACCAGGAGAAAGTGGGTTGTTTCTGTCTTCCCATAAGACACCAGGAGAAAGTGGGTTGTTTCTGTCTTCCCATAAGACACCAGGAGAAAGTGGGTTGTTTCTGTCTTCCCATAAGACACCAGGAGAAAGTGGGTTGTTTCTGTCTTCCCATAAGACACCAGGAGAAAGTGGGTTGTTTCTGTCTTCCCATAAGACACCAGGAGAAAGTGGGTTGTTTCTGTCTTCCCATAAGACACCAGGAGAAAGTGGGTTGTTTCTGTCTTCCCATAAGACACCAGGAGAAAGTGGGTTGTTTCTGTCTTCCCATAAGACACCAGGAAGTGGGTTGTTTTTGTCTTCCCATAAAAGTGGGTTGTTTCTGTCTTCCCATAAGACACCAGCAGAAAGTGGGTTGTTTCTGTCTTCCCATAAGACACCGGGAAAAAGTGGGTTGTTTCTGTCTTCCTATAAGACACCAGGAGAAAGTGGGTTGTTTCTGTCTTCCCATAAGACACCAGCAGAAAGTGGGTTGTTTCTGTCTTCCCATAAGACACCAGGAGAAAGTGGGTTGTTTCTGTCTTCCCATAAGACACCAGGAGAAAGTGGGTTGTTTCTGTCTTCCCATAAGACACCAGCAGAAAGTGGGTTGTTTCTGTCTTCCCATAAGACACCAGGAGAAAGTGGGTTGTTTCTGTCTTCCCACAAGACACCAGGAAAAAGTGGGTTGTTTCTGTCTTCCCACAAGACACCAGGAGAAAGTGGGTTGTTTCTGTCTTCCCATAAGACACCAGGAGAAAGTGGGTTGTTTCTGTCTTCCCATAAGACACTAGGAGAAAGTGGGTTGTTTCTGTCTTCCCATAAGACACCAGGAGAAAGTGGGTTGTTTCTGTCTTCCCATAAGACACCAGGAGAAAGTGGGTTGTTTCTGTCTTCCCACAAGACACCAGGAGAAAGTGGGTTGTTTCTGTCTTCCCATAAGACACCAGGAGAAAGTGGGTTGTTTCTGTCTTCCCATAAGACACCAGGAGGAAGTGGGTTGTTTCTGTCTTCCCATAAGACACCAGGAGAAAGTGGGTTGTTTCTGTCTTCCCACAAGACACCAGGAGAAAGTGGGTTGTTTCTGTCTTCCCATAAGACACAAGGAGAAAGTGGGTTGCTTCTGTCTTCCCATAAGACACCAGGAGAAAGTGGGTTGTTTCTGTCTTCCCATAAGACACCAGGAGAAAGTGGGTTGTTTCTGTCTTCCCATAAGACACCAGGAGAAACTGGGTTTGTTTCTGTCTTCCCATAAGACACCAGGAGAAAGTGGGTTGTTTCTGTCTTCTCATAAGACACCAGGAGAAAGTGGGTTGTTTCTGTCTTCCCATAAGACACCAGGAGAAAGTGGGTTGTTTCTGTCTTCCCATAAGACACCAGGAGAAAGTGGGTTGTTTCTGTCTTCCCATAAGACACCAGGAGAAAGTGGGTTGTTTCTGTCTTCCCATAAGACACCAGGAGAAAGTGGGTTGTTTCGGTCTTCCCATAAGACACCAGGAGAAAGTGGGTTCTTTCTGTCTTCCCATAGGACACCAGGAGAAAGTGGGTTGTTTCTGTCTTCCCATAGGACACCAGGAGAAAGTGGGTTGTTTCTGTCTTCCCATAAGACACCAGGAGAAAGTGGGTTGTTTCTGTCTTCCCATAAGACACTGGGAAAAAGTGGGTTGTTTCTGTCTTCCCATAAGACACCAGGAGAAAGTGGGTTGTTTCTGTCTTCCCATAAGACACCAGCAGAAAGTGGGTTGTTTCTGTCTTCCCATAAGACACCAGGAGAAAGTGGATTGTTTCTGTCTTCCCATAAGACACCAGGAGAAAGTGGGTTGTTTCTGTCTTCCCATAAGACACCAGCAGAAAGTGGGTTGTTTCTGTCTTCCCATAAGACACCGGGAGAAAGTGGGTTGTTTCTGTCTTCCCATAAGACACCGGGAGAAAGTGGGTTGTTTCTGTCTTCCCATAAGACACCAGCAGAAAGTGGGTTGTTTCTGTCTTCCCATAAGACACCAGGAGAAAGTGGATTGTTTCTGTCTTCCCATAAGACACCAGGAGAAAGTGGGTTGTTTCTGTCTTCCCATAAGACACCAGGAGAAAGTGGATTGTTTCTGTCTTCCCATAAGACACCAGGAGAAAGTGGGTTGTTTCTGTCTTCCCATAAGACACCAGCAGAAAGTGGGTTGTTTCTGTCTTCCCACAAGACACCAGGAGAAAGTGGGTTGTTTCTGTCTTCCCATAAGACACCAGGAGAAAGTGGGTTGTTTCTGTCTTCCCATAAGACACCAGGAGAAAGTGGGTTGTTTCTGTCTTCCCACAAGACACCAGGAGAAAGTGGGTTGTTTCTGTCTTCCCACAAGACACCAGGAAAAAGTGGGTTGTTTCTGTCTTCCCACAAGACACCAGGAGAAAGTGGGTTGTTTCTGTCTTCCCATAAGACACCAGGAGAAAGTGGGTTGTTTCTGTCTTCCCATAAGACACCAGGAGAAAGTGGGTTGTTTCTGTCTTCCCATAAGACACCAGGAGAAAGTGGGTTGTTTCTGTCTTCCCACAAGACACCAGGAGAAAGTGGGTTGTTTCTGTCTTCCCATAAGACACCAGGAGAAAGTGGGTTGTTTCTGTCTTCCCATAAGACACCAGGAGAAAGTGGGTTGTTTCTGTCTTCCCACAAGACACCAGGAGAAAGTGGGTTGTTTCAGTCTTCCCATAGGACACCAGGAGAAAGTGGGTTGTTTCTGTCTTCCCATAAGACACCAGGAGAAAGTGGGTTGTTTCTGTCTTCCCATAAGACACCAGGAGAAAGTGGGTTGTTTCTGTCTTCCCATAAGACACCAGGAGAAAGTGGGTTGTTTCTGTCTTCCCATAAGACACCAGGAGAAAGTGGGTTGTTTCTGTCTTCCCATAAGACACCAGGAGAAAGTGGGTTGTTTCTGTCTTCCCATAAGACACCAGGAGAAAGTGGGTTGTTTCTGTCTTCCCATAAGACACCAGGAGAAAGTGGGTTGTTTCTGTCTTCCCATAAGACACCAGGAGAAAGTGGGTTGTTTCTGTCTTCCCATAAGACACCAGGAGAAAGTGGGTTGTTTGTTGTCTGTCTTCCCATAAGACACCAGGAGAAAGTGGGTTGTTTCTGTCTTCCCATAGGACACCAGGAGAAAGTGGGTTGTTTCTGTCTTCCCATAAGACACCAGGAGAAAGTGGGTTGTTTCTGTCTTCCCATAAGACACCAGGAGAAAGTGGGTTGTTTCTGCCTTCATATAGGACACCAGAGAAAGTGGGTTGTTTCTGTCTTCCCACAAGACACCAGGAGAAAGTGGGTTGTTTCTGTCTTCCCATAAGACACCAGGAAAAAGTGGGTTGTTTCTGTCTTCCCACAAGACACCAGGAGAAAGTGGGTTGTTTCTGTCTTCCCATAAGACACCAGGAGAAAGTGGGTTGTTTCTGTCTTCCCACAAGACACCAGGAGAAAGTGGGTTGTTTCTGTCTTCCCACAAGACACCAGGAGAAAGTGGGTTGTTTCTGTCTTCCCACAAGACACCAGGAGAAAGTGGGTTGTTTCTGTCTTCCCATAAGACACCAGGAGAAAGTGGGTTGTTTCTGTCTTCCCATAAGACACCAGGAGAAAGTGGGTTGTTTCTGTCTTCCCACAAGACACCAGGAGAAAGTGGGTTGTTTCTGTCTTCCCATAAGACACCAGGAGAAAGTGGGTTGTTTCTGTCTTCCCATAGGACACCAGGAGAAAGTGGGTTGTTTCTGTCTTCCCATAAGACACCAGGAGAAAGTGGGTTGTTTCTGTCTTCCCATAGGACACCAGGAGAAAGTGGGTTGTTTCTGTCTTCATATAGGACACCAGAGAAAGTGGGTTGTTTCTGTCTTCCCATAAGACACCAGGAGAAAGTGGGTTGTTTCTGTCTTCCCATAAGACACCAGGAGAAAGTGGGTTGTTTCTGTCTTCCCATAAGACACCAGGAGAAAGTGGGTTGTTTCTGTCTTCCCATAAGACACCAGGAGAAAGTGGGTTATTTCTGTCTTGCCATAAGACCCCAGAAGAAAGTGGGTTGTTTCTGTCTTCTTCCCATAAGACATAAGAGTGGGTTGTTTCTGTCTTCCCAATAGACACC
This sequence comes from Oreohelix idahoensis, assembly GCA_024509875.1. Lineage (NCBI taxonomy): Eukaryota > Metazoa > Mollusca > Gastropoda > Stylommatophora > Oreohelicidae > Oreohelix > Oreohelix idahoensis. Next base: position 160,239 of record JAMPIV010013428.1, read on the forward strand.
AGGAGAAAGTGGGTTGTTTCTGTCTTCCCATAAGACACCAGGAGAAAGTGGGTTGTTTCTGTCTTCCCATAAGACACCAGGAGAAAGTGGGTTGTTTCTGTCTTCCCATAAGACACCAGGAGAAAGTGGGTTGTTTCTGTCTTCCCATAAGACACCAGGAGAAAGTGGGTTGTTTCTGTCTTCCCATAGGACACCAGGAGAAAGTGGGTTGTTTCTGTCTTCCCATAAGACACCAGGAGAAAGTGGGTTGTTTCTGTCTTCCCATAAGAAAGCAGCAGAAAGTGGGTTGTTTCTGTCTTCCCATAAGACACCAGGAGAAAGTGGGTTGTTTCTGTCTTCCCATAAGACACCAGGAGAAAGTGGGTTGTTTCTGTCTTCCCATAAGACACCAGGAGAAAGTGGGTTGTTTCTGTCTTCCCATAAGACACCAGGAGAAAGTGGGTTGTTTCTGTCTTCCCATAAGACACCAGGAGAAAGTGGGTTGTTTCTGTCTTCCCATAAGACACCAGGAGAAAGTGGGTTGTTTCTGTCTTCCCATAGGACACCAGGAGAAAGTGGGTTGTTTCTGTCTTCCCATAAGACACCAGGAGAAAGTGGGTTGTTTTTGTCTTCCCATAAGACACCAGGAGAAAGTGGGTTGTTTCTGTCTTCCCATAAGACACCAGGAGAAAGTGGGTTGTTTCTGTCTTCCCATAAGACACCAGGAGAAAGTGGGTTGTTTCTGTCTTCCCATAAGACACCAGGAGAAAGTGGGTTGTTTCTGTCTTCCCATAAGACACCAGGAGAAGTGGGTTGTTTCTGTCTTCCCACAAGACACCAGGAGAAAGTGGGTTGTTTCTGTCTTCCCATAAGACACCAGGAGAAAGTGGGTTGTTTCTGTCTTCCCATAAGACACCAGGAGAAAGTGGGTTGTTTCTGTCTTCCCATAAGACACCAGGAGAAAGTGGGTTGTTTCTGTCTTCCCATAAGACACCAGGAGAAAGTGGGTTGTTTCTGTCTTCCCATAAGACACCAGGAGAAAGTGGGTTGTTTCTGTCTTCCCATAAGACACCAGGAGAAAGTGGGTTGTTTCTGTCTTCCCATAAGACACCAGGAGAAAGTGGGTTGTTTCTGTCTTCCCATAAGACACCAGGAGAAAGTGGGTTGTTTCTGTCTTCCCATAAGACACCAGGAGAAAGTGGGTTGTTTCTGTCTTCCCATAAGACACCAGGAGAAAGTGGGTTGTTTCTGTCTTCCCATAAGACACCAGGAGAAAGTGGGTTGTTTCTGTCTTCCCATAAGACACCAGGAGAAAGTGGGTTGTTTCTGTCTTCCCATAAGACACCAGGAGAAAGTGGGTTGTTTCTGTCTTCCCATAAGACACCAGGAGAAAGTGGGTTGTTTCTGTCTTCCCATAAGACACCAGGAGAAAGTGGGTTGTTTCTGTCTTCCCATAAGACACCAGGAGAAAGTGGGTTGTTTCTGTCTTCCCATAAGACACCAGGAGAAAGTGGGTTGTTTCTGTCTTCCCATAAGACACCAGGAGAAAGTGGGTTGTTTCTGTCTTCCCATAAGACACCAGGAGAAAGTGGGTTGTTTCTGTCTTCCCATAAGACACCAGGAGAAAGTGGGTTGTTTCTGTCTTCCCATAAGACACCAGGAGAAAGTGGGTTAGTTCTGTCTTCCCATAAGACACCAGGAGAAAGTGGGTTGTTTCTGTCTTCCCATAAGACACCAGGAGAAAGTGGGTTGTTTCTGTCTTCCCATAAGACACCAGGAGAAAGTGGGTTGTTTCTGTCTTCCCATAAGACACCAGGAGAAAGTGGGTTGTTTCTGTCTTCCCATAAGACACCAGGAGAAAGTGGGTTGTTTCTGTCTTCCCATAAGACACCAGGAGAAAGTGGGTTGTTTCTGTCTTCCCATAAGACACCAGGAGAAAGTGGGTTGTTTCTGTCTTCCCATAAGACACCAGGAGAAAGTGGGTTGTTTCTGTCTTCCCATAAGACACCAGGAGAAAGTGGGTTGTTTCTGTCTTCCCATAAGACACCAGGAGAAAGTGGGTTGTTTCTGTCTTCCCATAAGACACCAGGAGAAAGTGGGTTGTTTCTGTCTTCCCATAAGACACCAGGAGAAAGTGGGTTGTTTCTGTCTTCCCATAAGACACCAGGAGAAAGTGGGTTGTTTCTGTCTTCCCATAAGACACCAGGAGAAAGTGGGTTGTTTCTGTCTTCCCATAAGACACCAGGAGAAAGTGGGTTGTTTCTGTCTTCCCATAAGACACCAGGAAAAAGTGGGTTGTTTCTGTCTTCCCATAAGACACCAGGGGTAAGTGGGTTGTTTCTGTCTTCCCATAAGACACCAGGAGAAAGTGGGTTGTTTCTGTCTTCCCATAAGACACCAGGAAAAAGTGGGTTGTTTCTGTCTTTCTATAAGACACCAGGAAAAAGTGGGTTGTTTCTGTCTTCCCATAAGACACCAGGAAAAAGTGGGTTGTTTCTGTCTTCCCATAAGACACCAGGAGAAAGTGGGTTGTTTCTGTCTTCCCATAAGACACCAGGAGAAAGTGGGTTGTTTCTGTCTTCCCATTAGACACCAGGAGAAAGTGGGTTGTTTCTGTCTTCCCATAAGACACCAGGAGAAAGTGGGTTGTTTCTGTCTTCCCATAAGACACCAGGAGAAAGTGGGTTGTTTCTGTCTTCCCATAAGACACCAGGAGAAAGTGGGTTGTTTCTGTCTTCCCATAAGACACCAGGAGAAAGTGGGTTGTTTCTGTCTTCCCATAAGACACCAGGAGAAAGTGGGTTGTTTCTGTCTTCCCATAAGACACCAGGAGAAAGTGGGTTGTTTCTGTCTTCCCATAAGACACCAGGAGAAAGTGGGTTGTTTCTGTCTTCCCATAAGACACCAGGAGAAAGTGGGTTGTTTCTGTCTTCCCATAAGACACCAGGAGAAAGTGGGTTGTTTCTGTCTTCCCATAAGACACCAGGAGAAAGTGGGTTGTTTCTGTCTTCCCATAAGACACCAGGAGAAAGTGGGTTGTTTCTGTCTTCCCATAAGACACCAGGCAGAAAGTGGGTTGTTTCTGTCTTCCCATAAGACACCAGGCAGAAAGTGGGGTGTTTCTGTCTTCCCATAAGACACCAGCAGAAAGTGGGTTTTTTCTGTCTTCCCATAAGACACCAGGAGAAAGTGGGTTGTTTCTGTCTTCCCATAAGACACCAGGAGAAAGTGGGTTGTTTCTGTCTTCCCATAAGACACCAGGAGAAAGTGGGTTGTTTCTGTCTTCCCATAAGACACAGGAGAAAGTGGGTTGTTTCTGTCTTCCCATAAGACACCAGCAGAAAGTGGGTTGTTTCTGTCTTCCCATAAGACACCAGCAGAAAGTGGGTTGTTTCTGTCTTCCCATAAGACACCAGGATAAAGTGGGTTGTTTCTGTCTTCCCATAAGACACCAGGAGAAAGTGGGTTGTTTCTGTCTTCCCATAAGACACCAGGAGAAAGTGGGTTGTTTCTGTCTTCCCATAAGACACCAGGAGAAAGTGGGTTGTTTCTGTCTTCCCATAAGACACCAGGAGAAAGTGGGTTGCTTCTGTCTTATCATAAGACACCAGGAGAAAGTGGGTTGTTTCTGTCTATGGGTAAAGTAAAGGTAGTCCCATGACAGTTACTGACGTAGAGGAGTAAAGTGTTAGAGACATCACCATACTAGGTCCAGCATCAAGAGTTGGGTGTGACTAGTTCCCGTCCATTTACAGCTGGGTAGATTGGAGCGTGTCGCTAGCGTGATCCGAACCCAGCATCTTTGCCGCTAGAGACCAACGTTCTATTATGAGCAAAAAAAAAAAAACTTTTTGCGCACTGGCTTCTTTCAGGACATACTCATTACTTTTTTGTTTTTTTGTTTTAATGCTGTTCTCGGTATTCTTAATGTTTTTTTTTCCCTGCAAAACCTCATCTCTCTTGTCTCGTGCATTTAAAAACGCGCCAAGATGTTATTTTGAAGCGGTGGTACCGTTCGAAAGGTCCTGGGTTCGAGTCCTTGGTAAACCTATCACTGCTGTTGTTTGTCTGTTGTCTAGGTTTACTACTTCTGTATTTCTAACGAGTACCTGGAACATACCTGCTTAAGTGTAACATTTCATTCTGTCTATAGGCCTCGGGTTTCGCTCTGTATTTGTTGCCATGTTATGATAACCCAGTTTTTAAGTCCTTATTAATAAGATATACATCATAAGATGTACATGACCGCCTTTTATCTGCCAAAAATAAACAACAACAAACAAACAAACATACAGTCAAATATAGGCTATAATGTTAAAATAAAAGATACAATAATTCCGAGGCAGATACACCGTTGAGGATTGAAATGTTAGAGTCCTCACTATGCGATATCTCAGCCATAAGAGGTAGGGTGACCATTTTCCCGTCCTGGCTGCCTTTGCCTTCCCTTACTCAAGAACAGAATTAGATACCCATTTACCGCTAGGTAGACTAGAGTCAGAGGTTTTCAAACGTGTTTGGTCCGCGGCTCCCTTGACCTGTGCATAAATCACCGCGGCTCCTCTCTATACTATATATTATATATAAGCAATTGTACCCAAAAAGATATTAATGACTTCTGAGTGTACATATTTTACATCTGTTACCAATTGTGGGGGGTAAATAAGTTAAGTTTCAGACACCAAATAAATAAGACTGTATTTATTTTGTAAATGAAAAACTAAATTAATTTAATCAACTTACAGTTTTATGATACCTTATACTAGTCACAAAGTCAATGAGAAAGATGAGCTTGCTTCTTCATCATCAGTTCTTCAATTCTGGGCAGAAATTTGGAAATTGCGATTCGAATCTCCTTCTCGACGTTCAATCGCGATCTGTATTTTGTTTTGATGGCGGCCAATGCAGAAAACCCTGACTCACACAAGTAGGATGTTGCATATGGAATCAAAACTCGTAGGGCCTTGCTGCCTACTTCTGTATATTCCTGGTTCACCAAACTCCAAAACTCTGGTAATGATGAAGAGTCGAACTTCGATTTCAGTCTGGAGTCCGATGAAATATCAATAAGCTGCTCATGCTTAACACCAGCATCCGCCATGATGACATCAGAGTTAGTGATCAGCTGTTCGTAACATAGACCTGCTCTGGAGTTTTATGGTGCATTTGTCAATAACTTCTAGCACCTAATGAGACGTATTGGTACATGTAATAATACCTCGGCGCAAACATGTCGTCCTACGAAGATCTATATTTATTGATGGACCTTGGCTCATAATATCGAGCCCAATACCTTTCCCAAGCCACCGCGACGCCCTTAGCCGAGGGGCGCGACGCCCCTGGGAGCCGCGACGCACAGTTTGAAAACCTCTGGACTAGAGTGTTACGGTGCCTAGTTTCAAAACCGGTAACTTTACCTCTAGTGGCAAGCGCTCTTACTACTCTACCACTCGGCACAACTAACTGAGCTATGTATGAAAGTATCTACACTCAGTATCACGTGACAGCGTTCTTTCATTAAAACAGTCAAGATAGTCACAAAGCTTACACTGCTATAAGGGAGTCAAGTGTTCGAGAATTCGCCATACTAGGCCCAGCTTTATGAGGTGAGGGTGACCAGCTTGTCTTTGCCTTCCCTAATTCAAGAGCAGAGCCAGGGATCCGTTTACACCTGGTGAGACTGGAGCGTGATGCGATGAGAATTCGAACACGGGACCCGGTAATTTAGCCGCGAGAACGAAGTTCACTGACCACTTAGCCTGTGGGACACTTGTTATTTCAATACTAGCTTTAACAATTTAAATTCTTCTTGTTTCTTCTTCTTCATTATTCGCCATGTCGACTGTCAAGTGATGACGGCTGTCAACAACTTCCTGTTTGACATATTTTATCAACGCTGTAGTTAACTGTTATCATTCTGCGATGTTGACATCTCTAGTATCTTCTCGTAATGTTGTCATAAACCAATTTGTTCTATAAGTTTTAGTTTGATGACACAACGTCTTTTGGTTATAATTTTCTCAAAACATGACTAAAACACGCACGTAGATCAAAACATGACTAAAACACGCACGTAGATCACATCATGACTAAAACACGCACGTAGATCAAAACATGACTAAAACACGCACGTAGATCAAAACAGGACTAAAACACGCACGTAGATCAAAACATGACTAAAACACGCACGTAAATCAAAACATGACTAAAACACGCACTAGATCAAAACATGACTAAAACACGCACGTAGATCAAAACATGACTAAAACACGCACGTAGATTGTTTCCTTCTGATATGAACATTAAACTTCCTTTGCACCTTCGCCTCCTACAGGATATCCTCATGACTCTCTTTAAATGCCATGGTTTTTTTTTTTTTTAATTATTTACGCACAGCACATTTTTTAATGGCATCCGGGTAATTTTTAAAAAAATTTTTTTAATTACTTCCTTTTGCGACGCGAACTTACTTCCTGTTGTGGCACTGGAGTTTGTGGATAATCCGTGCTTGTCCTGCTACGGTAGTTCGCTAATTTATTTTACTCTTCCGCCATCGATACTGGCAGCTTAGACCAATGGTAGGCAACACAGGAGCTGTTGGGATCTACTTTATGAACACTGGGGTCTCTAAAGATCTACTTTGATAAAGTCATACCTGTTTCAAAGTCCAGCTTATATGTAACTTTTATCTCTGCCACACGATCTGCTTCCTACAATCATACAACAGTGATAAATGCAGTCAGCGACCCACAGCTTGACTGCTTGCGTCAGGGTCAGCGAACCAGAGCTGACCAAAACCCTACTCAACCTCAAAGTGGTGGTCCTGGAAACAGGCTGCATCACTGCAGTCTGGCTGAGAGAGTAGGGATCGAAGAGGGAAGGCTAACCCGGTCCCAAAAAATGCCGTTCTGAAGTAGGATGTGTCGGCCGAAAGGCGCAAATATCGCTGCTTCGCTGTAAACAGACACAACGCAACCAACATCATTTTTTAGGACGAAGGAAGAAGAAGAAGAAAATACAATCATATCAACAGAGTGGTGGAACATTAATTAACACTAAATATTTGACCAAATGTTCATTTTTAATCAAAGAAGAGATTGTTTTCTATTTTGTACAGGTCACGAATGTAAGTGAACTTTAGTCAGCTAATTTGCTGGTTTTTCACTGGAAACGCAGTGTAGGTATCTTTAAGCCTGGGGACACCACCTTATTAACCTAGGTTAAAATCCTCTAATTTCCCCCCCCCCCCCCCAATCACCTAAAGATCTACTAAATGATGCATTGGGATCTACGGGTAGATTCTTCTTCTTCGTACACTCTCAGACGTCCACTTGAATGTTCTCAAAGAAAGCAGTAGTCAGTTTGAGGCTATTTGAATCCCCGTAAAGCTTTTCCACGAAAGGAGCTGGCGTCGGCCATATGCACTTTCTCTGTACCACATATAATTGGCAACTTTGAAGCAGATGTTCAGCAGTCATTTTATCAGTGCCACAGTTACACTGATCGATAGTTCCTATCTTTAGCTTGTTGAATAGATGGTATCTCAATCTGTTGTGGCCAGTGCGGAGTCTGAAGATTACCACTTGTTCTCTTCTGTGGAGCTGGTAGTAAGCATCATTCTGTGTGTGCCCTGGATGTTCTACATTCCATTTGTTTCTGTAACTGATTCTGATAAAACTCTTTGCCTCCTCAAAAGTTATGCTTGCATCAGGCTGAGGTAGATGTGAACCTTCTTTTGCCATTCTGTCAGCCTCTTCATTGCCGGCGATGTTACAATGAGATGGGATCCACCATAGCTAGATTTAAAGTAGGCAGCATATGACGTGAACATTAAATTGTATTAGTACAGTATTTCAAGACCAAAAAGAATAAGAAGAACTTGTTTTGTGAACAAGAATTTGTTTTTGATAGAAGGAAAAAAAGTTCGTCTAATCTATGTAACCTCTATTATGTTATGCACGTGAGGCATGGCCAATATTTATTTGTTTTTAAATGGAAAGAAAGAAAATTAAAGACAGCATACATGCCAAGTATCAAATGAGTCCATGTGTATAGCTTTGACACACACAAAAAGAAGACGAGATAGACAAAGAGACAAGACAAAGAGAAAAAAATCTCATTAAATGAACCACATGATATTCGAATACATTTAAAATACATTTTATTCAAAACACTAGAGATAGTAGGAAATTGGTAGACATGATCGCTATTGTCAGTCGGTAATGGTCTGGATGATGGTGATTAATATCTGAAAAAAATGTACCAGAAACTAAATGGACTGTTTCTCTTATGAATTGCAATTTTGTAAACACCCTGTAAGTGTAACAGACTCGGTATAATTGGATTCGTGACAATGTTTATGTTAACATATGCGCGAGCCTTCTGGAGTGTCAGAATTCTAGAGAGAAATGGAGGCGAAAACGATGAGCCAACACGGGCAAATTGACTTCTTTATTTGATGCTGAAAGTTGGGAGCAGTTCCTTGATCTCCCCCAAAAAACAATTTCCATGCATCACTCTGGAAACTAAACTGGAATTTAGAATGGGCCGGTCTATATATAGCTTGTATTTTTGTGGCATGATCTGCTTCCTGTATTCCCGCCAATAGAGTGGTGGAAAATTGAAACTAAACATGTTACTAAATGTTAACGTTGCATCAAAGACAAGATGGCTTCCTATCTTATACAAATGAATTTTAGTACGCTAGCTAACGTGCAAGTTCCTCTAAACCTGGGGTCACAACGTTTTTAAGTGTCAGTGGGAGAATGTCAGCCCGAAATTTACCTAGGTTACAAATTATGCACACCCGCCAACTTTGTCCGTCACATTTAGATCATAAGATGATTGCCTTGTGATCTACCGGTAGGCCAAGATCGAGCGGTTATTGATCCCTGGTCTATGGTAGTCCATTGCTGTTTTTTCATATAATTGTGATCCAGTAAAGCTAAACTTTATATATTTATTTTTGCTTGATACATCCACGAAGTGCATAAATGAACATTTATCAACGAACGCTTGTGCGATAAGAAAGTTTCCTATATATAGAACTACCATTTTCTCTTACTCATAGTAAATGCAGGGGCTGCACCTAAAATAACTAAAAATAGAAGCTTTGATTAACCGTTATACAACGTTACCTGTCACATGACCGCGTTTATCGTGTGACCTGGTAGGAAGTTCCCCGTTCAAGTGATTCAGTTGCGTAAATGTATCATTATTCAACAAGGGTTTATTTAAGACCACTTCAACAGTGCGTTAAAAAAAAAAAAAGCCATGTTCACACAGGATCGTCAAGTTTATAAGCGCGTTACGTTCATCCAAAAGTAAATATTCGCACTGGCTTTAAGGAAGAGCTAATGTGTCCTTGATACAGACAGGTCTGTTATTTTTAATTTTAGAGTTTAATTTAAGAATTGACTGATGATATTTGTTAAAACGTCTGTATCACGCGGGTGGAGAACCAGTCCTTGGCAGCGATTCGTTGTTCTCTCATTTTACTATTGTAGTTGATTTATAATAGTTATACAAGAGGAAGGGAAGGTCCACGTTCGAGTCCAGGTTAAGCTATTGATTTTGTTATCGCGTTTTTGTGCTCTTAAAAAGAAAAAACACACGCGCAGACAAAAGTATCAGTAAACAGTAAATCCATCATTGATGGACTTAAAAAAAAATTGTGTTCATTTGTTTCCTGTGATGTATTATGTCGTTATAATGTTTTTGTTTTTCAATTTGTGCTATTGTTATTTCATACTGTTCTTTTGTATTGATAGAGACCAAAGTTAAAAACATCTGTTTAAAAAAAAACACAAACACAATTTTACAGTCACATTTCCCAGTCAATGTTTATGTTAAAAAGTATCAACATGTTACTGTATACCGGTACTTGTCTTGTACGTTTGTTTTTATTCTTCTTTGACCCTTGTTTGTGCTGTGACAAACAAACAATTCTTGATATGTTCCAATGTACTGTACAGTACTTGTCTATCCATCTTATGGATACCTGTAACTACCTATCCATTTTATGGATACCTGTTGCTACTTATCCATGTCATTATGACTCGTTCACACCTGATCAGTTGTGTATATTTACTCTAAATTTTGTTCTTTTTTCTCGCTGTTGCAGGAAACTGATATAAGCACGTGATATCGTGTTGGGAAGTTGCAGTACTACCATTGTCTATTTAACTGCCTGGCAGGAATTTCTCAGTGTGATCATATTTGTGATATATCATACATGGGGCGGTTATAGAAAGTTGTCCTGTGAAGAATGAACAGTGTTAACAATGGTGCGCAAGAAAAGTTATAGTTTAGACTTCGATTGGTCATACCAAATATCTGTATGCCTATTTATATGCAACATAAAACAAAGTTTTAGTAATTTATAGTAAAGATCAGAGTTGTACGTAAAATTTAGGGACTTTTTGTGCAATTCTGAGGAGTAATGGCCCGAATTCTTATTGAAGCCATCCAAAATGGCCAGGAGAATTTGGCTAAGGACATCATTATGAAATGTGGATCGTACGGCGGTATTGATAGCCAGACCTCCAGGAGAGATGGTACGGCGCTCTTCTTCTGCTGTAGTCGAGGTTACCTGGAGCTGGCCAAACTTCTTTTAGATAGAGGAGCTAGTATATCTTCCACGGATAAGAACCGAGCTACGCCACTGCACGGAGCTGTTGACAACGGACATTTGGATGTTGTAAAGTGAGTACATTTGTTCTTGCTTGTCCTTGTTCTTCAAGTCCTTGTTCTTATTCATATATTCTTGTTCATGTTCTTCTTTCTGTTCTTGTTCTTTTGTCATCTTTTTTTGTTTTGTTTCTGTTTTACTTCATGTTCATGCTATCGTTTTTCTTCATGTTCATGCTATCGTTTTTCTTCATGTTCTTGTCCCTTTTAAAATGTTCATCTTCATGTTCTGTTATTCATTCTTCGTGTTCTTCTGGTCCTTCTTATTTTTCTAATTCTTCTTTTTCTTCATGTTCTTTTTCTTGTCATTGTTTCTTCTGGTTGTACTTCATGTACTTCGTCATGTCATTGTTTCTTCTGGTTGTACTTCATGTACTTCGTCATGTCATTGTTTCTTCTGGTTGTACTTCATGTACTTCGTCATGTCATTGTTTCTGGTTGTACTTCTGTACTGGTTGTACTTCATGTACTTCGTCTTGTCATTGTTTCTTCTGGTTGTACTTCATGTACTTCGTCATGTCATTGTTTCTTCTGGTTGTACTTCATGTACTTCGTCATGTCATTGTTTCTTCTGGTTGTACTTCATGTACTTCGTCATGTCATTGTTTCTTCTGGTTGTACTTCATGTACTTCGTCATGTCATTGTTTCTTCTGGTTGTACTTCATGTACTTCGTCATGTCATTGTTTCTTCTGGTTGTACTTCATGTACTTCGTCATGTCATTGTTTCTTCTGGTTGTACTTCATGTACTTCGTCATGTCATTGTTTGTCTGGTTGTACTTCTGGTTCGTATGTCATTGTTTCTTCTGGTTGTACTTCATGTACTTGTCATTGTTTCTTCTGGTTGTACTTCATGTACTTCGTCATGTCATTGTTTCTTCTGGTTGTACTTCATGTACTTCGTCACGTCATTGTTTCTTCTGGTTGTACTTCATGTACTTCGTCATGTCATTGTTTCTTCTGGTTGTACTTCATGTACTTCGTCATGTCATTGTTTCTTCTGGTTGTACTTCATGTACTTCGTCATGTCATTGTTTCTTCTGGTTGTACTTCATGTACTTCGTCATGTCATTGTTTCTTCTGGTTGTACTTCATGTACTTCGTCATGTCATTGTTTCTTCTGGTTGTACTTCATGTACTTGGTCACGTCATTGTTTCTTCTGGTTGTACTTCATGTACTTCGTCATGTCATTGTTTCTTCTGGTTGTACTTCATGTACTTCGTCATGTCATTGTTTCTTCTGGTTGTACTTCATGTACTTCGTCATGTCATTGTTTCTTCTGGTTGTACTTCATGTACTTCGTCATGTCATTGTTTCTTCTGGTTGTACTTCATGTACTTCGTCATGTCATTGTTTCTTCTGGTTGTACTTCATGTACTTCGTCATGTCATTGTTTCTTCTGGTTGTACTTCATGTACTTCGTCATGTCATTGTTTCTTCTGGTTGTACTTCATGCACTTCGTCATGTCATTGTTTCTTCTGGTTGTACTTCATGTACTTCGTCATGTCATTGTTTCTTCTGGTTGTACTTCATGTACTTCGTCATGTCATTGTTTCTTCTGGTTGTACTTCATATACTTCGTCATGTCATTGTTTCTTCTGGTTGTACTTCATGTACTTCGTCATGTCATTGTTTCTTCTGGTTGTACTTCATGTACTTCATCATGTCATTGTTTCTTCTGGTTGTACTTCATGTACTTCGTCATGTCATTGTTTCTCCTGGTTGTACTTCATGTACTTCGTCATGTCATTGTTTCTTCTGGTTGTACTTCATGTACTTCGTCATGTCTGAAAAGTATCACATATTCTCTTCTTGGTCAAAATCAACATACTTCTGTTATATCTAAGTCTCTATCCCATACAACAACAAATCCAAACCAAAAGGTTATTTATATTTTGACATTTGCCCAAATGTAACCGATTGTCTTGTGTCTAGGTTGAACGGACCGCGCCACTTTACAAAGAGGTAAAAAAAATATAAATAAACACACACTAAATTGTCACCCCTTATTCCTCTGGTATTTGTCTAAAAACAGATTAATTACCCAGATCTTAAGGTTTTTTATATGTGGACATGCGCCTTAATATAACCGACTAGGTTGAACGAGATGCGCCTCGCCAAAGACGAGGCAAAATTTAAAAAAAAAAGTTCCACATTGACGATCGTATACCATTTAAATCCATTTATTCTGCGCATACGCCCATACCAAATTTAAAAAATGTTAAACCTTTAACACACTTTGAAGTCCCCTGGTGTGAACGGCTTAAGAAAGACCAATCTAGCATGCTCATTTGTTAAAGAGCTCATTTATTCGATTTCTCACATTGAGCACTTTTTGCACTAACATACATTTATCAGGAGGCGGATGTCGTAATTCGTCATAGGAATAAGGCGTAATTCACACGTACACTTCGATTTTTCGGTGAGTTAACCCACTGTTAACATTTAGTAACAGCTCATTGTTAACATCTTGGTACAACTCATCCCTTAACAGAAACAGTCAGTGGGACAATAGTTATGACGTAAATTGTCTCGTGTATAGTTTCATTTCCTGTTTATTCACATGTTATAAATAGTGCTCTTAGAAGGATCGCCGTGTTTATTGGTTAATATAAATAACTATTCGTATTTCCATGTCCTGGGAGGTGTATCCTGTAAATTGGTCTTTCTACTCAAACAATACTTAGCAGTTCCTCGCGGATTACAGGTCAACAAAAACGTGCCTGTGCCATCCGATCAAGGTCTGTATGTGTCTTCTTAATTCTTTTATTTCTGTTTCCCGTTCCCTTCTACGTGTGTTTTGCCCCCATGTCTGTTACTGTGCGTATTCCAGAATAAGGAATGCCTTGTAATGCTAACAGCTGGCTTCCTCAACATATTTTATAACCATCGCCACCATCTCCTTCTCATCTGTTGTTTCACTGGTTTTTGTCTGGTAGCATGCATGCTGTGGTCGTTACATGTAGAGGCAATGTTTATGTGTCTGGGTAAATTAATGGTTTATTGATGTTGTTGTCAAGTTATTTCATCAAGCTAACTTGACGATTTTTCTGATGAGATGTAGTCAAGTTAACACTGAAAATCACTGGGTGGTAGTATCAACTAAAACTGTTGACTTACTGATCAGATAAATCACATTAAGACGGTAATTCTAACAACAGAAATCAATCCTGCTTTCTCTCAGATCTGACACAAGATTTAATGAAAAAAGACAGGAAATCCATATTTTCTGTCACACAAATAATTAATATAAAGCTTGCGTGTTGTTACAAACGTGACTTCCAAGTCCGAATGTTAATGGTGAAATTAACAACCGACATAAATGGATGAAGTTATCTTGAAATGAAATAAAGTGAAGATGATTTTTTAAAATAAAGAAAGAGCGAGAGAAAAGTAAGAACGAAGTCTGTGCAGGTGAAACGATGAATACAGTTTAGAAGAAAAAAAACACACTAGCGAGGGAAGAGAGCAAAGAGAGATAGAGAGAGAATGTGTGTGTGTGTGAAAACGAACGAACATTATTATCAAAGACTTGAGAACTTGGCACGCAAGCCCGTCTAACATTCTACCCTTCTTTACTCTCATCTTGCGTACTAAAATCCGTTTATTCTCAGGTGCAGACAGGGAGAGAGAACGAGGCTGTAATGAAAAGCGGTCTGAGGAGGAATGGAAGGTTGAATGGAAGAAAGAACCCGGAAGTGCATTTCTTTGAAAACATCTTTCTCAGATTTCCTGAGAAAATGGAGTTACGCCTGCTGAGAGATCAGAATGCTGTGTTTGGCTTGTCTCCCCCGGGATGTTCTCGTCTACAGGATGCACTTTTAACAAATGTCTGGCAGGAGTTTGTCGATAATGAGAGAGGAGGTACCGAGGGGTACAGAGAGAGAGAGAGATAGAGAGAGTTTAGAGGTAGGGTACTGAAAGACAGCGCGCGCAAATGAATTTGAAAACAAATAGCAGTTTACGCAGCCTGGATCATTCTGAAGATGTGTGTCTGGCCAATGTGTGTATATTTGTGTGAAGTGTGGGGAAAGTGCGCGAAAGAATAAGGGATGGACAGTGGCAGTGAACGATATTAACGTTATACCATTCATAAGAAAAGAGTTGTAAATAAGATGTGTGGGGATATGTAACAGTAAGCGATGTTTATCATAACAAGTTTTTAAAATGGAATACTTAGCATACAGTGTGGGAAAAAAGGATATATTAATAATACAAAGTCGCAAAATATTGCTGTTACAGGGTGTCACTGGTGCCGGGGGGCTGGGTGGGGGTAAAAATAGGAAATTTAATTACGTTTTATTTTTAATACAAGTTTACTCATAGATGTATGAATGTATAATCATTTAAACAATGTTTTTTTAATTGCGTTTAAAATATATAGTTGTTTATTCATTATATTTTAAAATATAAAAAATTGAAAGCGCGTTAGTAAATTGTCATGTAACTGCATATATTTATATTATCTTTTTTTTTTTTGTTATGATTGTTTCCCTTGGTCAGCGAAGTTGGAAAAATTGCAACCCTTGACAAGAAGTATGCAACAACTAAAATAATTTCTTATTTTTTTTTAACTTGATAAATACTTAAAGTAACTTTGTTCATAATCAACAAAATACGTCACAGGCGGGCCCTTGAGACTTCTATATGTGCTGCAGATTCTAAAATGTTAATACCTAGGCTGTAATTCCTTTCCTGTCCTTGTTTTGACGGGTATACTTGCTAGTTTAAAATTAAATGTGGGAAATAAGATATTTACTATAAAGCGTGTCAGAGAACGAGATAATTCACATAAAGAGAAGGGGCGTACATATTTATTCAGATGGCTTCATCTCTTTCTTTCTATCTGAATAACCTTGTCTTTCTTTCCTTCTTTCTTTCTTTGCCTCAATCACTGTACGGATAATTACACTTTTCTGGTCGTGTCTGAATGGGTTTTTTGTTGTTGTAAGGACCAATTTCATTACACACGGACAACTCCAACAGTGCTCCGATCTCCTCCCTTAGATCACAGAAGGATGATCTCAGCACAGTGCACAAACTCCGTAGCACTGGCGAGGATCCCAATGTGTGTACACAGGATCATACATTCTATAAATATTTTTGTGGGTACGTTTTCCTAATTTAGTAAATATTCCCAGGGCAGCGGCCGTACGTCCTACTTTTTACGATTTATAACTGCCGAGGAATTTTGAACGTGCACAACTTGCACACGGGACCTTCTATGTTTTTAGCCCTAATCCGTGAAGGCCAGGGATCCGATCTTACTAGCCATGAAATGAAGTAGAAGTATGACATCATTAGGGCCAACTGGTTCTGACAAAAGTTTCATCAAAATATATCCCCTATACTGGGAACCGAACCCGGTACCTTTAGAATTATAGGCGGATGCCATACCTCTTAGCTGCTCCGACCTCACAAAATGAATGACACACAGTCTGGTCTATATGTCTGATTTTTTTGGTCTTCTTCAAGTATCATGCTATCTGGCCTAGGTGACAATGTCTGTCCACAACCTTCTATCCCAAGTGCAGCTGATCAGTTCTGCAGTTAAATTATGTCCGCGTCACGGTGTCCAGTGGTCCATTATCTTCTGTGTCGTCCTCTGTATCTCTCCTTCAGTTTTAACTGTTTTCACAATATATTCCAACGTACCTTTTTTTATTTGGGGGGGGGGGGGGGGGGGGGGAGAGGGAAGAGAGAGAAGTGGATCCCTTCCTTCTAATTTAAATATTAAACGTCCATTGTATTCTGGCTTCGTTCTGGACATCCTCATGACTCCTATTTTTCAGTCCATGGTATTCTTAACATTTTTCTGTAAAACCACATCTCATTGGCCTCCAGGAATTGTCCTACTTGTCTACCAATAGTCCATGACTCCCTTTCATATGCCAGAATTGGCTCTACATTATACTTAAAAACTCAAGTCTTACTTCCCTTGACTTGTTTTTATCATTATGAATAATTTATTTCCCCATAACGACCACGCCGATTTTTCTGACATTTCACCCTTGACCTCATATACACTCACATTTTACTGACGTGATTTTTCGGACATTTCACCCTTGACCTCATATGCACTCACATTTACTGACGTGATTTTTCTGACATTTCACCCTTGACCTCATATACACTCACATTTACTGACGTGTTTTTTCTCATTTTCTCTCACGCCTATTTGATTAAAAGCACATCTCACAAAGTCCACACTCTTTACACATTCACAAACACAGCGATATAAATGTGTGGGGGTCAAATGTATTAGCTTACATTGCCATTATGTACGATATTTTCACAACAGTATTAACACGCATATTAAACCTTTTTATATATTATATTTATTAATTTTTAAGTCGCAATGCGAACCCGGAAGTATGCGATAGAGTGACAGAATGAGGTCACTATCAGGTCTCACTAACGGGTCGGCTCAGCTCTCGTACCCTGGTCTGTTAAACCTGAAAGCACTTCTGGAACGAAAGATGTTGATTCTACTGAAGCATAACTCACAGACTGCTGATTCGTGTGGTTTACGTTCTCTGACTTGCTTTAATTGGTTCCTAGGCTGACAAGGAAGTTCATTTCTGAGAGTCAGATGAAGGCAGAAAGAACCGACCTTTATATTCAAAGGGTTGTGAACTGGGCACGCAGTCCCGTCTAACATTACGCCCTCTCTCTCTCTCTCTCTCTCTCTCTCTCTCTCTCTCTCTCTCTCTCTCTCTCTCTCTCGTATACTGTATTTTTTCTCACATACATTTTAAATAATTTCAAGTAATGCAACGTTCTAAAAATATAATCACAGCCTACTTGTATTTATGGCTATACAATTATAATCAAGAAATAACAATACGCGCTGACAAGGGCAAGAATCACCAAAACCTACATACAACAGTTTTATATAATGATTAGGTAACATAAATCATTTTAGGAGCACGTGTACTCTTCACTCATGATGTATTCAAAACATCTGCGACTGTGTGAATAATCACTGAGCATGTTTTTTTAGATCATGCAGAAGACAAGAGAGAGACACAGAGAGAGCGAGAGAGTAAAAGAATGGGAGATAGAGAGTCCTTTAGTGAGTAAGCAGTTAATGGATGCGGCGTTCTACCCCCTGCTACAGTGACAACTTGTGGTTTATGAGGCAGTTTTCTGTTGCGTAGTTGTATATGAGTGTTTCTGTCCACATGTGTAAATTTTTGTTTCTCTCTATGCGTATGACTGCGTGTATGTATGAATGTGTACCAGTATGTATGTATATGTACCCGTATGTCTGTATATGTAACTGTATGTCTTTGTGTACCTGTATGTCTAAGTGTACCTGTATGTCTGTGTGTACACTTGGTTGTATAGCTGTGTACTTGCGCCTATGTCTGTTTGTTTATTTGTTATTTCATTGCGATATAGATATAACAATTTGGGATATAGATATAACAATTTGGGATATAGATATAACAATTTGGGATATATATAACGTTATTGACTAATAAGATAGTTATTGTTATTTTATTGGATCTAGACAAGAGAGACAGAGAGAAAGAGAGAGAAAAAGAGAGAGACAGAGAGAGAGAGAGAGAGAGTGAAGCATGGAGAGAATCTGGCAGTAAAAGAAAGAAGTAAAGACGATGAGAAAGAGAGGGGAAAGCGATAGAGAACTCGAGATATAGAAAGAGGTTTTAATAGACAAAAATAGACAGAGAAAACTTAAGACAAAGAGAGATACAGAACTTGAAAGATATGGAGAAAACGACATGCAGAAAGAGAAAACTATTAAGGCAGAGAAATGCACTAAGAGATAGCTACTGAGAAAGAAAGATGCAGAATGCGAAAGCTGTTGATAAAGAGTGGTGTAACGAGATAAATCTATAGAGAAGCAGAGATTTAGAAAAAGAGAGGATAATTAAACTGACATATACAAAGAAAGAAAGATGTGGAACAAAATTAAGTTAACTTGAGCGAGAAAGAGAAAGCAGGAGATAAAAAGAGACGTAGAAAACGATAGAGATAGAACGATGTTGAAAGAGAAATCTATTAAGAAAAAATAGATGTAGAAAGAGGAAGCTATTGAGAAAAAGAGAAATTAGGAAGAGAAAATTAGTGAAAGAAAAAAAAGATACAGAAAGATGTTTGCGTTAATTGATGACGAGAGATATCCTTTTTATTTACAAGTTAAATAAAGAATTTATCAATTTACAAGTTAAATAATGAATTCATCTACAGATAAATCGCCCATGGCTTATTATAAATTAGAATTAATACAGAACGAGAAAGCTATAGAGGAAAAAAAAAAGATAGACAGAGGAAATAAATAATGAATGATTCATTTTCTTTCGTTGAAAAATCTCGACACACAAATTCAAGAGGGTGTTGAGAAGAGACAGTTTTCTGTCAGTTGTTTTTTTTTTAAATTTGTATTTATATACGGAGAATGTGAGTGAAGGGAATATAAAGTACGTTCGTGTGAGTGAATGAAGGCTGTGGTTCCTTCAGCAGATATGTCCTTACGGCTCGGTCGTTCTGTCATTCTGTCTTGTCCATGATGTAGGCAGTAAAGTTACTTTGCGAATCAAGAGAATTGGAGGAGCCGGGAGAACGTAGCACAAAGATAGAACGAAACGACAACAAACACCAAAAAAAAACACAAAAACAGGAAGTGAGATATACAGATTTTAATTACTGGCTTCGCGGAAAATATGCCCAGACAAGCATGCAAGCCTGCACTGGCACGAACACAAAACCACTTCTTTTATCTCCTGCTTATGCCGTGGCAAGGTTGATTAAATAATTTGTGTCCCCTCTAAGTGCACGTTTAGAGGTCTGGCATGCTGTTATGTAATGTTTTCTAATATGTCTGTAGCTCCCAGGCCACATCATCTTCAAGGAAGTTTCAGTTTCTGCTGGTTCCATTTTGAGTTTTAATTCCCATGATGCTGGTTGACCATAATGTATCATACAACACACAGACACACACACACAAACATACATACAGTCTCACAAACACAGACACATATGTGCAGAGAAAGCTTTGATTAATTTACTGGGGATAAAATGTGGAAAGAACTTAACTACTTTTTTTCAAGGAACATAGTACCTTAACTACTTTTGTCCGGGAACATAGTACCTTAACTACTTGTGTCAGGGAACATAGTAACTTTACTACGTTTGTCAGGGAACATAGTAACTTTACTACGTTTGTCAGGGAACATAGTACCTTTACTTCGTTTGTCAGGGAACATATTACCTTAACTACTTATGTGTGACACATCATCTTCTTCATGTTTGTTCCTAACGAGAGCTTGGGACCATCAGTTCAGTTTGACCCACTTATGAGGGCGTGCATCAAGAAGTCACATGATCTTGTAGTGGTAGTTTCTGTATCAATACGTCTACTTGATGATGATGTTGTCAGCCTTAGGTGCAGCTTCCTATTAGTCGCCATGTTCGACATGCCTGAGTGAGCTGAAGTCGTATTATTTCTGTGTCTTACCAGAGGCCCCCGTGAGCAACACACAGGGACCTTTTGTTTGACAAATACTACCATGTCATTGAAGGATATGGGCTCCTGTATAATTTAACATCACTAATGGGCAAATTTGGGTGAGCCGATAGCGATATCAAAATCAAAACACAAAAAGCAATAGGAACTTGTATTGCAGTGAGACCAACTGACATAAAGTTCAACAGAAAAATGAAAATCCTCTGTTCAAATGTCAAGGTAGTCCAATTTTATGGCTGTGGAACATGGACAACGGCCAAAACGACAAGGTGGAAGTGAAACGGACTTTGATAAAAGAGTATTTGTGTAGAATAGAAGGACTTAAGTGCTGTGAGCACAGAACCGGAAGTCTTGACAAGAAGGTTTGTGCTCTACAGGAAGTTGCCAGGTAATGAAGGGATAAGTAAATCCAGAGTCGGCCCTAGGGATTTTTCAAGGTGGTATGAGGTCTCATTTTTTGGCGCCCCTGTTTCCCCCCCCCCCCCCTTCCCCCTTGCTTGCTGTACGTTATTGTTCTCTTTTGAGAGACAATTTTATACTATTCAGTTGAATCACACTATAATTACCATCTTTTTGTTTTCTCTCCCGTTCTCTCCGTCTCCTTGAGACCGCTGCTTGAGAGGTATGTGAACCCGGAAGTCTTCGAGTCTTAAAATAAACATTATTGACTCTGTCCCGTCCGATCGATTCTTGTTGAATGACTCACTTCTGCTTCTCCTTTCTGAACAGACCTGAGTGAACTTGTTTGTGCGGGAGCTTTCGAGATTGTTTGAAGAACCGTCATTTTTACGTGTCCTCCATACCTCCTTAGAAAATAAATATTTTCCTCACACATTCGTTCGTTTATTCATTCTCTTCCCTAGCTACCTCACTCTTTGATGTTACTGACATTTGATGTTACTGACATTTGATGTTACTGACATTTGATGTAAAGTTGCCAAAGAAGGTGGTTGGTGAATTAATATTGTGAAGTTAAAACGCACATAAGCATCTATATAAACAAGCTCTCATTTACAAACGCACAAACACACATACAAGCCATATATACATTATATGCCGACCACATCACCCCTAGTGTGCCGACGGTCAAGATAATATGGGCCTAACACCATATTCCCAATATGCCTCAATGGGCGTGTAACGGGTTCCTTTACCTTTATATGTATATATGTGTGTGTATGTGTGTGTGACTGTCTGTGTTATTTTATAAATATAGTTCTGTAATGTATGTTATTTCTAGCACATCATCATCATCATCACCATCATCATCATCAACATCACCACCATCTTAACCATCATCATCATCATTAACATCACCACCATCATCATCATCAACATCATCATCACCAACACCATCACCATCATGACCACCATCATCATCATCAACCTCCTCATCATCATCATGATCATGATCATCACCATCATTTTCCTTTCCGTTCCCAATGCATCATTGAGCCACCACCTCAGCTGGCACCTCAGCCGCTACCACCTCAGCCAGAAGTCTGCACAATTAATTCACATGTTCTCGCTGTGGTCGTCTCTATAACAAATAGTTTTACATGATAAGGTTGCCAGCCGCATGCCCAACCTTATATTAGTCGCCATGTACGACATGCCTGATGGAGCAGTTGTCATGTTCTTTATTTGTCTCATCAGAGACCCCCTATTGTTGCCAGCACCTTGATCCTGCCCTACCCGGCATGTGAGAAGGCCAGATGTCCAAACTGCCATACTGTGACTGGAATCAAACAAGCATTATATTTCTGTTCATAGCTACCAGTCGACAATGAGGGAAGATGGCACATTTGATTTGCGACGACTCATGAACATATTAAAAGTTCATAGACTAGTTCTATGACTAGTTGATTCAATTCATCATTAACAATGTTCAAAATTAACAGCTGACTTATGCATCCACTCTCTTACTGTATTTTAGGCTCCTAATTAGTCACGGGGCTGACGTAAACGCCCAGACTTACCGAGGAGATACGCCCCTGCACCTGGCGGCTTACAGAGGTTTTGGAGAAATTACTCAGTGCTTGGTGGAGGCTGGTGCCGACTTTCGATTGGTGAACTCAAATTCCTTCACAGCCGAGAACGAGGCTGTTGGTCGAGGGCATCGTGAAGTGTGCAACTACCTCAGATCTGCACACAATGGTAAGTTGATATTTCTTCTGGTAACAAACGTGTCGACACTATTGCTCTACTTCTGTTCTATTTTCGCTCCACATGGAGCATGGAATCACACCTGTAGCTGCCCGTCTTGAAGAAAACCTACATCGAAGCATTGATGTTATCTTACTGTGGTAGTTTCTCTAGCAACTTGTTTGACATGATGAGGTAGCCAGTCCACTGTACAGCCTCATATTCACACCATCATCATTTTCGTTTGCGCCCCTTACGGAGCATGGAACCACCACTACAGCTAGTCCCAGGAAGCCACTACTAATCTCTCACATTATCCTGCAGCTGTGGTTTATGTGGCAATTTGTCTTACATGATGACCTTACCAGCACCATCTACAACCTCACAGTAAGCTCTTCTCCGTGAGTTTTTAATTGTTATTATTTGGTCTACTCTCTTTCCCTTGAGATTCCAGAACAAAGACTACCTTGTAATGCTATCAACAGGTTTCCTCAATGTGTGTCCTATCCATCTCCAGCTTCTTCTTCTCATCTCTTGTTCTACTGGCACTTGTCTGGTTCTTGTCATCTCTTGTTCTACTGGCACTTGTCTGGTTCTTCTCATCTCTTGTTCTACTGGCACTTGTCTGGTTCTTGTCATCTCTTGTTCTACTGGCACTTGTCTGGTTCTTGTCATCTCTTGTTCTACTGGCACTTGTCTGGTTCTTGTCATCTCTTGTTCTACTGGCACTTGTCTGGTTCTTGTCATCTCTTGTTCTACTGGCACTTGTCTGGTTCTTCTCATCTCTTGTTCTACTGGCACTTGTCTGGTTCTTGTCATCAGTTCCACATTGGTGACTCTTAAACCATTTCAATCCTTCTATTCTACGCAAGCACCGATTTATGAATGTCTGTAACTTTTTTGTTTTTGTTGTTCCCCATATCCTGTCTATATTTATATTATTTGCTTGCTATATGTGACTGTCGGTGATGAAGGTTAATCCCGAAACATCCCTGGATTCTTGTTAATTGTTCATTTGTAAAACGTGACTCCAAAACCGTTTTTCCATTTTCTACTAACCAGCAGAAGCTAGCATATACAAAAGTGGTTGTAATTGTTAGTTTTTCTTGTTAATCATTCCTAGAATACTGTAAAATAGCTTCTTTTGCGTTCTGTTTTTAAGATCATGCGATCGTTTCCCCATGAATCACTTTGCGGATTCAGTCAGTGTATGTATTCATTAGAAGAACTGGATACAGTATATCTTGTAGCAGTTTCCAGTGACCCGCTTATGAGGGCGTGCATCAAGAAGTCACATGATCTTGTAGTGGTAGTTTCTGCATCAATATGTTTACATGATGATGTTGTCAGCCTCACGTGCAGCTTCCTATTAGTCGCCGTGTACGACATGATGAGTACTGTCTGTGTGACAGTTTTAGGTGACCAAAATTGGTGCAGACGTTCACAAGAATTGTGTGACACTTGAACATGTCTCGTGTAGGATGTGGTGTTTATTATCGTTATTATTTTTAGTGATCGTACAAGGATGTTCTACCGGTAATCTGGTATTCATATAATTAATCTTATCTCGTGGTTGTGTACAAAAATAAAAAAACAGGTTCTGAATCCTGCACCGTGTGTAATACAATCTTATATCCTCATCAAGACGATAAGTAACCGGTTCTTGTTGGTTATTGATGACGAGAAAGAGAATTAGGTTAAGGAATGACTCTTATACCAGACTACATGTTTTCTTTTAATAGTATTTGAACCGCGCTCTATTATTGTACATTCACACTGATAGACATATACACGTACATACATGCATGATACACAGCAAAACACGCACATATACCTAAGACATATATGCATGGTACTCAGAGAAATATGCACATATACGTAACACATACGGAACACAAGAGCGTGCCATTGGCTGAGCGGTTAGAGCGCTTTTCTCTCGCGGCATAGTTACCGGGCTACGGAATCATAACCTCGTATCTCCACTCGCCAGTTTAACCAGCTGTTAATGGGTACTTGACTCTGCTCTTGAGTTAGAGAAGGCAAAGGCAGTGAGGAAGGTAACTGGTCACCCAACCTTATAAAGCTAGACTTAGTATGGTGAAGTCTGTGTGACTACACTCCACTACGGCAGTATGCGCTATGGGACTACCTTTACATAACACATACAGACGTACTTAACACATACAGACGTACATAACACATTCAGACGTACATAACACATACAGACGTACATTACATAACACATACAGACGTACATTACATAACACATACAGACGTACATAACACATACAGACGTACATAACACATACAGTCGTACATAACACATACAGACGTACATAACACATACAGTCGTACATAACACATACAGACGTACATAACACATACAGACGTACATAACACATACAGTCGTACATAACACATACAGACGTACATAACACATACAGACGTACATAACACATACAGTCGTACATAACACATACAGACGTACAGAAACATGCCAAGCCCCTGACCTGTGCCATCTTTTCAAGGTCATCCTGTCTTCCATCTGTTGGTAATATTTATCATTGTTTTTATTGCTATCGCACACACGCCAAAGTGTGCCTGGTGTAACGTGCCGCTGAGTCTAGAATGCTCCCTTGAGGTTGAAACAAAGCCCACAAGTCACCTCCCAAAATTGGCTCAATGGTATGAGTGAATAACTCACACACTGAAGGGCATAAGAGTGAATAACTCACACACTGAAGGGCATAAGAGTGAATAACTCGCGCACAGGGACTATCACAGAACAGAACAGACAAGTTATGTCATTGCTGTTGGTTTGTTGTTAAGGTGATACATCACATTATTCGATTCGAATTTAAAACAGAACAAATTCTACGATTTCACTCGACATTTGTTGTTGTTGTGAAAGTGACTAGGAGACCAATAAATTAAAGCAGGACAGAGTTAGCGACCAATAGAAAAGTTGATTAGCACAATCATAGGCTAGTTTAGGCAACTTTCTTCCAGGCCAAATGTTGCGTACATTTTATTGATTAATTGATTTTTGTTTTTGTTTATTTTGTTTTTGCCACAGAGACGTACACAAGTTAATTTTTATTACCTGTGTTATTGATGTTTTATGGTCGGTTCTCGTGTGAAACGAGCGGTTATTTATCTATCCTGCCCATAAGTTCTCTTGCGAACTCATCGTTCATGGCTAGAAAGTGTTGACAGACCTCGAATTTATGCAATCTGTCCTGGCGATTTTTGTTTGTTTGAGATCTTTATTCCTTCATGCTAATCACTTTTTGCATATGATGCATTCTCCAGGAGGGTTGGAGGTAGCTGTTGTTAATATAAACATATGGATTTCACTCGGTCTGTAATTTGTGCTGAAATAATATTTTGTCCGATAACTTAATGATTAGAATATCTATCAAAGCTTCAAATATATATAGTCTTACAGTTTTGCTTCATGCAGCACTATTTAAATATGCACTTTGCATGAAATAAATAAGTAAACAATAGTAATTAATAATTTGCTTGTATGGTAATTTGCAAACGTACTTTGACGTCATGGCAATACAACGTTTTAGCCTGCACTTCCTGGACAAATTTAATTTGCGAACGTGACGGTCAAGACCTTTGACGCCATGTCGCAATGTGACATATTTATCGTTTAGTTTTGGTAATCTAGGCCAGGGTTTCCAATTTAAGAGAGGTAAGCTGAGTGGGCCTTTTGGACAGAAATGGGAGAACTCTATGGTTATGAATGGTCGAAGTTATGGCGAGATGAGTGTATGGGGCAACATCCCATGTAACATATGTTGCTACAGAAACCACAGCTGTAAACATAGATACAATCCTATGTCATTCGTCTCCTGCAAGTAGTCCAGTTGAAGTGATGGCCCCGTGCTCCGTAACGAGCGTAAAAGGTGATTAATGATGATGATGATGATGATGCTCAAGAATTCACGTGCTCTCCCAGCAGTAGTTTCTGTAGCTATCTATTTAACATGATAAGGTTGCCAGCCCCAAGCTCAGCCTGATATCAGTCGCCTTGTACGACATGCCTGAGGGTGTAGTAGTCCTATTCTTTGTCTCATCAGAGATCCCCCCGGGGGGGAACTACACAAGATGATTCTTGACAATGCTGTTGCCCAATTCAGAAGCGGATCTGTTTATTCCTTGTTCGTCTCTAGCAGATTCCATTGTATATTTCTGACGACAAGATAGAACGCTTTTATCCTGGCTTACAAGAACGGCATTAATTTCAGTTTTTTTATTTTTTTATTGTTAGTTTCATTGTTAGACTAAGCTGTCTTAGTGCAGGTACAGTATTACATCCCTGCCTACACTTCCCTTTGAGAGTAGCAACAATAATCGGATAGATAAACTAGCAAGAAAAACACGCACACACACTTATATACACACCACATAGTACAAACTATAGGGTGTTTGAAAAGTCACGCCCTATTTTTCAGTTATATATACATATATATATATATATATATATATATATATATATATATATATATATATATATATATATAAAACACATGTCAAACAAGAAGCCATGAACGTCATTTGACAGATATATATATATATATTCCCCCCAGAGAGATTATAAATGGACAAAATCAAATCTAAATTGACCACACAAAAAACGGACAATTCAAGAGAGGAAAATTTGCTGCCGCCACGAAGTCGTGTTTTGAACAGACCGGATCTAACGTTCAGCTATCAGGTTAATATGACATAACCTTTTTGTTTTTAAATAAAATGGCATTCAGTTGTCGTTATCTTGAAGTTTGGTTCATGTAAACTAGTTTGAAAAAAAGTAAAGAAATACAAAAGTAAAAATAGATTCTGACCATTTAGTCACCCTGTGTTGGTATCTTCTTCTTCTTCTTCCTGGTTCGTCCTGAAAAGGACGTTGGTTGCGTTGTGTCTGTTTACAGCGGAGCTGTGATATCTGCTCCTTTCGGCAGGCACATCCGACTTCAGCACGGTATTTTTGGGACCGGGTTTGCCTTCCCTCTTCGATCCCTACTCTCTCAGCCAGACTGCAGTGATGCAGCCTGTTTCCAGGACCACCACGTGGAGGTGGAGTAGGGTCTTGGTCAGCTCTGGTTCGCTGACCCTGACGCAAGCAGTCAAGCTATGAGTCGCTGACTGCATTCTCTATTGCTGCGTCTTTGGGTCCCTGTTGGTATCTAATACGTGACTTCACACTAACACACACACAATACAAACTTCCATCATCCCGTACGGGACGCAATTAATATCACTGGCTAACAAAAAAAAAATTTTTTTTCTTTCTCTAACATTTCTATGTTTTTCTGGTCAATTTTAATGCGCTGTTTTTAAATCTGCAAACCGTTTTTCTCTATCAGGTCGGGATCTCTAGAAATACGCAATTGAAGTTTTTTAATAACACATACAGTAATACAACATCATTCGTACAAGAAGTATAACAGTTATGTAGGCTTGAATTTCTTTGCAGTCGACTTTCGTCGGTGAATGGCATGTGGTACATCGCGATGAAGCTCCAACAATAATCGGCAAGCATGGTTACACTCCACCGTCCTTGATAACGTGACTCCATTACGACGATATCTTGATGGAATCGTTCTCCATGTTCATCGCTGACTTCGCCAAGGTTGTCAGGGAAAAAGTCAAGATGCGAATCGAGCAAATGGATTTTGAGGGACATGTTACAGCCCATAATTCTGTATGCATCTATGCACTGCTTAACAATATGCACATAGTCGACAGATTTGTGATTTCCTTCCCAGAAAGTTATCGACGATCGATTTGAATGCCATCCATGCGCGAAGTTCACTACCATGTAACAAGTTCTCGAATTGTTTGTCTGCAATAACTTTCCTAATCTGAGGTCCTACAAAGATACCTTCCTTTATCTTTGCATCGCTAACTTGCGGAAACTTTTCTCGAAGATAAGTGAAAGCTTTGCTCGTTTTATCTAATGCTTTTACGAAATTCTTCATGAGCCCCAACTTTATATGTAACGGTGGTAAAATGATGCTGTCTTTGTTAACTAATGGCTCGTGTATTACATTTTTATGCCCGAGCTGCATACGATCTGTGATAGGCCACACCTTTCTTGCATAATGCTCCTGTCTGTTGTGGCTGTCCCATTCACATAGGAAGCAACAAAATTTAGTATACCCAGTCTGCATGCCCGTGAGAATTGCAATGACCTTTAGGTCTCCACAAATCCACCATTGATAGTCATTGTACTTTATTTTTGCCAAAAGTATAGCCATATTGTCATAAGTTTCTTTCATATGAACAGAGTAGGCGACTGGAATTGATGAAAATAAATTTCCGTTATGCAATAACACGGCTTTTAGACTAGTCTTGGAAGAGTCGATGAAAAGTCGCCAATCGTTGACTATGTGCTCATGACCGAGGTGCACCATTAGACCATTTACATCTTTGCAATAGCAAATGTCATCATCCATCTCAAAGTATTGAACAAGTTCTCTGTGTCTGTGATGAAATTTAGATATCGGAGTATTGGGCGCTAAAAGATTCCATTCTTTGAGTCGCGAACCGAGTAATTCCGCGCGTCCTTTGGTAAGAGCGAGATCACGTATTAGATCTGAAAGTTCTGAATGGTTAATTAAATGAACACCATCATTCACCGGTATATAATCCGAGTCAGAATTAGTTTCGAAAGCAGGTAAACTATCACTTTCTGATGCTTCATTCACGTCCAACGGATATTGTTCTGGTGGAACTGGGATCGGACACGTGATTGGATCATGAGGCACTGGTTTCGAAACCGATTCAATATTTGGATAAACCACAGACTTTCTAGTTTTAAAAGTGAAACCATGGATATTTGTCAAGCAGAATTAACAATCAATAGCGTGATTTGTCGGTTCACGCCATATTACTGGCACTCCAAAAGGCATCGACTTATGCTTCGGCGATTTTCGTAACCAACCTGCCAATGTATTTGCACAAGTCGAACAAACTGCATTTGGCTTCCAAGACTTATTTGCATCATCAACTTTCGAATCGAAATAAAGTTCATATGCTGTAAAATGGTGTAAAGTTTTTCTGGTGAACACGATCGGTAAAATATCCGCACACGTAACAGAACAGATCAGCCGAATTTCTACAACTTCTAGAAGCCATATTTTGCTCAGAATTATTTCAAAATACAGTAACTATTAAAAAAATTGCGTAACATATGTCACGCATCTTTTAGCAGTATAAAAAGTAGAATTATTTTGCATTTTATTAATTTTTAATAAGTTATATAGTAAAAATGAAACGGAGAAAATAACGGTTTCCCAAAAATATATTTATTCACAAATATCTTAAGAACCCGATGTGATAGAGATAAACGGGTTTCAAATTTGAAATCAGCGCAAGAAACTGACCTAAGAACACTTATTCTTATATAAGAAAGAAAAATGTTGTTTGTCAGTGTATTTTGCAATATCAATGAAACTCCGTATCGTCAGATTATTTTGATACAGAACAGAGTGCATTTTTGTAGCCATTGATACAATTTCTTTTTTATATCGCCCACGCGATTTTCTGTTATAAAGCTAACTCAATGTCGATTACCAGTATTTGTAGATGATCTTAGTGGGACTTTTCTTTTTATATCGGACACACAAATTTCTTTGATAAAGATAACTGGGGTCAATTAATAATATGTGCAAGTAGATGATCTCAGTGGGCGATATGATGATCTCAGTGGGCGATATGATGATCTCAGTGGGCGATATGATGAGTGACGTGGGCGATTCTAAAAATGTGAGTGTTTCTGTCAGTATTGTTATTTCCTGTAAATAAGAGATTGTGTGTTATAGGATAATTTTATGTTTATCGCGTAGCCATATACAGATGGATTGATGGATGGTTGGTTGGTTGCTTGGTTGGATACCCAGGCAGATACAGGCGAAATATAAGACTGATGCAAAAACTATAAAAGCAAGTGCATTTAAACTGCTTTCATGCGGGCTTAGTTTACAAAATCGACGGGCTGCTGGCGTGACTTCACTCTTCTCGAGAAGTGAAACAAGGACATTCAAATTGGCCGTATTTATCTGACTCTCTCGTCTATTCATCTCTTTGTTCCTCTCAATTTTGTCCTGTCTGTTGGCTCTCATTCAATCTGTTTGTCTTGTCTGTCTCTCACACACAGTCTGTACCCTCCTCATTCTCTGTTCTCTGCTTTCTTTCATCCTATTACTCCAGCAGCTCGTGTAGTGCCCTGGGGGCCCCCTGGGGATAGAAAGAAATAATAGAAGTTCTGCTCTCTCAATCATGTTGTCGGTGGCGGCTAAAATAAAATTGTTCTTGGGGCTGGAAACTTCATCATTTAAAACAAATTATTACATAAACCACCGTTACAAGATCATATGAATGCTATGATGCAAAGTTTCTCCACGTTGAGCAACTGTATTGGTGACTCCCTGCTCCAATGGGAGCGAGAAAGGAAATAATGGTAATGATTATAAAAATTGTTCCACCATGCAACTCTTTCCTCCTCAAGGTTCTTTTTGGCCATCACACTGATATCTTCGCACTGCTTTCTTCACACTGCTATCTTCACACTGCTTCTTCACACTGCTATCTTCACACTGCTATCTTCGCACTGCTTTCTTCACACTGCTATCTTCACACTGCTATCTTCACACTGCTATCTTCACACTGCTATCTTCGCACTGCTTTCTTCACACTGCTATCTTCACACTGCTATCTTCACACTGCTATCTTCACACTGCTATCTTCGCCTTTTCGGTTCTTTTTTCTTCCTGCCCTTTGCTTATTTTCCCTACTTCTGTTAAATTTATATCCAAAATTTGATTCCTCTCTCCCCTCACCTCCACCGCATTAACATTTGCCTTTTCCGCCACCTTCAAAAGAGTACACATGGTTCAGACAACGCTCACAATGTACCAACAGAGAGAGTAGAAAAATGAGACTTCAAGATAGACAGACAGGATTGGTCAAGAATATAAACCCACACAAAGTCCAAGATTAAAAGAAGAAAAAAAAAAAGTTGCACAAAAATGAACGCCTGGGTAATGCAGTCCGTCACAATTGTGATTGATCATAAAACATGCATGACAAGGAAACACTCTGTGGTGGGGAGAGTGAATTATTACCCAAACCAAAAATACATTTTCAGTTTTTTTTTTCTTTTTTTTTTCCTTACAAGTAATATTTCTTTAACTTGATATGTTTGACTGACAACAAGGAAACATGCAAGATACGTTTTGTTTTAAATTATATTTAGCCTACTATGTAGTCACATAGCAACTCTTTTGAATTCGCTGTCATCTGTTACAGTTGTTCCCCTTTCTTTGCAAGACTGAGCTCTAGATCCATACAGATGAGTTTTTAAATAGCGTATTATCATCATCATCATCATCATCATCGCGAGTAAGTAACCCGTCAAAATTGACGGGAATTAAATTATCGTGTGTTCTTTCTGCTCCAATTGAAATGAAGAATAGCAGGATGCGTGTTCGATGCCATCCGAATAAGTCGCCCACGTCCTTAGAGTTGGGATTAGGGTTATGGTTCAGTGGTAGCCTTAGGATTTCTAAGGAATCAAGTCAGAGATTTGCTTCTCCTAGATGAGTTACCATCCACGGTTTAAGGCGCTAACTCCGTCTCGGAATTATTTTCTAAGGCCGGTTCGAACGCACATGCCACTGTTCATAATTTCAACCTCCTATCTTTATGACGAATTCGTCCATTGTTACCAGATTCGCCAACTTCTATGTTTTCTTGGCGAGTTTAAAGATTTTGAATTGCTTGCACCTTTTTTTTTTAATTCGCCAATTGACGCTTTTTTATATTACTCTTAAAGACCTCCTTAGACTTCCACGTTAAAATGGAACATTCGTCAGACTTATAGCCTCCTTCACCCGAACAGCTTAAAGAGATATAAATCTACCAGCGCCACACGGCGGCGTAACGCGGAGCTTGAGGGAACCGTGTAACCTTAAATTAACGCTAGATCTAGCAATCATCCGTCACATGACGGAAGTATCAGCCGCTGTCAGAAAGACACGATGAAGTTCGTGACTCTATGGTGACACTCTCTAGACACTTCCGAATTGTCTTGTCTTGTCCTGGCTGGCTATACACACACACACACATACACACACACACACATACACACACACACACATATATATATATATACATGGGAGCCGCCACTGCAGGTGGCGCCATGAGGAAGCCTACAACAATGTCCAACCTCTTGCAGCAGTGGTTTCCTTAGAAACATTTTTTACACAATGAGGTTGCACAACATCATATTAGATGCCTTGTACGACAGGCACAACCTCATATTAGATGCCTTGTACAGGTTGGACTACCTCATATTAGATGTCTTGTACAGGTTGGACTACCTCATATTAGATGCCTTGTACAGGTTGCACACCTCATATTAGATGCCTTGTACAGGTTGGACTACCTCATATTAGATGCCTTGTACAGGTTGGACTACCTCATATTAGATGCCTTGTACAGGTTGCACACCTCATATTAGATGCCTTGTACAGGTTGGACTACCTCATATTAGATGTCTTGTACAGGTTGGACTACCTCATATTAGATGTCTTGTACAGGTTGGACTACCTCATATTAGATGTCTTGTACAGGTTGGACAACCTCATATTAGATGTCTTGTACAGATTGGACTACCTCATATTAGATGTCTTGTACAGGTTGCACACCTCATATTAGATGTCTTGTACAGGTCGGACTACCTCATATTAGATGTCTTGTACAGGTTGGACTACTTCATATTAGATGTCTTGTACAGGTTGGACTACCTCATATTAGATGTCTTGTACAGGTTGGACTACCTCATATTAGATGTCTTGTACAGGTTGGACTACCTCATATTAGATGTCTTGTACAAGTTGGACTACCTCATATTAGATGTCTTGTACAGGTTGGACTACCTCATATTAGATGTCTTGTACAGGTTGGACTACCTCATATTAGATGCCTTGTACAGGTTGGACTACCTCATATTAGATGCCTTGTACAGGTTGGACTACCTCATATTAGATGCCTTGTACAGGTTGCACACCTCATATTAGATGCCTTGTACAGGTTGGACTACTTCATATTAGATGTCTTGTACAGGTTGCACACCTCATATTAGATGTTTTGTACAGGTTGGACTACCTCATATTAGATGTCTTGTACAGGTTTGACTACCTCATATTAGATGTCTTGTACAGGTTGGACTACCTCATATTAGATGTCTTGTACAGGTTGGACTACCTCATATTAGATGCCTTGTACAGGTTGCACAACCTCATATTAGATGTCTTGTACAGGTTGGACTACCTCATATTAGATGTCTTGTACAGGTTGGACTACCTCATATTAGATGTCTTGTACAGGTTGGACTACCTCATATTAGATGTCTTGTACAGGTTGGACAACCTCATATTAGATGTCTTGTACAGGTTGGACTACCTCATATTAGATGTCTTGTACAGGTTGGACTACCTCATATTAGATGTCTTGTACAGGTTGGACTACCTCATATTAGATGTCTTGTACAGGTTGGACTACCTCATATTAGATGTCTTGTACAGGTTTGACTACCTCATATTAGATGTCTTGTACAGGTTGGACTACCTCATATTAGATGTCTTGTACAGGTTGGACTACCTCATATTAGATGCCTTGTACAGGTTGCACAACCTCATATTAGATGTCTTGTACAGGTTGGACTACCTCATATTAGATGTCTTGTACAGGTTGGACTACCTCATATTAGATGTCTTGTACAGGTTGGACTACCTCATATTAGATGTCTTGTACAGGTTGGACTACCTCATATTAGATGTCTTGTACAGGTTGAACTACCTCATATTAGATGCCTTGTACAGGTTGGACTACCTCATATTAGATGTCTTGTACAGGTTGGACTACCTAATATTAGATGCCTTGTACAGGTTGGACTACCTCATATTAGATGCCTTGTACAGGTTGCACAATCTCATATTAGATGCCTTGTACAGGTTGCACAATCTCATATTAGATGCCTTGTACAGGTTGCACAATCTCATATTAGACGCCTTGTACAGGTTGCACAATCTCATATTAGATGCCTTGTACAGGTTGCACAATCTCATATTAGATGCCAGTTATAAACTACATAGGCGAGTGCTAGTACTACTATATCTGTCATTGTAAGATATAGCCATGAACTACGCGGGGCATGCCGGGATGTAATGGAAGCGATTCACACGCAACAACAGAGATGTTTTTTTTTCGTACGCCCGCTAATACTCGAGGCGAAATCTCAGGTTATTATTTTATGTCTAACCTGACATTGATTTTACGTGAGTATCCCTTTTTTCTTGTACAGAGACAGGTGTCCCTCGCCATTCAGGCAAATACTCTCCGATTTCGGAGGTACCCATTACAGCTGGGTCGGCTCAGGAGCAGCCAATCTCTGGTCGACAACACTCCTTCAAATGTTCTCGCCAGGTCTCGAGTTAATCCAGTCCAAATCCCGGTCGACGAAAAATCCTCAAATGCCGTCACCCGGGTTTGATCCTGGATCACCCGGTCGCCAGAGCGGTGTGGTAACCACTACGCTAGCGCGGCTCCCAACAGAGATGTTAATTTACAGTATTGTGTTAATGCTGAATAAACATGGACTGTCGCTAGCCCAGATTCAAATATCTTGCACATAAACAATTATATAGAATGAAAGCAAATTCACGTAGATACAGTTGTTGTAGAGCTGCGCATGATCATTGAAGACTTCGTGTTTTTCCGATTAGAGGGTTCCCTCAATTATCGTTGCGGTTGCGCAGGCTTTACGAAAGAAGTACCGTAACATGCGTTGTTAAGGATGACGTCAGAGTGAAAGGGTGACGTCAGTTAAAGAGTGGACGTTGGTCGGGCTGGCGGAAGGACATGGTGTCCATTTTGGTTGTGTGCAGATTTCATATTATTCATGAATTGTGTATTTCCGAGGCAGGTTAGCCTCTCAGGTATCCGTGGTGGTCACAAGTTAAAGCACACGCAGAAATATTATATCTGCAGTTTACATTAGACAAGGCCGACAACGGAAATATGATCAGTATGAATGACAAGGGCAATAACTGAAGATGCCGGACGAGGAATGTCAGAGAGTGAAGCCTGAGTTGATATGTAAACAGTTTGCTTTGTTGTGTTTTATCAGACCTAAAGGTCTTTTGTATTTGGACATGCACCCTAATATAACCGACTAGGCTGAACGGGACGCGCCTCGCCACCACGAGGCCAAATGATATTTAAAATTTAAAAAAAATAAACCTTGGACCGTCCTGGCCGAGTTTATTCCTTGAATCCATGTTGTGTAAATCTGTACGTCAGTCCATCCGGTGAGAAGTGTCAAACGTCAGCTGTCATGGTTTCACAACAGATATAATGATTTAAAAAAATCAGCTAAACTTTACAAATTAATGTAGCTTATATTCTTTTTGTTGTTCTTCTGGTTATGTATTCTGCACTGCTTAAGAAGTAAAGTACTCTGCTGCATCTAGCCGTTTTGTTATCTGTAACAATTTATTTTGAAGAGTGCAGATATCAACCCCAAGCTCATTCATCCGTAGTCGTATTTTAGAAGACAACTTTTTCACCTTCCCAGGTCTGTGTATATCTAGAGACAGGAAGTTTTGGTAAGACGTGGTCTCCTAGGCAGCCGGTACAGTCATTACGTCATAAAATGACGTGTGTAATTTCACGGCTTCACGTCTGCGCTATCAAAATACTGGATACAGTTGTGATATATGTATTATAGCAACAAATTTCGCATATTTACTGCACAACGTTTCGAAACTAACTTTTTCTTCGTTCGCTCGCAAATGACCACATCTATCGCTTTAATCTCAGCCTTCTCTCGTCACCAATACTGTTATAGCTGGGAATGGAGTTGAGGACGAACTATCAATTACTTTTAAGTACTCCTAAGGCATGCGAAACACATAGCCTCTGACAGCGAAAGTCCAGCTCCTGGCCTTCTCGTGGTGGGACCTGTTTCTGTTTAACAAGAGAAGGCGGCGAGTCTCTGGCGCCCTATAACCAGAAAGCTCCGGGTAGATGAGGCTCGTAAGCCGTGGAAGGTAACTCATGTAGGAGAAACAAATCTCTTATTGTAAACCACGTGCTGCCTGTCAGATACGCTGGGGACAGCCAAAGGCTAAGGAAAGCAAACCCGAATAATACCTCGTGCTGAAATCGGATGTGCCGGGCCGAAATGGGAAGATATCGCAGCCCAGCTGTAAACTACGACACAGAGATCTATTGGCTATACACACATATTGGAAGGTATACAAGTAAGGAATAGACAAAATAAAATAATGTATACTGGAAACTGAGAATGTAAAGAGGTCCAATAGATGAAGATGTAAAGTAACAGGTCGAGAAAAATAAAGAAAAATCAAGTAAAGAAAGTGGAAATAACGCTAATAGTGTTCATATTCCGAATGTGTTCAGCTCTTGTCGTTCACGTCTCTTGACCTCACAGAAAGTACATTTGTTATTCGTTGAAGCTTTTAAATTTCAGACAACATGACATAACACGAGAAGCCGAGAAACTTCGACTGTGAGATCACATCTACACCAGCCGTTATAATTTTGTGTTATAGAATTGTGGTTATAGCTGTGTGTTATTGAACTGTCTTCGTGTGTGTTATGGCTAGGGTGTTATGTTGTGACTAGCAACAACCCGCCAAAATTGGCAGGTTTTTAATTATAGTGTGTTGTTTCTGTTACATGTATTACATTGCTACTTCTTCTATAGTCTCGCTTGCTCGCTGTGAATGACGCGATCGTCTCTTCCTTTTAGCCATCGTATCATTTTGATCCATAATAAAAAGTCTGCAATACTTTAAATTTAAATTTTGTCTTGAAGAAACAATCAGAAACTTACATTTTAAGGTTTTTTTTTAAAGAAAATGATGAGTTAAATCCGTTTCCCGAATGAAACTGGACATAAGAGTATCTTGATTGTCTGTTGATTTAATGCACACCCTCACACTTTTCTATTTTCGCGAGAGTACATATAAGGGGTGGGGGCAAGCGTCAAAGAAATCGTTTCCCTCCTCAAGAGTGCTGGCGGTCGCTGTCTCGAGAGACTGCGCGTGGTGATCCCGGTACGACCGGGCCCTCCCAGTTCATCGGTTAGCGAGGCAGTAGTTTAGCTCCTGTGTCCGTAAATCGCAGCCACCCCGGTCGTGATGTTAGCAAGCCTCCGTATCGTGGCTCGACAACAGTCTCGAAAACGGCCCCGCTCTCGCAACGAGTCGTGGGCCGGCAGTCAGTAAGCTGGTGTCGCTTTCGGCCAGTCCTGTCCAACTAGGGGAACGTCTTGTCGGCAGGCGGCCAGTGGTTCTCGCAAGAATAAAATCGCCGGGGCCGCCGGGATCCGCTCTGCACAGAGCGCTGTCTCCCTCCCCGCGTGAGCGACGAAATCTGTTCGGACAGTTATCTGGTTGATCCTGCCAGTAGTCATATGCTTGTCTCAAAGATTAAGCCATGCATGTCTAAGTTCACACTGTCTCACGGTGAAACCGCGAATGGCTCATTAAATCAGTCGAGGTTCCTTAGATGACACGATCCTACTTGGATAACTGTGGCAATTCTAGAGCTAATACATGCTTACCTCGAGGTTCCTTAGATGACACGATCCTACTTGGATAACTGTGGCAATTCTAGAGCTAATACATGCTTACCGAGGGCAAGTTCCGTAGCCTACTAGTGACTGGCTGTTGCTACTGGTGTCAGACTGTATCGGCTAGTCCGTTCCTCTAATATCCAGGCTGGGTCATTCTGCATGGGCAACAGCTTGATCTACAATTGCCCAACCTCGTGCCACCGAAAGTTATTTCGAGAGGTACGCTCCTTTGGTCAGAAATGACTGGTAGGAAAGATACATATAAGGGGAAACAATACAATTATTGTCTAACTTCCAACCATAGTTGCAGTGAGGTTGTGTATGAGGCTTGGAACCTCATCATGTAAAAGAGGTTGCTACAGAAACTACCTACACAAGAGAACATGAATACGTGTGTCCTCCTTGTCTGTTAATGACCTTAATTTATTTATTTACTGCTGACGGGGCTGAGGTTTCCTTCATTATTAATTAATTTGTTCACTTCTTCAGGGACGTGGGCTACTACTGCGACTACCCCCTTACATCACGCCCCTGAGAGCTTTATCAGCTTTTGTATTGTAGTTTACGTAGCAATTTGTTTTACAAGACGGGAGAGGTGTAGTTCTTCTTCGTTACTTCCTGGTTGTTGCGTAGGCAATGCGTCAGTTGATGATTGATCGGGAGCTGTTTTTGTTCTGGCTTTATGTGAAGGCTTAGTGAGGATTTTGTTTTTGAGAGGTGTGAGAGAGGGAGAGAGAGAGAGGAGAGGGAGAGAAGAGCTGAGAATGAGACGGAGAGAGATGAGGTGAGAGAGATGAGAGAGGAGTGAAGGGAGACAGGTTCGGTCTTGAAACAATGTTAAAGAGTACCTTAAAGAAGCAAAAGCAAACGGAGATTGGTTTTGATTTCTATTCCGTTCCTTACTCAGATAACCCCTACTATTCCACCCTATACACTTGGGCGAGCGGTCTAGGCTTTTGACTAGGGTTGCTCAGAACTGTAGCTGTGTGGCACTTATACATTATAATTACACACTTTTCCTGAAAAATGTTTGTAGACATTTGAAGCAGTGTCTTATCAACATTTTCTTCTTTGCTCCTTATGGAATATGGAGTTAGCCCTGCAGCTTCCTCTCTTGCAGGAAGCCAGCACTAAAGTATTCATGTTCTGTTGTAGTTGTGGTTGTGGTTGTAGTTGTGGTTGTTGTAGCAATGTGTTTTACGTGATGAGGTTGCCAGCCCCACACACACACCATCATGTTAGTCACCTCTTATGGCATACCTTAGACAGCAGTAGGCCGATTCTTTATGTTAGACGGGCCTGCGCGCCCAATTCTTTACCCTTCGAAAATAAAGTTCGTTCGTTCGTTCGTTCGTCTGATCAGAGGCGCCCCCCCCCCCCCCCCACACACACACACACAGAAACTACACGACACATATGCGCTAATTAATATTTAAAATAAATTATAACTAAGAAGTGCATCAGGGATGGGTGGGGGGGGGGAGGGAAGCTTCCGAGATTGAGCACGCGCTGAACTGGCGTACCCTCCCCTTTCTAACACAAGTTTCCCACCCAATAAATAATATTGGAGATACAAGCAGAAATAGATTAATCATTAATGGAAATATTTACTCGTTATTGATTTTAATACATCTAAAGCACTGGATAACCTGTCGTATGATTTTTATAATTGAGCTGTGCTGACATATCTGTAGAAGACAGATTATTAATAACATAAATATTTTGTTTGCACTAAGCATTGCTCAGATCTCGAAATACGGAAAATGGGAAAGGTGAAAGAAAGATAATACCACACAGCGAGAGAGAGAGAGAGAGAGAGAGAGAGAAAGAGAGGGGGGGGGAAGACAGACAGACGAGGGAAAAAAGATATTAGATGAAAGGATTACTTGACTTTAGTTTGTAAACAACACTTGTAGTTTATTCCTGAGTTAGCAGCTTTCGTGTCTAATTACAAGTTTTCATTGTGGTTACACGTTACTATTTTTATCTTATATGGTTTTCACAATGTTGAATTTGTTTTGATAATTTTAGTATTTGATGTCTGTGTTGTTATTATTATTGTTTTATTTTAAATTGCATTTTATTAACTGTTTCCACTGTTCTCCTTGTCACATCTATGCACGCACTGAATTCAGTTGTAAATAATTGTAAAATTATTGAACTGTCCTGCCAGTAAATATTTTGGTATGTTTTCTATACATGTCAATGAATTGTAATTTTTTGGCGCAGATGTCTAATAAGAGTATTTTTTTTATATTCTTTTACAGTTCGGCAACTAGAGGGCAAGCCTGGTCATTCTTTCAACTCCATGATACAGCTAGACCCACCATCTATAGCCACATCTGTTGGGTACCAGCCACAGGAAGTACAGAGGCTAAATAATTACTTCCAGCAGGTGAATACACCACAACATCTGTCTGATGTGGAAGTTCAAAGAAGGAATCAAGACTTCCGAAGTGATACAAACCTCAGGTCAAAATCCTGGGACTACAATACAGACAGATTTAATAATCTTTCCGTCATTTCCCTTGACCCTCCGTCTGACATCTTTCGAAACTGTGATACCACCAACCAGCGCAGAGGAATCAGTTATAGACACAGTGCTGGAAGACCCTCACCAACTATTCTGCTTCCTTCCATAGAAGCCGCGACATACTCGCAGCTATCGCCAGATAGTTTGAGCACATCTTCGCCACTTCATGGCAATGTGTCAACTTTGACCCCGTCAGTTTTCAGTAGTTCAAATATAGCGGGCTTAAGTCCTGCAGCTACGATAAATAGACCTATTTCTGCATCTCCACAGATTCTGAACCCATTAGCTGTTAATTATACCATGGACGCACACAGGCGACCATCCATTGGTTCATCTTGCAGTTGCTTTAGTGACCTCAGCGGAAGTGATGCTGGTAGTTTACCCAGCAGCGGAAGTGATGGCAGTGGGTTTTTTAGCGACATCAGACGAGAAGACATCGAACTTCAAGATCGTCAGCTAGTCAGTAACTGTGTAGGAGACCAGGGTCAGGACACCGACCTGGTCTTACTGTCTCTAGGAGTCAGAAATCCCCCTTCACAGAATCATAAACGACAGTTGTCGACTACATCAGAATCTTTAGAATCTTCAGACTATTCAGATATTTACGACTCAGCCTTGTTCAGCTTAACTTCCTTGGTATCTGGGTCACTGTCCTCTTCAGTTACCGGATCCTCATCTGCCAGCGTGGATTTCAGGCTTTCAGGCGAAG
Organism: Oreohelix idahoensis; assembly: GCA_024509875.1. Lineage (NCBI taxonomy): Eukaryota > Metazoa > Mollusca > Gastropoda > Stylommatophora > Oreohelicidae > Oreohelix > Oreohelix idahoensis. Next base: position 201,471 of record JAMPIV010013428.1, read on the forward strand.
ACAAGAACTGCAAGGAGTTGAACAATTTAAAAGTTAATGACCTTCGACCAAAGCTTAATCGGGCCACATCAGAGAACTGTTCGTTTCCGTCACCAAACATAACATTCAAATTTCGTCCTGATTACAACAAAAGCATTTCTACTGAATGCAGACCAAAATTTATTCCTCATTTAGGGAACTCTGAAGTATGTCCAAATTTAGATAGAATGCCGTCTAATGACTTGTCATCTTCGTGTTCCATGTCAGACAAACCTTCCTGTTCCATGACTTGTGTGAACATCCCGCTAAACTGAATGCAAATCGTTTCATATGCCGCAGACGTCATCTAGCATGGGAACTAGATGCCACAGATTTATTGGAATAACCGCTAACGTATCTTTTTTAATAACCCGGAAGGCTTTCACTGTTGGCTTAACTTCATAAATACCTTCATTTATGTGGCCCACTGTTACGCACGGATCATTATTATTTTTCGTTTGTATAAACATTTTTTTCATATGTATGATCATTTTTTTGACTGAAGTGTGTATTATGTTTTCTATGGTCAAAGGGACATAATCCGAGTTATCGAGACTACAATTTGTTAGGAGTTGCCTTCTCTTGTATAGAGACACGTTCGGTCTATAATTTCTTGAACGAAGCGTGACCACATCTCCTTATTTGGTAGTATCAGTCAACTATGGTAGATGTCTGAAACCTTTCTTAACGCTTCTTTTCATGACCATAAAAGGCGCGACTGTGTAAGACTTTTATCTCGAATGTTCTTCGAATCGTCTTATTGTGAACGGCAACTCAGAGATTGTCGTTCTGCGCATGTCAAACCGGGAGTTCGTTCTGTGTGTTCCGCCCAGTTGGGGCAGTTTAGAAATGGTTTAAGAAGCGAGCAGACGCAACTGCGTCTTGTGATTCTCTGAGGGAAATACAGTGTCTTAGTGAGTTAGTTAGCTAACTAGACTATTTCCCAGTATTATGCAGCCTGCCTGGAGGCATATGTTCATGGTTGATTTTCCGAAATAAGGTAATTCCTCTTGTATCGAACTTTATGCTATCGTCTAGAGGTTCGTCATTTTGTCGCCTATTTGCTCGCCTGTGTGATGCAAAATGGAGAGGTACTTTGACTAGGATTAAGTCACCGGTATCTGTATACCTGAACTAGTTAAATATATATGGGTCGCTCTAGACCAACAAGACTGTTGTCTGTGTTCCAGGATTCGTTATATCAGAGATCACGTCCAAGTCAGATGGTTAGACTTAGGAACATTATAAAGGTCGAGCTGACCTGTAGCCCATGTATGCTATTCACGTGCAGACAGTGAACGGACTTATTGTATACAACTGATCTGCTAGCACTCGATGATTGATGAATTTCTGAATCTATTGAACTGTGATGTCTTATGACGCATATATACAACAGCTATCATTGCTGACTACAGAAATTGTTTTCAATGTGCCATATCATCTTGCTGAACTCGTTAACCATGTTGATGTCATAAGTATCATGACTGTTTTGTGGCGTGCAATAAATGAAAGAAACTTATACAACGAAGTTACCCTTTCTATGACTCTACACGTCATGTTGCCTGTGTGATAACCCATTGAACTGTTCCACTACCACATACACAGCAACATCCTAAATCAGAGAAGACACCTACATCTTACACTTTAACACCAGGTGTCGATAAGGGTGGCAAGTTACCACTTCAGCACAAATCCACCCTTATCATTTTTGGTGGCCAGAGCTGGTTCTATCATCTGATATTTTGGCGCACCATATCATTTTTGGTGGCCATAGGTTGGTTCACTCTGATTCCAGCTATCAAGGGGGTCAGCAAACCCAGACATCATCATCATACTAGATACAACTACAGCATCAACTACCACCTTACAAGAAATTTTATTGAAAGTATCCGGATTGTCTGACAGTTGCTGATTTTGAAACTACCCGGCGCTGCTCGGCAATATTGAAGTTTATGTAAAATTAGAAGGACAAGTACCGAGCGAATGGATTTCCTTCAAGGGAGAACAGACTTCTAATTGCATGGAAAGGTCCATATGCAATAGTCTCCAAAATTTCTGATGTCGACTATGTTGTCGATATTGATGGAAAGCATAAAACTTTCCACATAAATATGCTCACAGAATTTTATGAAAGACCTGACTATTTGCAGCCTATTTTCCAGGCTACGGACAATTCACAAGCAACTCGTGGTCAGTACTCATCTCTGTCAGTTATACAGGATGAGGAAACTACTTTTTCTGATGTCAATCTTCCTCTTTCTATGGTCCCACTTTATTCTACGGAATCTTGGAAAAAACGTGACCGTTTCTCCAAATCTTTCCGCTGAGGAACATCGACAAGTTTCTTCGATGTTGCAAACATTTCAGGATGTTCTTACAGACATCCCGGGACACACACATGTCATAGAACATGACATTGTGCTAACTGATCACAATCCTATCAGAGTCAGACCATATCCAATACCTATTCATTTCCAGTCTCAAGTCGAAAAAGAGTTGGATGAAATGATACGTTTGGAAATCATTGAACCATCCACTTCAGCATACTCTTCGTCTATGGTTATTGTTCGAAAGAAGGATAATAACATTCGCATTTGCGTAGATTATCGCAAATTGAACCAAGTTACGAAGTTCGATGCTGAACCTATGCCTTCATTAGAAGAGCTACTCAATAAACTTTCTAATTCTAGATTCTTTACCAAACTAGATTTGTCTAAAGGTTATTGGCAAGTCCCGCTAACTGAACGTGCCAAACCTTTTACAGCTTTTTTCTACACCTAGGGGTTTATTCCAATGGAATTTCATGCCTTTTGGTCTTATGAACGCCCCTGCTACATTCGTACGCATGATGCGGCGAATTCTCGCATATCGTACAGATGTCATAGCATACCTAGATGATATCTGTCTATTCAGTGATTCTTGGGAAGATCACTATTTGGGTTTATACGAATTACTGTCTACTCTTCGCGAGTATAACTTGACTGCAAAACCCTCTAAAGCCTTTATAGGATTTAGCGAGATTTCTTTCCTAGGTCATCGGGTTGGTCATGGTCTTTTAAAGACAGAGGACCACAATGTTTCAAAAATACTTAACATTTCGGTCCCTAAGACGAAGAAACAAGTAAGGAGTCTATTAGGTTTGATTCAATTCTACGGACGATTCATTCCGAATCTGTCCTCCATTATGGCACCGCTTTCTACTTTATTGAAGAAAGGGTCGCCTAATCTGATCCGCTGGTCTAAAGAATGTCAATCCTCATTGGACCAGGTTAAAGCCCTATTTTCATCTCCACCTATTCTTAAGTTACCTACTATTGAGAAGACTTTTGTTCTTCGAAGTGACGCCTCGTCAACAGGGATTGGGGCAGCACTAATGCAGGAGTATTCTGATACTTTGCATCCGGTGATGTATATCTCTAGGAAATTAAACGCTGCAGAAAAGAATTACTCGGTTTTAGACCGTGAGTTATTGGCTATGGTATGGTCTATTCTGAAGTTACAAAGATTTCTTCTAGGCGCACATTTCATTGTGGAAACCGACCAGAAAGCGCTTACTGCTATTCAGAGCAAAAACTTGAAGAGCTCGAGGTCCACTCGTTATGCCATAGCTCTTCAACCATTTCATTTCTCGGTTCGAGCTATCCGTGGTTCGGATAATGTAATGGCAGACATTCTGTCCAGATGTCCACACGATTCCACATGATTCTTCTGTCATATATATATATATTTCCTGATATACAGTCCAATGTTATAATGACATGTTAGTAGATTTTGTCTCACTTTTTTTTTTTTTGAGGGAAATTTATAACATTGTACCATGTAATTATCTAAGAAGGCTTAGTTAGTGATATACGGGCCAAAAGATCACTCGGCCACATTTAAATAAATTATTTTCAGGATTGTATTAAGAAATTTACCAGTTGTCTTTAAGATTTGTGTTATTGATATTTTCGCAGCACATCATTGAAGTCTGCGAGTTTATGTCCATTGTGGAACTTTGAGGATATCAAGTCCTGTCCTACATTGGGAGCGGATGATGTCCACATCTTCTTCTATTGAATGTTTTATGTCACCGAAGAGCAACACATGTATTACTTATTAATTACTGTTACTTTATATAATGTAATAATATAGTGCGGTATATTAGTAAATTACACCGCTATTTGCAACACATTGTATGATAACACATAATATATTTAATTTCATATATTGGTATGAGTATAATTTGATTGTCATTATGTTGTTGCCATCATTGTGGCGTGTGTTGGTGGCACCTTCCTGGAATATATCAGCGTATACTTAGATAAATTTTTTCTCTAAGGATCTGAGATATGATCTCAGTGTCGCTCCATGCGTTGAGCTAATTTGTTAGGTATATATCCACGCATCATACGTGCGTTAGGAGCCTAGATTTTTTCCGGCTCCAGGATTTAAAAAAAAAAAAAATGTTTCCAGGGAGGGTGCGGTAATGTTACGCACGGATCATTATTATTTTTCGTTTGTATAAACATTTTTTCATATGTATGATCATTTTTTTGACTGAAGTGTGTATTATGTTTTCTATGGTCAAAGGGACATAATCCGAGTTATCGAAACTACAATTTGTTAGGAGTTGCCTTCTCTTGTATAGAGACACGTTCGGTCTATAATTTCTTGAACGAAGCGTGACCACATCTCCTTATTTGGTAGTATCAGTCAACTATGGTAGATGTCTGAAACCTTTCTTAACGCTTCTTTTCATGACCATAAAAGGCGCGACTGTGTAAGACTTTTATCTCGAATGTTCTTCGAATCGTCTTATTGTGAACGGCAACTCAGAGATTGTCGTTCTGCGCATGTCAAACCGGGAGTTCGTTCTGTGTGTTCCGCCCAGTTGGGGCAGTTTAGAAATGGTTTAAGAAGCGAGCAGACGCAACTGCGTCTTGTGATTCTCTGAGGGAAATACAGTGTCTTAGTGAGTTAGTTAGCTAACTAGACTATTTCCCAGTATTATGCAGCCTGCCTGGAGGCATATGTTCATGGTTGATTTTCCGAAATAAGGTAATTCCTCTTGTATCGAACTTTATGCTATCGTCTAGAGGTTCGTCATTTTGTCGCCTATTTGCTCGCCTGTGTGATGCAAAATGGAGAGGTACTTTGACTAGGATTAAGTCACCGGTATCTGTATACCTGAACTAGTTAAATATATATGGGTCGCTCTAGACCAACAAGACTGTTGTCTGTGTTCCAGGATTCGTTATATCAGAGATCACGTCCAAGTCAGATGGTTAGACTTAGGAACATTATAAAGGTCGAGCTGACCTGTAGCCCATGTATGCTATTCACGTGCAGACAGTGAACGGACTTATTGTATACAACTGATCTGCTAGCATCAGAATGGGAGCATTTATTATTGTTTATGAACATTGAAGATCTGTAGCTGACACTGTTGCAGAAGTTATAGAAATTATTATTATTTATACAGCTTCACGAACTAGCACTCGATGATTGATGAATTTCTGAATCTATTGAACTGTGATGTCTTATGACGCATATATACAACAGCTATCATTGCTGACTACAGAAATTGTTTTCAATGTGCCATATCATCTTGCTGAACTCGTTAACCATGTTGATGTCATAAGTATCATGACTGTTTTGTGGCGTGCAATAAATGAAAGAAACTTATACAACGAAGTTACCCTTTCTATGACTCTACACGTCATGTTGCCTGTGTGATAACCCATTGAACTGTTCCACTACCACATACACAGCAACATCCTAAATCAGAGAAGACACCTACATCTTACACTTTAACACCAGGTGTCGATAAGGGTGGCAAGTTACCACTTCAGCACAAATCCACCCTTATCACCCACATTAGCTGTTTATACTCTTATACTATTTGAACAGACATTTCTTAGAATTTCTTTATTTCACTCAGTCATTCTCAGGAGATACAACAATCGTTCCTTGTCAATGGTTCGAATAATAAAATATACATTTTGCCTTGTACTCTTTATTTAAAAAAAGATACAACGCATGCATACTGTGTCATTAGTTTCTGCCAGAATGCAATATGCAGCACATTATATTTTATGTGCATGCAAATGTTACTGTATTTTGCTATTTTGTTACTTTATAATATGAAATTTATTATTTTTTATTGTTATTCCCCCTTTTCATTATATGTTATTATTTCCCCTTATTATTCTGCGTTGTTTCTTCTTATTATTGTGTTGAATTTTTTACATCCCTTTATTATTCTTCAAATGATTATCGTTAAGCATGGCATGAAAGAGAAATAAGTGTACAAAAAGTCCACATAAGAATAACAGTTGTTGTTTTTGGATATGGGTGGGGGGTGGTTCAAGAAAGTGAGACTGTGAGCAGTTACACATGCACACACACGTCTGTTTTCGGTAACATGACAAAACTTTAGAGGATATAATTATAATACAACAAAATAAGTCGATACAAACGTTAGCTGTGTAAAGAGAACATGGCCATATAAGGAAACAGTAGGAATAATATATGTGTGTATTTATGCAGGGTTATGTACAGCCAATCCTGAGATATGGAAGTGAGTCATGGACATTTAGTAAAGAAGTAAGAACATCTCTGGAGGCTTGTAAACAGATGTGGATTGACAGAAGAATACAGAAGAATGTAAGAATACCATGACAGAAAAGGTCAAGGTAGTCCCATAGAATATACTGCCGCAGGGGTGTGAAGTGTTAGAGACTTCACCATACAAGGTCCAGCATTGAGAGGTGGGGCGACCAGTTCCCGTCATCGCTGCCTTTTCCATCCCTAGCACAATAGCAGAGTCAGGTACCCATTTACATCTAGGTAGACTGAAGCGTGACACCAGTGCTCTTATCACTCAGCCAGAATGCCATGGACAGCTAAAAAAAGTAATGAGAATTTCCTGAAAGAAACAAGATCGCAAAGGAAATTTATTAGACAGTGACAATAGGAAAGACTGAAGGAAAAGAAAAATTAGACAACAGTAAAGAGACAAAGCTGAACAGTTTGACATTGTAGCATGGACAAACAGTCAACAAGAAAAACAGTACTGGAGATGGGAAGCTGTGGAGCGACATGATCACCTAGACCGCCAGATGAGGTACTTGAAGAAGGCGAAAAAGATGATGATAATGTGTGTGTGTTTGTGAACAGTACAGACAGAGAAAGAAAGAGAGAGTGTGTGTGTGTTTGTGAACAGTACAGACAGAGAAAGAGAGAGAGAGAGAGAGTGTGTGTGTTTGTGAACAGTACTTTTAAAGTCGATCTATTTTTATTGTATTTCTATCGCCAGTGACCCAGTTTTTAACCGTCTGTCTAACCTCGTTTAATACGTCTGGCGACAACCCATAATAATGTTATTATATATATCTAATTTATTTTAAGTATAAGAAACATTCATTTATATTTGTGACGATCATAGCAACGATATTACCAATGCATTTTTCATATGCTTATTATTAGATTTATTCATCCCGTGACAAAACATTAGGTTACTGTTCGATGCAGCGCATCCACAGACAATGTACCTCGTATATGAAATATCTACTTCTATATCAGTTTCAGAGCAAAGTGTAGTCAACGAGAAGTATTATAATAATGCTTAATATAGAGTTATTATTGAACATACGGACACACTGTTTTGTCTACAGGCTAGTCAGACTTATGCCAAAGCTCCAGATTTTTTTTTTTCCCCCTGGAACTGCTACGTAATTATAGGACAGAATCTGCCTTCATGACGTGAGCGGAATGATTTTAGAAAGCATGAGACTTACCTTTGTTTTTTTTTTTGCCACACCTGAGGACTGTTGTCATGTTTTTACGTTTAAATAAAAACTTAAATGTCATATAATTTGTTCTAAAATGTGTAAGTTAGTTGTGGCATGACATTTCAAGATTCTTCCTGTTTTGAATTGATTTTTTATGTTGTCCATTGTTTTCCGTCAAAATTCCAAGTGTGCCAAGAGTTATGATAATTATCAGTCATGAGTGTCCTTAGAAAACACGGCATGTGGTGAATTGGGGAGGGGGGGCATTATCAAGGTTTTGATGCAAACATGCCTCGAGGAGTCGACACGTGACGTGTAGTTAGTTAGGAGATAAGACGAACTATTTCCATGTCTGGGAACAAAGACAGCAAGCTATAAATATCTGCTGGCCCCTGTAGTTCGGGGGGGGGGGGGGGGGGGGGGGGCCTCTTGTGAGACAAAGAATAGGACTAGTGGCCCCTCAGGCAAGTCGAATGGGGCGGCTAAACTGAAATTGTCTAGAGGGCTAGAAGCCTCATCATGTCAAACAATCTGCTTCAGAAACCACAGCTGTAAGAGGGCATACATGTTTTGATGCAGGCTTCCTGTAAGAAAGCCACCTGAGGCGGTGACTCTATACTCCATAGGGATCAAATAAGACAATGATGGTTATGGGTAGAGTCTTGAGTTGATTATTACATGATATATGTGCACGATAACCCCACCATCGTCTTGAGTTGATTATTAAGTGATTTATGTACACGATAACTCCACCATCGTCTTGAGTTGATTATTAAATGATATATGTTCACGATAACCCCACCATCGTCTTGAGTTGATTATTAAATGATATATGTTCACGATAACCCCACCATCCAATATTTTAGGCTGCCTGAGTTAGGACTTCTATATGAGAATGCCCCGACACTTGGACTCAGATTGTGACCTTTTGATATCAGTAAATTATAATTATCTATTCTGTCCCCTTAAATATAAATATGTCCCCTTTTATTCGTGTATGTGTATATATGGTTAGCTCGTATCATCACTATTTGTTTTCTTAGCGCTTCATACGGAGCATGCATCCAGCACTACAGCCGGCCTCCTGACCGGAAACCTGCACCAAGCAATCACGTGATCTTGAAGCTGTGGTTTTTCTGACAAATTGTTGTACACGATAAAGTTGCCAGCCTTATTCACAACCTCATGTTAGTAGCCTTGTACGACATGCATGAGCAAACAGTGGTCTTATTCTTTCTATGTCCCTTTAGAGGCTCCCGGGAGATACACGGGACATACACGGCGCTTGGCTGGTAAAATGACGTCACTATAGGACATTTAGCATCTGACGTTTTTATTTAGGAGGCTTTATTTTAAACATTTGACTCATAATAATAATTTATTTATTTGAAGTTTTTCATTCTAACGAACAGTTTTGTCTTGTATCTATCTAGATAACGTTTGAATTATTTAAGCATGCCCATCTATGTTTTTTTTTTTTTTTTTTTTTTTTTTTTTTTTTTTTTTTTTAAGGAGCCGCGGTAGCATAGTGGTTAGTGCACTGGCTTCCTAGCGCAGTGGTCTATGGTTCGATCCCCAGATGAGGCGGGAATTTTTTAGGCCACAAACGGCTCCTGGGTCGACCCAGCCCCAAATGGGTACCAGAGCAACTCTGGAAAGGTTAAGGCGGCCGGCGTGATGCCGACCACATCACCCCTCGTGTGCCGACGGTCAAGATAATATGGGCCTAACACCATATTCCCAATATGCCTCAATGGGCGTGTAACGGGTTCCTTTACCTTTTTTTTTTAATCTATCTTTTTGTCTCCTGCTAAGTGGAGTTAAATAGCTCGTGTTTAATTGTTAGAACTGCCAGGCCGCTGTGATTTGGAACTGCGATTCTGGCAGATACGAGAACAAAGATATTATTAATATATTTGTGATTTTACTAATATTTTCGGGTAATATATTTGTACATAATCTTCACGAGTCAACGATGTTCAATGTTGTATATCACACTTGGAAGAGATCTGAGAAGGAGATATGGGCGTTCAATAGTCACACACTAAGGAAAAAAAAAACAGTTTATAGCATCACAAGGTAGTCCGTGTTTTGGAATGTCCAGCGTAAGTGAAATAGAGGGAAAGCGAAAAAAGCCAAGAAGGTAATTGAAGACAGACATGAAAGTTAAAAAAAAAAAAGATGATCACTTGTCTAAACCAGGCCTGGACACATTTTAGCACACCAAGATCTACTTCTACTGTTTCAATGAGGCTGCGGTCTGCTAAACATGAGTTTTAAAATTGTAGCTACTTTGACATTTTTGGTTTGCAATTAATAAACATTTTGGTTTACCTTAAATACGTTCTTAATTTAACACACATATGGAGTTATTTTATTAGGTACTGGTCTAGAAAGCGGGCCCCGGAAGTTCAGGTTTTTGAAAACGCGAATCCGACTTTTTATTTCCTCATACGATACATATTTCGTTTACCCAAAAAGGAATGTTTGCACATGCAAGGAAAAATATTGTACATTATTAAGAACAAATTTAAACAAACGTAATATTTAAGTACTAATATTACGACATCCATGTTAGTTTCTGTCGTAGATTTCCGATAGGAGAATTAAGACTAGGTTTGGTCCCTTCTGAATAGGTTTGAATAGGTGATAGACTCAGTGAGAGTTAGTGAAAGGTAATAGAATTTCCACACACGTGAGATGATAGATTTTGATATAGTGGCTGTCTCTGAAAGCGAAAAGAATTCTTCTCTCTCTCACCTATCTTCTACAACAGTTGCTACAGCGTCAGACAGACTACACCAATATACATATTACGTATATTTCTATCACTCACAGGCACGCACATACACGTGACGACAGGTAAACACACAGACGTGGGAAAACTATAACAATGATATATATATTATCTAGAACGAGCTGACCAAACACGATTATTAAGTTCAAGAGCGATTTTAATATCAGGAAAAATCGGCTCACAACATCAAAGAAAGTACATCAAGGAAAATACATATACACATAGTCACAAAAACTTCAAGGAAATGTTGCAAGGATGATAGCCCCGTTAGGGTGTTAACTCTAGGTTTAGCCCGGCCCCGTTAAGAGAACAGATGATGGCGCCCGAGTCACAGATACATAGAGTTTGATTCTAAGAGTTGTCTTTGTTTTATCTCGTAATTATATGCACAGAGTTTGAAAAAAATCTGATTTAACCTAAGACAAAACACAAGAACTCTAGCCTTAGCAACAAATTATGCAGATTGAAAAAAAAATTAGGACAGCAACAGGGTGTCAAAGATAAAATAGTGAAAAATATCACTCAAACCAGCGTACACTCATTCATTCCGCCATGGCTTCTCATACTTGTACTCACGACTTTGCTTGCTGCCTCTTGGAACACATTGATTTTAGATTTTCACACAGACTCAAAAAATGCAGTCTTCTGCCAAAAGACGTATTTAACTTGGAGTCTCCGGGAACGACTACTTGGGTATGCAAATTTGTTCAAATGTCTGATTAAGTCACCTAACAATTATTCCAGGCGCGGGAGTTAGCAGAGCACAGTGTCAATAGCGTAGGTTTCTAAAAAATGATGAATGTCAGGTCGGTGCCTTCTCTCAGTATAGGATTCACTTTAGTCACACCACAGATTTGTCCACAAGATATAATCTAGTCGGGAAATGATTGTTAATATTCACGCCACCAGGCAGCAAATTATATAGAGTTTCTAGAAGAAATTAAGTGCTGGCTCCAAGGTCCAGTATTTATCATTACAGTCTTTGAAAACCCGTTATAGGGATATTAGTATTTCTGTCTAACTTGCACCGTCAGATCAGTGTTACTTGAGAAAACCCTCGTGGTTCAAAATAAGGACTGTCTATTTCTTCACAAGTATGGAAACTACTACTAGGTGCTGGTAAAGTTAGGGTCACCCCAAAACTTTCACTGTGTGGAGGAAAAATAACACATATAATATAATAAACAGAATCTGAACTGGTTAAAACTTACATTTAAACTTGCAAGCAGAGAGCTTTGCTTATCATTTAAACTTCCCGTGACGTAAGTTATAATTAAAAATCAGCAATCCTAATGAATTAGGAACACGTGCGTATTCCGTCACCATTCATGAGGCTGGATTCTAGAGTTTATACGTTAGTTTAGAAAAATACACTCGACTGAGTATTAGCAGTTAAATTAAATTTATAAATAGCTACAATTGCCGTTATAAGCTAGAAATTTTAATTTTATTCTGCTTTCCACTGAATGCTTCCCTAGAAAATATAATAGCCTACCACTTTATTTCTCTTCTGCGCTAAAGAAATAGATTAAAATGAATTAAGCGATTTAACACTTTAACACTCACAAAATCTATATATCCATCATATTAATTACCTCAACCACAGAATTACAGGTAGTCGCACAACTTAAGAATAAAAATGCTGAAAATATTTCTGGAAGTCTAGAAGTTCGACAAATTGCCGAAACAAACTGAGATCTTCGCTAACAGCTATTCTGTTACGAGCAACCTATCTACTGTGGAGTCTATGAGCGAGAATGAAATTAAAGTTTCAAACTTGGCCAATATTTTAAAATCAGACAAAGGGCCCAAACTTACTTCGCCAAGCGAAATTATCTCCCCTACTCCCAACATTTACGTCCGCTTAACGCGTGTCGTAACTGTCACCTACTGACCACGATGTACGCGTGTCAGTTTCAAATCCCAGACAGCCTGACTCCATTTCAGGGCAGTTTTCACACTACAGCTGACCATGGCCCAAGTGAGCGCCGTGTCAGTTTGGGATTTTCCAGACAAATGTCTGGATACTGACCGGTGCAGATGTAAAGTATCACACCTCACCGGGACTAATGCCGAGAAGAAGCTCGCGCGCTCGGTGAGAATGTAGACGATTTGCTACGTCCTGTGTTCAGCGAACCGACTTATCACGCCTTCTGACGCCCTGCAGCCCTGACATCTACGTAATATCGTCCTAGCGCGATTCTCAGTTTAAGAGAAAGGAAAACAGGTAAAGTTTGCGAATTATATGAAAATAATATTCGCAAAACGAATGGATGAAAAATATACAGGAAAAACGAAATACCGAGATAATAAAAGAGAGAATTCGGGTGAAAGAATAGGAAGAAAATGTAGGAAATTAAATGAATATAAACCCTACGTGACAGTTTCCGAGTTCTCTCATAAGACAAAGAGAAAATAGGACTATTCCTCCCTAATTGATGTCGTACAAGGCGAGTAATATAAAGCTGAAACCTCATCATGTAAAATCAGTTGTTACATAAACCACCGCCGCACGAGTATGTGAGTGCTTGGTACCAGCCAATCAGGAAGGACACCAACTACATTTTTGGCTACATGTTTCGTATGGAGCGAAAAAGAAAGTGATAACAATGAATATTATAAAAGATATAATAACTGTTGAGAACATCGTTCCTTACATCTTGTGTCCAGTGAATACCATTACTAACAGCTCATAACGAGGCACTATAGATCCTCACACTTAATACATGACACGACAACCTTTCAATATAATTATTACGCCTCACAAATCAGGAACACACGTCATGAGTCGATACAGGCATTCCAATAATAATGTCTACTTTGACAAATGACTAACATGTATAGACATTCCATTACTAATGCTCATTCCGAACATAAGCGTCGGTCCAACTGACAGTAACAGTGTGGCCTAGGCAATGAAGTTTCAAACAATGTCATACATATTTTCTGCCTGTAGTTTCCTTATTATACTTTCATGTACGTGCAGACATGGAGCATCTCTAATTATTTCTTATAATGTATTGAACATCGTTTTCTTCTTGGATACTTAGCCCTTGACAAAGCAGTCAGTGGCCATCACACCTAGTGGTGCCTTGTAGGGCAGCAACAAATTGTCCCCATTTTGCTCGGTCCGTGGCCATTCTTCGTTCCGTGCCCCAACTCTGGTTCATGCTTTGCATCTCAGCCTCCACTGTTCTCCGTCAGGTTGTCTTTGATCTGCCTCTCTTTCGCCGTCTTTCTGGGGTCCACAGCAAAGCAGAACTGATGATGGTGTCAGGGTCCCTTTGAACATGAGCCTCAGTAATTCACACAATTCAAAGAGCATATCCTGCCACACACAAGGAGTCCTCATCAAGAATCACGTCCAAAACATTCTACCGTTTGTACGGTAATTGAACCGTCAACCACCTGGGTAAACGCAATGTGGTCAATCACAATGAATAACACAGGTGTAATATGATGATGATTGGCAAGCTGCATCGCTTAAACAAGTCCTAAAATTTCGGTACGATAAATATTTTACCTTTAGAAACAATTAAAGATAGAATTAAACAAAAAGATTTTAAAATCTGTATATATCAGGCGATCTCCTAAAATGTCTCAACGGTCTGGCGGAGGATTGTTAACGACGTCGTGTCCACCCCTCGTCTAAAGCACAGAAGAAGATTACAACGAATGAGATGGGATATCTGAGACACGCTGCAGATGTTAACACAGGATCGACGTTCAGGGAAGGGGATATGACGTTAACAGTAACACCACCATTCGTCAACTAAGAAAAACAAACAAACAAATAAACAAACGGAAAATAAAATATGGTAACATCATCTAGCCAGAGTGAGTTACTCTACACACACAGCTATGTGACAAAAAGACATACAAACGTGAAAAAAACTACGGATAAATGGGTATGGGTCTGACCAACACACAAAGGTAAGTTTCTTTGTAGTTTATTGTCATTTAAACTCGACAACATCAACATATCTAAAGGAAAAGATCAAAGAGTCATTTACAAGCTTATAAAATAAAGCAGAAAAAGTGCACCCTCCCCGATTGGAGAAAAAAACCCAAAAAATTATTAACCTAAAGGTTGAAGGTTAGCACTATGTTACAGAATGAACAGTATTGATACTCTATGAAACCCAGTAAATTAAACAACATTTAGACAAATCAGATATATGGATAGTTTCCAGCAAACAAGGAAAAATACTCACACCCTCTCTCAAACAGTGGCCACTCTCACACTCTTACCTAATTGCCTGGTATGGTAGGTCTGTAATATCCCTTGGTAATAGAATTAGTCCATGAATATATTATCTATTTCACTTAATATTCTGTCACCCAAGTTGTCGCAGATCCAAATTGGCCCCAGTTCATCCCCAGAAACTAACTAGTAAGGTGAACGCCTAATTTGGGGCTTCTCATGGATATAAATGTTACTACAAATAGTTAAAACTGTGAGAGTTCTTGAGGTTCACCCTTTCACGGGGAAATACTTCCAGTATTGGGAATCATCTGGTTGCTAAAAAAAATGTTACACAAATGATGATGGTTCTTCTATCGGCCAACACTGGGTTAGAGCGCCGATTCTGCACAGCGTATGTATCTAGGGATATACTCCACTGGAATTACGACTGTCAGGAGTCGGGAACAATAATAATGTTATATGTACACCACTGTGGCTGGTAAAAATAAAAATCTGGATTTGGTAAGTCCAGTGTTAAATTTTATTGTTCTCAAATACCATTTGACGAGTGAACGTTTATAAATGAAATAGGTAACGCGCAAGCCAAGTAAAGGAGAAAATTACCAAAACAAAAGAAGAAGACCGCTGGACGCCCTTGTGATCAGGTCTGCGAAGAATACAAGAAAACATTTATGGAAAAAATGCTACTACTATATATACACACAGACGGGGACAAGACGATCTCTTCTCCACTCCGTCAGTCCTGACTAGGTTTAAAATGCACACGGTGTTACCTTACGCCTACACGCTAGCAGACGTCGCTAATGGCTGAGTTCGGTCGGGATGAGTTATGTTAACTCGCCCGCCCCTGCTCGCGCCGGCGGTCAGCTTACAATGTTAATTATTATTTAATTTCTCCATACGCGCTCCCTAAACAATGATCGCTCTCCATACGCGCTCCCTAAACAATGATCGCCTGTCATTAAATAGCTATTAAATTGTCGGCGTCTGTTAGTTTGTTGTATGGTATTAAAAATAATAGACACTATAATAACTTCTTCTTCTTTGATCCTTAGCCGCCGACCGTCAAAGCAGTCAGTGGCCATCACGCTTAGTGGCGTCTTGTAGCGCAACAACAAATTGATTCCACTTTGCTCGATCGGTGGCCATCCTTCGTACAGTGCCCCAACTCTGGTTCATTCTTTGCATCTCCACAGTCCTCCGCCAGGTTGTTTTTGGTCGGCCTCCCTTTCGTTTTCCTTCAGGGGTCCAAAGCATAGCTGTTATTGTGATGGCATCGGGGTCTCTTCTATAATAACAAATATACAAAATGAAATATAACGTGTATTCTATACTCCCACTATCAGTCGCTTTAAAGCCCATAAGTCCGGTCAGCTAAACCGTCGGGTTTATCTCTCTCCTGTAGAGATTAAGTGTTGCGTCTGCCTACATTTTTAACATAATTACCGTCTAAAGTATGTGGGTAGCGGGTGGCGTGATTTAACATTTTAATTGAATATCTGGTATGAAATCGCTACGCGTTACTTTATTTCACTCGTTTTACTAGAGAGAAAAATCTAAGTGAAGAATAAATGTTAAAAGCTATCACTTTTGAAATCGTTAGCTCTATTATCCTTTTACCAGAAAATTCAGAATGAAAATCTCCACGAACACTAATACACCATATCCACAAGAAATACTGGTTCTAGGACTGCGCTAGACTATTCAAATTCTGACTTACTTCTGATAGTTGGGTTAAGAAAACATCAGTATACATATCATTAGATTGCTCTGATCTCTTATGTTGTTAATTTCACGCTACTGTGTGGAACGAAGAATTCAGAAACTAGCGCTCAAGATGAAAGCTTACGATTCGGCTACCAGAATCTCTCGTCTGGCGCTGTTGACCTACAACAGAGGCTTTTGTTACGGCTAACGGGTTTCTCTTTAAAATGCCCGTGTCTCGAGATCAAAGAGCACAGGGGATTCTAAACTTTCCCTGAGTAAAAACTTCAAAAGGGTCTGTGTTTCGTCTCTCTCACGTGCTGTCTGTCTGAGAGGTATTATGATTGACAGATGAGCTCGCGTGGGTGGACGAGGTAAACAAAGCCTGATTTGTTTTCCTGTTATGACTGACAGGTCACGAAGTTTGTAAACACTGTGTTAGCTAGTGTTAAAAGAAAAGAGGCGGGGACGAAAGAGTAAGCTGTGTAAGTAAATACAGACAGTATAATGCATGTTTTTAGCTAGCAAATCAAAGAGCAGCTATGAGGTTACAATAGGCTGTCAGATTACTGTAGACTCTTTTCCATTACACGTCACACTGAAGAAGGCTTTGTGGTTGGAACGTCGACAGTTTTCTTAATCTATGCTGTGGTAAAAAAATGTTACCTATTTTTGTTGATCACACCAAGTATTTTAGTAGGTAACTTCAAGAATAAAGTGGAACAAATGGTACCCAATACCATAATTCCCACCTTAGAAAAGTGCGCAAATGACGATGTGCATGAACAGTTTGATTGTGGAAAGAAGCCAACAACACAACTGAAAAACAGTACATGAACTGGAGACAGGAATGTGCGGAGATGCAGATTAAATCACCAGACAATCAAGATACTCTTCTGTCCAGTTTCATTCTGGAAACGGATTTAACTCATGATTTTCTTAAAAATAACCTTAAAATGTAAGTTTTTCATTGTTTCTTCAAGACATAATTTTAATTTAAAGTATTGCAGACTTATTATTATGGTTCAAAATGATAAGATGGCTGCAATTAAAAACCTGTCAATTTTGACGGGTTATTGCTAGTTAGTCCTAAAATAATCTCCGACAATACAAATTACAACCAAACCCAGAGTTTAGTTCAAAACAGATAATACTATTCAAAAACAGGTTTTGGTTCTTTGATAACGATACTTCTGACAGAGTGATATAGTTTCTGGATAAATATTATCACTTTTATCACTCGCGACGGGAGCCGCGCTGGTGTAATGGTTACAACGTTGCGCTGGCGATCAGGTGTTCAATGTTCAAGCCCGGGTGTCAGCATTTGAAGCAGTGTCAACGACCGGGATTTTGAATAACCTGAACGGCTCATGAGATAAACCCTCTGTGGATGGGAAGGAGCGAAGCTCCTGACCGGGTTGGAAGGAAAGTCCATTGGCTCCCCAGCCTCGCAATGACATGTCATTGGGCCGAAGGGCTGAAAGCCCAAGTGCCACTGGTTAAGAGAAAAAAAAAATCACTCGCGACCGATATGACGATATCAGTGACATGATAATATAAGTGTTTGAATGTTTTTAAGAACAGACTTTGAGGAGACATAATTAACTGTAACCTGATAGATATCGTACGTATCATTCTGGCGGGAACTTAACTGGTCTGTAATATAGTGGAAACATTAGTGTGTACACACCTCATCAACACAGCTGGCGCCGAATGAAGCAGACACGACCCATTAAGTAGACCGCAACAATATTTGTGGAACATAATAAAGTGGTGATTCGTACAATAACTTGCAGGGGTATACTCAACCGATTGGACACACCAAGTCAAAATGTCACCGATCCTCAACTTTGTGAGAATAGTTTTGGCACTGAGTGTTCTTATGAAAATACAAGTGTTGGGAAGACCAGTTGTCCCGTCAAGGTCGTCTGAATCATCAGAATTATCGCTGTCGTTCTCGCCGCCATTATTGTATTTAGACAAATCTTTTTATTCCGAAGAGAATGGCTTTCAGGCAGACGGATATTACGTCTTTGATGACGTCAAGGTGAACGTACGACGTCAAGCTGTCATGAACAAGACACGCCTGTGGCCAGACGGTATTGTACCTTACGTCTTGGATAAGTCATACACTCAAGGTAAGCTATTGTGTTACCTTACGTCTTGGATAAGTCATACACTCAAGGTAAGCTATTGTATTACCTTACGTCTTGGATAAGTCATACACTCAAGGTAAGCTATTGTGTTGTTTGCTTCGTGACCAATAATTACTGATTTGTTTTTTAAAGACATTTTTATTTAATTTGACATTAGCGATGTTTGAATGTTTTAAATCTTTGAGCCCTTGGTTCACTAAATCTCAGACTACCTAGAGAGCTGAAATTGTGCACACGATTCTTTATCGTGGTATATTTTACACTATGAAAATTTGAAGGAACCTTGAGTGACCTTTCTTGGGCTTGCCATACAAAAATTAGAGCAAAAAATTTTTTTTTACTAGATTGTAGCTGTGAAAGAGTCACAGATCCTCGTGACGTTGTATACAAAATTGTGAACAGGATCACAGATTTAGGTGACGTACGCAAAATTGTGAACAGGATGACAGACCTTGACGTCGTTGTACACATAAATTGTGAAGATTGTTCAACTTTGTTGAATTAGTAGTGTCGCGTGCAACAATCCAACCAAAGATTATGTTTGTGAATTTGGTAACAATAATAAAGGTGGATCCCTAAAATCTATGTTTTACTTTACTTGCTTACCGATACGACATGCGTCACATATCTAACAACTTGTGACATAATTCTTTAGCTTCCATATGAAATATTGAGAATGCAGACGATCTTCTCTCTAACTGTTCTGTTTTGAAGACGCTTGGAAGCGCCAATCGGGCAGACAGACATGTTTATGTGAGAAGACAAGCAAACAGTAGGACATGTCCTCCAAGACTTCGGCTTCACGAGAGTAGTTTGATAGCATAGACTTCACCAAACCTTTTGAGAGATAAACTGTTTGTTGATGAGAGAAGCCTCAGACAGACAGCCAACGTTATGAGAGAAATAGATATGGTTATATGAGAGCGACCTGACAAGGCTGAGACGGGCCGCCAACTTTATGAGTGAAATAAATGTGGTTATATGAGAGCGGCGTGAGAAGCCTAAGATAGACTGCAAAACTTCTTGAGAGAAATATATGTGGTTATATGAGAGTGAAGAGAGAAGGCTGAGACGGGCCACCAACTTTATGAGAGAAATGGATGAGGTTATATGAGAGCGATGAGAGTAGGCTGAGACAGATCACCAACTCTGTAAGAAAAATAGATATGGTTAATGAGAGCTATGTGAGGAGGCTAAGACAGACCGCCAACTCTATGAGAGAAATAGATATGGTTATATGAGAACTGCGTGAGAAGGCTGAGACAGACCAACTCAATAGAGAAATAGATGTGGTTATATGAGATGTGTGAGAATGCTGAGACAGACCGCCAACTCTTTGAGAGAAAGACATGTGGTTATATGAGCTGCATGAGAAAGCTGAGACGGACCGCCAACTCTATGAGAGAAATAGATGAGGTTATATGAGAGCTGTGTGAGAAGGCCGAGACAGACTGCCGACTCTATGAGGCAAATAAATGTGATTATATGAGAGCGACGAGATAAGCCTGAGACAGATCGCCGACTTTGTGAGAGCTAACACTGAAGAAGACGATGTATTTGAGGTTGTGTTTATATTTCACAGAAATTCGTGACAAAATTGAGTCAGCGATGAGGGAAATTGAATATGACGTGGGCAACGGTTCTCATAGTTGTGTCCGTTTCATACTCAGAACTACAGAAATCAACTACTTAGATGTTCGCTTGGGAAACGCGTGCAACTCTGTTATTGGTCTGGAACATACGTGAGTTATTTGTAATTAAGTATGAGTTATTATAAATATAATCTAGATTTATTACAATTATACCTGAGTTTTTGTAATTAAGCATGAGTTATTGTAGATTTACGTGAGTTAATGAAATTAAACTTGAGTTATCGTAAAAGTTTATGTCTACCCAGTTGTAAACGGGCCCCTGACTCTGCTCTTGAGTTAGAGAAGGCGAAGGCAGCGAGGAAGGGAACTGGTCCCATACCTCATAAAGCTGGACCTAGGTGGTTAATACTTCACACCTCTACAGGTGTTTCTGCTCTGGGATGACCTTCACACCCCTACAGATGTTTCTGCTCTGGGATGACCTTCACACCCCTACAGATGTTTCTGCTCTGGGATGACCTTCACACCCCTACAGATGTTTCTGCTCTGGGATGACCTTCACACCTCTACAGATGTTTCTGCTCTGGGATGACCTTCATCTATTATAGAAATTTAACGCGAGTTATTGTAATAAGTACTCTCCACTAGTCATAACTGACTAAAGAAATGATGCGTCCTTGAGGCAATAACTCTCGGATTCTTTTTTCCTCGTGTTCCTTTCGGTGTGTTCTTTAGTCTTCTACGTGTTGCAAGAGCTTCTTTCGCCAAGTCTGAAGTGGCGCCACAGAGTGCATCTCCACCTGGTTTGGTTTGGTTTTTAAGGACTATCTTCATAGCCCACGGAAGTGCCATCAGTGCTCCGATCTCCTCCCTTAGATCACACAAGGAGGATCTCAGTGCAGTGCACGAACTCCGTAGCACCGGTTAGAATCCCAATGTGTGTATACAGGAATCACACTGTCTATACACATTGTTGTGGTGGGTAGGTTTCTATTTTTTGTGGTTAGGGCAGCGACCGTATGGCCTACTCTTTACGATTTCCAGCTGCTGAGGGATTTTTAATGTGTGCAACTTGCACACCAAGGGGCCTACTATTTTTTCACCCTTGTCCGAGAAGGCTAGGCGTCCGATCTCACTACCCAGGAGATCTCACTACCCAGGAGATCTCACTATCCAGGAGATCTCACTACCCAGGAGATCTCACTACCCAGGAGATCTCACTACCCAGGAGATCTCACTACCCAGGAGACCTGAGAGGAGTATGGCATCATTAGAACCACTGGTTCTGAAAAACTGTGTGCATAATTTATATTCCTTCCACTGGGAATGGAACCCGGTACCTTTACAATTCGAGGCGGACGCCATTCCTCTTAGACACTCCGACCCCCACACGTCGCTTGCACACATCGTTGAACCTAAGCTGTGGTTGGCCAGCTGTTCTATTGCCTTCCACCAGCTGTTCTATTGCCTTCCACCAGCTGTTCTATTGCCTTCCACCAGCTGTCCAGAGAAAATATCCTTAGCTATACGAACATCTACCATGCGGCGGACATCGCCAAGCCAGCGACATCCGTGCTGTATGTTGTAATTATGGGTGAGTATTTCTTATTATACATGAGTTATTGTAATTATGCGCGAGTTATTGTAGCCAAACGTGAGGCATATGTTAAAGAAGGTGGCTTACATATACTTGTGTTCTGAACAGTAAATATTAACAACACCGACTATAGTATCATCATCATCATGTTCCTGATTGCTCAATATAACACATAGTAGGTCTCACTGTTGCTGGTTCCGTTACAGGAAGTTCTGCACCAAAGAATTCATGTGCGCGTGCAGTTATAGTTTATGTTGCAATGTGTTTTACATGATGAGGTTCCCAGCCAAATGCCCAACCTCATATGTGTCGCCTCTTACGACATACGTGACAACCAGTGGTCCTATTCCGTTTTTGTTTCTCAGAAACTTCCAGTAACTATACGGGAACCTAACAAATAGAATGACAGTTATAAGGAGACGGCCAACCTTGGTCTGAAATGTGATAAGAAGAGGAGCACTCGCAAACATCGTGACCACAGAAGAAATAGAGGGAAAGAAAAGAAGATGAGGACATAGAAAAGATGCACTGACACTGTGGCATGGGAAGAAATTAGCAACAGAAATGATGGTGGGAATAAAATAAAAGAATCGAGATTTGTGAACGGACAATATCACCTGAGCCTTGACGCAAAGATCTGACTTAGTACCTGTGTCATTTACAAACCTAGACCTTTTACATTTTCTTATCGTAACTTGATAACAAGCCGACCCTGACATTTGATTAATCTTGATTTTGATGCTACACATGTTATCACCAGATCGAACAAGCACTAACCATTGAGTTGTTTTAATAAGTTATCATTTCATTATCCACTGTTTTGATACTAAACGTAAATAACTTTATCTACAAATTACTGATTATCTACGTCAGTGCTTCTTTACCTTGTAGAGGGCCCACATCCTTTTACAGTATCTTAAGAAGCCCCGGACCCCTTTTAAAGCACATTAAGAAGACTCGCATCCGTTTTAATGCATATTAAGAAGCCTCGCAACCCTTTACAGAGTCATAAGAATCCTCGCACCCGTTTACAAGATGTTAAGAAGCCTCAGGTAACTTTACGTGATTTTAAGAAGCCTCGCACCCTTTATCATCTAGCTCACAAAATATACCAGAAATGCGAAAGACAGATAAAAGTATGTTTTGAGAAAATGTTATTTACAAAACTTGACTAAAGTTCGGTATTAAACTACCAATGTTTTCTTTTGTACAAATAAATTTGGGTTAGGTGTGTTATGTTTGTTATTTCGTGTTTATGATGATTCGCCTTCTGAAATATCTGACATGTCTCACACCCCAAGAAGGTAGGTCATGCACCCACATAGTGTGCATGCACCCTTGGTTAGCGAACGAACGAACTTTATTTTCAAAGGTTTAAGAATTAGGCGCACAGGACATTCAGCCCTTCCACTCTCATTTATCCTGCATGCTATATCCTTTCATCCCCACATGTTACTTTAAGCATTAATTTAAAGGCATGCAACATTATAAAGGTAATATTACGGCATACGTTTACATTATCCAATCATACTATCCCTCCATCATTTTGTGAAAATACTGAAATCCCCCCACACCAGTACTGTTTATCAATTATGTTTCTGACTTCTCTTCACTCCACGATGTCAAACTGAATAGTATTCAATTTGTTTTGTTTTTTTTTGGTTTGTTCCTGCACTCCTGTAACCACAATATATTTCAACTTTTCTCTTCTCATAACGTGTTCAAAGAAAGTTAATTGCATCCTTATAAAACAAGTAATAAGGGTCATTTGTGTGTTGACCTAATTCAGGACGTCCAGATCACACCTTTTTCTATTCTTAACGTTCTTATTTAAAACCAAATTTCTGTGGCCTGAAATTTTCTTGCTTGAATAGCGATTGTCCGTGACTCGCTGACGACCCCTGGTTCGAATCCAAGAAGGGCTTTTCACTTCTATTACTTTTGTTTTATTTAACTTCCTCTTTCTTTATTTCTGTTTTCTGTCTTTCTTTGTTTCTCACCTCCTTGTTCTTTCTTTCCTATGAGTGCATCATATATATCAATCTTCGTTATTTATTTACTAAATACAGACCCCGAGATTCCCTCGTTGTTTATTAAAGTTGCAGCCTGTTTTCAGGGGTCCACAGGTGTCTACATTCTCACCTGAATGCGCTATGAAAGGTATCCTCATGCACGAGCTGCTGCACACGTTAGGACTGTACCACGAGCAGGATCGCTATGACAGAGACCTCTACATTCACATCAACACTACCAACATGAGGGATGACGCCCAGAGAAATTACATCATGAAAAACCAGAGCGACATCGATACACTAGGTTTGTTTGGTTGAATCGTTTAACTAGTGTCATTAAGAGTTGTGGGAAGATTCATTCTTTTAGCAAATAGTTTTTAAAACAATCAAGAGTTTAGCGTTAGCAATAAGACAGAATAATTAACCGTTATAAAAAGTCTCAATGTCTTTTATATTTGAACGTGCGCCCTAATATAACCGACGCACGCGTGTCTAGGTTGAACGGCTCGGGCCTCGACAAAATGAGACAGAAACTTCTTAAAATCAAGCAAACAGATGGACATAATATTACTGGCAGTTAGGAAGAGAGTTTTATGATGGCTTTCACTCAATTCACTCACTCCACTATCTCGTACATTCACTCAACTCACACACTCCACTCCTTCACTCATTCAACTTACACGCTCTACTCACTCCTTCATTCACTCAACTCATACGCTCTACTCACTCGTTCATTTACTAAGCTCATACATTCCACTCATCTGGTTATTCACTTAATTCACATATTCCACACATCATATCTTTCACTAAACTCACACATTCCACTCATAATGTTATTCACTTAACTCACACATTCCACTCATCATGTCATTCACACAACTCATTGCACAACATCAAAACCGTTTATGTAACCTATTCTTTCAGGTACGCCTTATGACTTCAGCTCTATCATGCATTACGGGCCGTACAGTTTCGGTAAGGATACAAGATGGCCTGTGATGACTCCCAGGTTAGAGTACTCGTCCGGATTATGGATGGGTCAGCGGTACGCCCTCAGTCATCTGGATGTTTTGAGGGTACAGCGACTCTACCATTGCCCAGAAGACGACTCCCACTTGAAATCAGACATCGCAGAAGATAATAGACTAGCCTGGTGTGACTTTGAAAATGGAACCTGCCACTTTGCAGTATTTACAAGTACGACTGTAGACGAAGAACGGAATGAAACAGGAAGAGACCAGAATGGTTTATCTGGTACTGGACAAACTGATAATGTGTACTGGTTAGTCACATCCAAAGCAACACCAGATGGGCCGATGGCTGGATCGACAAACGGCTTGGACCCGTTTTTCTATGCTTCAAAGAGATGTGACGAGGTTCCGATGGATGCATCAATCCGGCAGGCAAGATCAACTGTCATTTATGAAAACTCAACACAATCAGATGTGTCTTCAGAAAAATTAACAAGATCGACCGTCCTTTCTGGCAACTCAACACAATCAGGCGACGTCCCTGTTAACTCAACAGAATCACCGTCCCTCGATGACAAGTCAACAGAAATATTCACAGAAACACCAGAAATAACTACACCCTTGCCCCGGGTAAATGTCTCGCTGAGTACGCCTATAATATTCTCAGGCACAGGCTACACCTGCCTGGACTATCGCCTCCTCCAGTCGGGTCCATCCAGCTACTTAATGATGTACATAAAGGGGCCTCTTTTTCCTAGGCAATCTTTTCTGACCTTTCAAGGAAAATATCAAAACCACTGGGTTACTGTTCGGCAGTCCCTCTCCTTACCCCCTGAGATTGAATTCCAGTTAGAATTTCTTGCCTTACTGGTCGAAGGGGCAGTGGCACTAGATGACATACACATAATTAAAGGCATCTGCCAATAATTATCTCGCCTCATTAACGCTTATTTCTTTTAGTACTGTAAACAACTTTCATGTTATTGCTTACTCACGGAAGCTGATAATCATTAACCAATCCCTTTAGCTCCCCAAGGAAAATGGGCCGTCAACAAACGCATACAAAGTCGTCCTGTCACGTAACATCAGCTCAAGGTCATTCGGTGTCTGTATCATCATTTTCATGTCTATCTCCACTTGTTTTCTCCATTTCTACTTCGGCCAGAATACTTCCCTACCCTGGAGATTGCAGAACAAGGACAACCTGGTACTGCTGTCAAGAAGGGGACTCAGAATGTTTCCAGTCCGTAGCTAGCATCTTCTCATTGCTTGTTCCACGGACGATCGTCTGGTTCTTGTCATCACTTCCATATTGGTGATCCTGCCGCATCATTTCAATCCTTCTATTCTACACAAGCACCCATTTATGGAAGTTTGAAACATTTTTGTTGTTGTTCTTGTTGTTCTTCGTGTTTCAGAGCCATACGACAGATTTGTCATTTGAGTCGAAGATTCTTATCTTTGTGTTTGACTTGTTTTTCTTTCATATCCACATATTTTCCAGCGCAATGAAAGTTTCTCTTGCCTTCTGTATCATTATTTTCATATCACAGTGTGTCCCTCAATTATTGCCGCTAAGATAAATGTATGATTCTATATCTTGTATGGGTGTTTCTTCAAGTGCAATCTAGTTATAGTTTCTTGCATTCAATCTTACTGTCTTTGTCATTTTCGTTAATTGACATTTCTACTTTCATCAGATCAATCAAATTAAGTACCGTCTCCCCACCACAATCAAACTTAGTACCATTTCCCTTTCACAATCAAATTAACTACCATCTCCCTATCACAATCAAGTTACGTACCATCTCACCATCACAATCAAATTAAGTATTATATCACCATCACAATCAAATTTTAAGTAATATCTCTCCATTACAAACACATTAAGTACCAGCTCCTGTTGATGGCAGGATAAAAGCATGAAAAAGGTAAAGTAAATGATAGTCACTTAGTGTTGAAAAGGTTGACATTGCAAGCACCGTGCTGAGCTCTGAAGCTGACACAAGGCTCAAGATCAGCACAACCAGCTACCTCTCTGGTCACACATCGGATGCAGGATGGCTCTAAATCCCAGCATCTGGATGTCTCCAACTCCGATACACAGGATTCGAGGTGCCTGAAACCCTTCAATCCTGGTGGCATCCTACCCCTTATATACTGGCTGAGGATTCCCAAGTCCTTCTCGACGAACAAGTAATAAGACTGATAATATTTGTAATAATAATACTAGTAATATTATTTAAGGGGGAAAAACACGCTAAAGGAAATAAATTGTCAAAACGTTCTAAAACTCAATAAACAAAAACAGATGGCACCATGAACCAAAAAAAGCGTATTAAACAAAACAAAACAAAAACTACTAATAACTAATAATAAAGCAAAAATGACAAGCAACAAAGTACGACAAATAAGAACACCAGATAATTGAAAACTTCCAACAACAAAATGGTGTATGGTGTAAAGAGTCAAGTAGTAAGCAAACAGCACATTCTAATGAAAATGGTCGTCACGAACAGCAATCAATTGTAAATAACAATATGTATTTGAATAAATCCCAAAATGGAAAATAAAGTTACACTAAACACACTAATTATAACCGACAATTAGATTGAAGAGGGTAGACCAAGATGGTGGATGAGCGGAGGCGATTGAAGATCATGTGAAGCTTGTCCGCTCTCCTAACATATCTTTAAAAAATAAAAACTGTCACAGTATATCTTGCGACAATTGTGACTCACTTCTGCCTCACAGACAGCATGCGTAGATGGTAGGTGGGGAGTAATTGTCAGTGTACGGCTGATGGAATGTACACGACATGAACTGTATCAGGTAAACTAAGTATAAACAATCGTGTGACTGCAAGCTGCGCCATGAGGTTGCGAGAAGGTAGTTTAACCGGACACCGGACAGGTTGTTCAAGGTTGAGACCCGCAAGTTTACCGTCAAGGGCGAAGAGAATAGACAATCTTCTCTGGCTGGCTCATGGTTGCTAAGGTTTGTCCAGCATGAGGGCGTGCATGCTTGATTCACGGAAGTATGAGTTGTCCTGCAAGCCAGAGAATATCATTTCCGTAGCTGTAGTTGTGCTTTCGTGCTCCACAAGGGTTGAAAAGGGAAATAATGATGAAAATATTAAAATTCTCCCTAATTTCTTGACGGATTATTTGCGAAAAGCTGTGTGAGATCCGAATAAAATAGATTATTGTCCTTTATGTGGGATGATTATATTTGGTGTTCAACATATTTTTCACTCAAAGCACACTGCACTGTTCGCCGTATCCGTATTTTCCTGAAAAAGCTTCTGCGAATGTTTCTGGACCATGCAAGTGACAGACGCACATACCAAGCGAACTCTTAATTGAAAACGATTTCTTTGGTGTATCCTCCAGGCGTAGTTGATTATCTTCGAGTATTCACGTCTCCTTTTCCAACCTGTCGGAATATTTTGTTTATTGCATACAATTTGTTTACACCAGAGGTCGGCAACCGGTCGATCCCGATCTGCCCTTAGATACCAGTGGATGTTTTGGTAGATCTTTAGGCGACTGCTAAGGGAAAAGGGGGGGGGGGGGGCGGAAGGCTAAAAAAGATTGTTTAAACTAGAGAAATTTCTGACTAGACTTCTCCCGCAGACATTTAAAATCCCTGTGTTCCCGGGATCACAGGTACTTTTACCACATTACCAATGGCAACTCTCTAGCGGGCTACACAAATATATTCGTGAAACTGCATGAGATAGGAACGCGATCTTTTCTTTGTAAGGGCACACACACACACACACACACACACACACACACACACACACACGCACGCACGCACGCACGCACGCACGCACGCACACACACACATGTTAGATATTCATGGGGCTCAGCGCTACTAACATTGATCCCAAAAGCTGCATGGTTACAGACCCCTGGTTTACACAATGTGGTCCCAGTGAACTCTCGGGAGACCAGAAAAAGAACAGATGTACCACCTACGCCAAGCTTCAATTGAAACCCTATACTCCACATGGTGTTGAATGGTGATAATTATGTTAATGTTATTTCTTATGTCAGCGTCCTTGTGACAAAACGGTTTGTTCATGTACGTTGGCGCCCTTCTGTCTCTCCTTCATCACCCTATTATTTGGGTGCACTTTTCATAACTGTCGTTCTCTCCGGCAGTATCTCTTCATTTTCCTCATTCATCGTCCTATCATTCGGCCTATTTTATACCCTACATTTTTTGCTGTGACGCTCTCCCAGACTTGTTTACGTTTCACCTGGTGAACTGTATTATAATCGAGGTAATTAGACCGGTCAGCGGCTAATACGTTTATCGCTTAAGGCGTCTAGCCACCTTTGATAGAGACGATCTTTATTTTTTGCGCAATGTAGTAGCGCACGATCGATGAAAAGAAAGCCAGACTGGCTGCCTAAGAAAGCCGTCTGAGGGATGAGCGAAGACAAAGGTGAAAATTAGAAAATCGCTTCCGTTGGCCCATCCCTGTGTAATTATTACAGATAACCTGGAAGAGGAGACAATCTTGGCGGAAAGTATTAGTCAGGAATGAGTGCACAGATGTGTTTATGAGTTTGCTTAAAGATGCAACCGGAAGCATTACGGCCTTATTATAAAAAGGTCACGCGATGGAATTTTAAAATGTAATATGTTATAACACGCGGGGGATATTATAATTAAGCACCACACCCATATAGTTCAGAGCTTACCATTGGCTTAATTTGAGAGCCGGAAAAGAATTTTACTTCCATTGGAAAATTCGTCGGAAGTACAAGCTGGGATTTGAACTAAGAATTGGAAATATAATCTAGCAAAATTGGAGTCACAAATCAGAATGCATCGCTACGTCAAGATAGCAATTCACCAGAGCCAGAGAAAGATCAAACTACGAATTCCAAAATTAAAAGTGACAGATCTAAGTATTTTGGCAACTTTACAACTTAAAAGTAAACCCGCATTTTTTAAATACAGAGACTGAAAACTTAAAGGACCAGGATCGAAGTATTTGGGCAACTTTAAAACATAAAAATATAAACCCGCATTTTCAAATACAAAGACTGGAGACCTAAGGAATCAGATCATCCGTCATAAGAGGAATACAAATTTGTCCCAGACCAAGTGATTCGAAAGCATAAATTTGCTGTGTCCATTCTAAACTGTGCCAGGAGATTGTGTTCCCAAACGTTATTTTGGGGTAGGTGTAAACATTTATTTGGCAAATGTGAATTTGACATGTTTTTCTTGCTAAGTGGTTACATATGAGGCTGGCAACCTCAACATATGAAAATAGTATTTTCATAAACTACAGCAAGCCCTTTTATGCTAATTCGCCCAGAAACGCGAAAGCAGCAGCAACCCCAGACTCCGATTGGAGCAGTGAAGAGTGGTGATTACATCACATGTGCCTAACGTGTATAATATCATTTTGTGAGATATAGGTACCTTGTTAAATGTAATTCAGGCAAATCATTGTTTTTCGCGCTGTCCAAGCACATGTTTTTCCACTTTACTATCCAGAAGAATATTGGTGATTTATAATCATCTTCCCTGAGTTACGCTGTGTGTACTCAAGAATTTAATTATTCAGAGAGGCTAACATTGGCGGGTGGACAGAGAGACAATGCGCCTATTAATCTTCAAACCAAGTGTACTTAGCAGGGGCATGTGTTCTTTTTATTTTGTCAAAAGATCGTGGAACGAATCTATCAGACTGTTCGTGTTACGAAGCTGAAAGACGTAAGTTCTACAGTAAAAGCATGGAATCAACACTAACCGCCTAAATTGGACAAGTTGTGTGAAGAAATGCCTTCATCATAGTTAAATTGACGAAACCACCGCTGCAGGACTCACCTAGATCAGTTAAGTTCTGATTACAATGAAACAGCAAAAGGACAATATTTTTTTTCTTTAAAATCCTCACCTAGGTCTCGGTGAAGAAAAATAATTGATTTACATCAAAAATTCATCATCATTTCATCGCTATTTTAACCTGTTTAAACTAATTGATTTTAAAATGTGTTTCATGTTATTTTAAAACTAAACAATCATAGCTGATTCGGTTTTTATATGTATGAAAGCAAACGTATGAGCAAGACTCTTTAATATATATACTGCTAGACATATATTTACATCTATAGAGCAAATACTCATAAAAAAGAATTTCGCTGGATTTACACCAGCTGGGGGCTTGAACGGTTTAAAACCGTTGCTTAATTCTTCACAAAATGAGACGGATCAGATATAAGTTAATGATGCTCAGCCCTATGCAGCATTGTTCTTGACTTCTGAATTATCTTGTCGGACACTACCTTGGGATAGAAGTGTCATTACCCTTCCATCTACAACTCTATCAAGAGTAATCTTGTGCGAAGGTAGACACATTTTAAGACCCATATTAGATACTCTTGAGTGTTGGCCACTGATGGACCACTACTGCAGAGCTAAGGGAGGCAATCCGTGACATTCCAGTTATTTCTCAAAATTATACAGTATAATTATACAGCGCTCAAACATGTTCCCAGCTACATTTCTGATTTGGTTTTTAAGAACTATCGTCATTGCACACGAACAACTCCACCAGTAATCCGATATCCTCCCTCAGATCACACAAGGAGGATTTCTGCACAGTGCACGAACTCTGTAGCACCAGCTAGGATCCAAGTGGATGTATACAGAATCACAGATTCTATAAACATTTTTGTTGTGGGTGTTTCCTAATTTTTTAAATTTTTTTCCAGCGGACATATGCCGTACTCTTTAAGATTTCCTACTGATGACGCAATTTTAACGTGGGCATTTGCACACGGCACCTACTATTTTTTCGACCTTACCCGAGAACGCTAGGCATCCGATCTCTCTACCCAGGAGATCTCACTATCCAGGATATCTCACAACCCAGGAGATCTCACTACATCAGGAGATCTCACTACCCAGGAGATCTCACTACCCAGGCGATCTGACTACCCAGGAGATCTGACTACCCAGGAGATCTGACTACCCAGGAGATCTGACTACCCAGGAGATCTGACCACCCAAGAGATCTCACTACCCAGGAGATCTGACTACCCAGGAGATCTCACTACCCAGGAGATCTCACTACCCAGGAGATCTCACTACCCAGGAGATCTGACCACCCAGGAGATCTCACTACCCAGGAGATCTGACTACCCAGGAGATCTGACTACCCAGGAGATCTCACTACCCAGGAGATCTCACTACCCAGGAGATCTGACTACCCAGGAGATCTCACTACCCAGGAGATCTGACTACCCAGGAGATCTCACTACCCAGGAGATCTCACTACCCAGGAGATCTCACTACCCAGGAGATCTGACTACCCAGGAGATCTCACTACCCAGGAGATCTGACTACCCAGGAGATCTGACTACCCAGGAGATCTGACTACCCAGGAGATCTGACTACCCAGGAGATCTCACTACCCAGGAGATCTCACTACCCAGGAGATCTGACTACCCAGGAGATCTGACCCAGGAGATCTCACTACTCAGGAGATCTCACTACCCAGGAGATGTGACTACCCAGGAGATGTGACCACCCAGGAGATCTGACTACCCAGGAGATCTGACTACCCCGGAAATCTCACTACCCAGGAGATCTCACCACCCAGGAGATCTCACCACATAGGTGATCTCACTACCCAGGAGATCTCACTACCCAGAAGATCTCACCACCCAGGAGATCTCACTACCCAGGAAATCTCACTACCCAGGAGGTCTCACTACCCAGGAGATCTCAATACCCAGGAGATCTCACCATCCAGGAGACCTCACCACCCTGGAGATCAGGGAAGAGCATGTCATCATAAGGAGTCACTGGTTCTGAAAAAGATTTACATCCGTTATATTCTCTATACTGGGAGCGAACCTGGTACCTTTAGGATTAGAGGCGGGCCTGTTAGCCACTCGGAACGCCCAGACACGTTTTTGTCATTAGGTAACGATAAAAATCGGCTCTATGTAACCCT
This sequence comes from Oreohelix idahoensis, assembly GCA_024509875.1. Lineage (NCBI taxonomy): Eukaryota > Metazoa > Mollusca > Gastropoda > Stylommatophora > Oreohelicidae > Oreohelix > Oreohelix idahoensis. Next base: position 234,290 of record JAMPIV010013428.1, read on the forward strand.
GAATGTAACACTAATATTGTATGGAAGCGAGTCATGGACACTCAGTAAATAAAAAGACTACTACTGCACGCTACAGACTTGTAGTTTCCCAGGAAAGAAAATGTTAGGAAAAAACAGTGAAAATTATAAAGAATAGTAAGCAAATAAGAGAAAGAATACAACATAGAAGAAGACATCGCGTTAGCGGAACTGACAGCCGGAAGCAAAGAGAGACAGATAATCACTGACATAACAAATTAATCAATACAAAGAAATACGGATCAACACACAGACAAATTACTCCGCGCCATATTGTGGCCGTTGATGAACAGGTTTGTCTATTATACCCTACTTCTATTTGGTTGATCGTATAGGTTCGTATCTCTGCCCTAACAGTAGGCTGCTTGATGTATGGTAAGAAAATTCTTTCTTTCAGACGACAACGTTACTCAGACCAACAGTTGATAAATGAGTTACGATGACAGCATGCTTCATAATAAACGTAGAACTTTATTTACATAGCCATCGTAAAATAAGCCAAATGCTGGCTCTTGACAACATCTGTAAAATAATATGCCCACCCTTCCACCTGAGGTTGGAAGACGTGTACAACAAGATTCAGTAGGTAATAATTTAGTGTCACTCTATCTCTCTCGCTGCTTCAGTTATTATAACTGTCTTTAGTGGCTATTGGGACCACACTTTGAGAACCACTGTTGCCATAATTTGATCTGCCTATCTATCTAATCATGTGTAAACAGTCGTCTCTCTTATGCTCTGACATATTCTTATGTTTCTGCCTTGGTGTATCTTAATAAAACTGACCTCTCCGCCCTGGGTGTAAATTTACCAAGTCTATCTTCTACTCTCAATACTATCGTCTGTCTATTGTTCTTCTCATTTACCTAAATGTTCATCATCAGGTCTGGTGTAAACTCAACATACCTTGTATCTCGAAATACACACATTTCTCTCTCTTGGAAACACTGACATCTTGTCCTCAAAATAAATAAAACTGTCATACAAACGAGGCAAATATCGAGATAGACGTATGGGCGATAGTAAATTTTTTCTGCCACCGCAGAAGCAACCAACATACATTGGCTTATTGGCTCGATGGAACATCTACTCGCTACCACTTCTAGAAGCTAACTGTATCACGTCTGGGAGCAAACTAATTTAATCTAAAACGTCGATTTACAACGACGACTATTTTCGAACATTCTAGAACACTTTGTCTGACGAACAACTCACCACTCCATTCAAAACACGTGAATTACGATCACCTAGCCCATCTCAAAACATAAACAATAGCATAAATGCCCTGCAACTAAGGAAGGGATGTAAGACGTATGTTGTCCCCATTTACATTTTATATATTCCTTCCCTTTGATTATAAATTAACTCAGCTAAAATCAATCATAAAAGACAATCTCATAAAAATAATCTAACCGAATTCTCCCTCTTAACCAGTCTGGCGGTTGCAATATTATAGGGCCTACTTTGAGTCTTCCTCGACAAAGTCCTTGTTACCGCTAGATCTAACGACGACTACTGTAGACAGGAGAGGTAAACATGCAAAATGAACCAACCAAGAGCACACATGGATCTATATTTACTCTGGCAGTTCCTTTAAGGACTAGTCCTTTTCAGGGCTACCAACAAACTTGCGATAGCAGATGCATAAATAAGATCACAATTGCAAAATATGAAACAAAAATAAATTTAATAAACAAAAATACTAGAAGTAAGGACATGACGTGACTAATCCTGACTGCCATATTCAGCGGTGCTTTTAGGGATTAGCCATTTTTCACGGCTAACGCCAATGCTAGCAACAACAAAAAACACAAACAAGCGACAGAAATAACAGCCCAATGTTCAAAATGTTACAACATAAAACAATTAAATTATAACCGAAAGTTCCCACCTCGGGTCAGGTTGAACGGGTTATCGAACCGCAAAATAAATAAAAACTTACTGCAAGAAACCAGTGGACAAAGGAAGCTTAATGCCCATATTAGGAAGAAGCAATTCACTTCATTTTGAGCGTGTTATAAGGAGAGGAGAAGATGGAATATAGTGGGGAAAAAAAATTGAAGGAAAGGGGAAGAGGGCAAAAATAAGCAGATAATGAACAGAAGAATAGCATGCCATTAAAAAGGGGGGGAAAAAATGAGATTTCAAACAGCACAAGAGAAGAAGTTGTGCAGAGTCAAGATCGAGTCAGATGGTACATGAAGGAGCTGTTGTGTCGGGATTGTCTCCTCTGCTCCGCGGGTAGTGGTCCAATAATGGCTAAACTCAGAGTATAATGATGAAGGTCTTCACCTTCGTAGAGACGTAACAAGAATAATGTTTCTAGCCTCACAGGATTTTAAAGAAAAGAAGCCATAACAAATGAGATCATCTAAGCTGTCATGAATTTATTATTCTCCCGTACCTTCTGTGAGGAAATATATTCGCTCATGTTTCTGAGCCCCCAGCTGAAGGGGATTCAGCAACTATTAATTTAATAGCTCTATATAGTTATATATTTAAAACAATATCAGTAATTCCGATGCAGACATACAATTCATTCAATAGTGATTAATCCAACTATAGATTTACAGATAACCAAGTTTAAGAATCACTGATGGTTTAACAATGTAAAATAAATAGAGTTGTTTGCAAAAACAGAAGCGATGATATTTCTCAACATTGGATGAAGTTCAATGTTGGTGGCTGATAAGAAAAAATTTGAAATATCCATTGGTTGCGTTTTTATGGTACTTAGCTCGGTGTGTGGTCTGTTGGCGTCTGTTTCATTCGCTGTTGGCTCCAAGAAGTGCTTTGAACTGGTCCTTTACTTCAATAGTCAAACCTGGAGGCTGTAGCAAGTTCCATATAGTAATGCTGGGGTAACTACAAAGGTTGTCAAGCGTTTTCAAGACCTGTCTCACTTTGGTGACTGCTGGCAACTTGTACCACAAACTGAGAAGGAAACAAATGCCTCTTTCGAGTATTTGATCTTCTGATGTGAGCGCCAGCCGACCTCCGCTTCAATCCATCACTTCATTTTCCCCTCCCTGAGCGTTAATTTTAACCTCATTGAGTCGGATGAATTGAGACTCTTGAGATGTGGATATATATAAGAATGTGGCGCATATCACGGAAAGAGAAGAAAACAAATAAGTAGGTCCTACAAAATTTAGGTATGAAAAGAGAACTAATGAGGGAGATCAAAGTTAGGCAGCTAAAATACTTTGGCCACATAAAAAGGCATAACACCCTGCAGAAGACCATAATAGAAGGGAGAGTTGAAGGCAAACGTGCAAGGGGAAGACAGCGCTATACGTGGGAAGATAACATCAAGAGATGGACAGGAAAGAGTCTATCAGAGTGTACCACCAAGACAAAAGACGGAAGACGTTGGAGATCTATTACAGATGAAGAAGATGAAGAGTCGGATGAAGGAGTATACTGGGCCGAAACACTTGTCTGATGGGGGGACTTCTTCTGATGATCAGATTGCCTCCTGTTGTATCGCTCTGTAAAGAGTTTCCTATCATTGTTTTTGGAATGTGGAAGGCGACAATATATTTATATACACATATATACACACATACATACACCAGAAATTTAGTAACGTGCTTGTATAATAACTATCTACATCATGATATCATCATTCACTCCCTGCTCTCTAAGAAGCCTGGCGCCACTTCTGCTGTAGGTTCCTTGTGAGGAAACCTGCACGAAGTAGCCACCAGCTGTAGCAGTAGTGGTTCATCTGTCAAGTTCTTTGCAATGATGAGGTTTCCAGTCTCACATGCAACAGTACATGGACAAGCAATTTATACATGTTAAAATGCAAATATAAAATGATAAAATGTACACATTACATCTTACCCCGATAGCGGGCGTAGTAATACACAGGCGTGATGCACAAAATGACCGTAAATTACTGCAACATGTTTGAATGCAGTAATTCCTCTGTCACGGGTTGCCTCCCCTTTGCTCTGCAGCGATGGTCCAACAATAGCCAAAATCTAGAGTATCTTATGTGGGTCTTCAAATGTATTTATCTACCTTAGCACAAGATTACTCTTGGCAGAGATACAAATAGAAGGATGATGATGCTTCTACTTCGAGGAAGTATTCACTAGATATTTCAGAAGTCAAGAACAATGCTGAATGTGTCTTAGCAATGTTAACTTTTATCTTCTCGACAACTTTTGTGAAGAAGTATTATATAATTTAGCTCGTACAAGCCCCCAACTGAATTAACAGTGATATTCGTATTATTATTTGGCTATATAGATGTAAATATAGATATATTACAGATGTTGACTATTCCATGTGCACGTCTCTCAGTAATAACTAAATCTACTATGAATTTGTAAAAAATAACATATTACAAATTTAATGATCAATTACTTTGGAACAAATGTAAATAAATATGAACTGGTGATTAATAAAATATGGTTGTCATCATGGAAATTAGATCGGCTTTAGGAGGCTTAGTGTTTTTTAATATAGACTTTTTTGTGTTTGGCCTGCTAGTAATGCCACTTAGCTGTCAAAACTCCATAGTGCTGATGCTGCTGTTTCCGTCAATTCGTCTCTATGGCGGTGCACGTCTCCTGATTAGTTCAAGAGGTAACCGCTCCTGGTCAAGGCAGGTATCTTCATAATTTTGTTGAATGTAGGTTTCAAGTGTCGATCACAAGCTTTGAACCACAGAATAGGTATACAGCTGGTATCACGTACAGTACTACCTCAAATTGTTTCTTCGATCTGTACCAACCTTAGAGGGAATAAAAGAACAAATTCCACTGCTAATCCTTTGTTTTCCTGATATTAATCAGGCGCCTTTCCTGCTATCCGTCAACCGATAATTTTCTCTTAATTTTAACTCTCCCAAAGCGTATATCATGTAACTCAGGGGATATGATGAACAATCATCATTGTTTTAGTTAATTTAATGGAAAAATTGCGACTGGACAGCGGCAAGTGGCTTGTGCCTGGAGGAATATTTTTAAGCATGTTTACAACTTATTAAAATGGTAGTAAACATATATATTCATATGATGGCATCATCTTCCACTCCCTTCTCCGCTTGGAGTCTGGGTTTACCTCTGCTTTTGGTTCCTTAAGAGAAACATAACGAAGCAATCGCCAGCGCTTTGATGTGGGGTTCAAGAATATATCATTTTCACGTGCTGAGGTTGCCAGCCTCTTTAGGACCTGAATAATCATCAGCAAGTTCAAACTTGTCAAATTCAAAGTATATAAAATATGTTACAACTCACCCCAGTACTAGGATCATAGACTCACTTTGAAAAGTCTCGGCAACTTGATGCAGATGCCTCATACACACGTCTGGCGTATTATCTCTATTATAGAATCCCTCTGTGATTTTGTGAGTAGGTGCTGTAGGAGTCCGGTGTCCGTATTAAAAGGTGGAGTATCCTTATTGTATTATTCAAACAGTGCCCCAATACTTGTTGTCCGTTCCTATAAGTTAAGAATTCTTACTTGTACTTTTTCCAGGCTTTATAGTCCGAGCTGCCTACATTGAAGATTCTGGAATGCAGTGTTGTATGTCTAAAATGTTGTACGTAATAACGTAGTTCTTGGCCCACGCTCACATGTTGTTTACTACATGGCATTTCCGACAAACTTCCAATCAACATAAATATCTATTGACGCCTCCAATGCCATTCAATACATTCAAAAGTACATGCTATGATAACTTTTTCCTGCAATTTTCTGCATGACTCATGCGTTTATAAAACTCAAAAGGTCAATTTTCCGTAAATGGAGTTGTTATATCCGTCTAAACTTGGTAATGTTTACATTCGCAATCCCCTTGAACATCTTGGTCGAACACATCTGTCCTGAAGTTTCTTACATCATTCGTGTGTCTAATCTGTCACCAGTCTGATAACTGACCGTGCCGTACCTAAGCAAACACACTGGGTCAATACATGAAAATGACCTTGCCAGCCAATCTGCTCTGATTTGTATCAAGCTCTCACATAAACAAACACGACACAAATGAATGGAAAGAGTATAAACATTGACTCGAAAATACCAAATACTGTCGGAAGGTCGGAAAAAAGAATGTGCCGACAATCAATTAGTGCACATAATTAGTACGCACAATAAAGGTAGTTCAATACTGCCAGAGAGGAAAAGAGAACGAACCAAATTATGTGACACCCTCATAAAGATGCGCTTTACAGTGTACTGAATCCTTCTATTATTTCCACTTGAGGAGGGTCCTAAGGCTTGGGCTTTCAGTAATATTATGGGGGTTTTACGTTCTCTAATTTTAGCCGCTACTCCTAATCATGTGGCCGGTTGTATAGTGTGGGCTGGTTACGAGCTCTTATTTTGGCTGTCTGTGATATCTCCTTGACAAAATTGGAAGCTGGTGAAGAAGTTTTACAAAGCTGTACAATATTAGCGACATTTTCGCCCACACATCCATGTTGCTTTGCTGAGGAGAGATCCAATCAGGAGCAACTTAACTTATCATCTCAAATGCCAATCCAATTACAAATAAGTGTCTGATATTGAAATGGCCCCCCCCCCCCCCTCCCACTACCCTCTAGTAAAACAACACTACATAACATAAGATATAGCCTGTACATGATATTTTTTTAACTCCTTAACCATATAAGATCTTGCCGCTTCCGTAGTTACTTGTCATGTTTACAAAACTTACTGTTTCACAGATTTATCACTGATAATATCTTCCAAGATGTTACTTTCTCGTAGTTGATTATCACAACATAGTTAATCTGCAAGATGTATTTACATTAATGTCCGTGTCTCAATCTTTAACAAGATTGATATATTCCGACATCCCAGTGAAATCGGCCGTGTATTTGGGCACATCATGTTTGCGAACTGGCGCCTTCATCTCCAAATACCGTCTGTCCTCCATGTAGGATAACTGAGGCCCATGGTTAGTGGCAATTATCTGCAACCCATGTCTCTGTATCAAAGGTTGTTATCTACCTTCCCCGACAACAAGTCTGCATTTTCGTCCCATGCTGTATGTGGTAATTAAGATTACTATGTTACCTCCTATTCGTGTGTCTGGTGCGACAATAAAGATCTCGACTTTTATTCCGTCTGGTCAGCGAGTAATCACACAAACACAACGACGTGGCTGCAAAACAGGTCAACCGGTTAGGCACCGTATGGTGAGTGACAAAGTAGGACAAAATAACCTTGGTCGAGGTGAGCAGAAAAATGCGATAAGGAGTGGATGAGAAAAAAAAGGAAGTGCATAGAAAAGAGTTGGAGAAGGTCACCGGAAAATGTCATGATCGACGATTTGACTTGTAACAGCTGTACCAGAATTAACTTCGATTTTTTTTGCTCCCAGAGCCACCACTGAAGTTGATCCCCTTGCAAGAAGACACACTATATCATGCATGTCTTCTTCTTCTTCCATCCCTAGCCATCAACCGGCAAAGCAGTATGTGGCCAGTACGCCTAGTGGCGTCTTAGGGTAACAACAAATTGATCAATCTATCGCTGTTTCCACCACGCCTAGTGGCGTCTTTGTGGAACAAAAACAGACCAAACAATATATCATTGTTTCCGTAATCAGATTGGTTGGCAAGCAGGTGATCACCCCACTGTGCGAAGTTTTTACGGGATGGGGTAAACAGCCCCATGCCCATACCCTCCTTAGTCGTTTTTTACGACATGCGTGGTAGGGTGCAGTGTTACTATTCTTTGCTCCCCTTTCGGGCCCCGGTAACACACGGGTGATCATGCATGTGCTTTTGCAGTAATGGTTTTTGCATCAACTTGATGTACGTGATGAGATCGCCAGCCTCATGCCCCAAGACTTACGACCAGCTTTTTTTTCAAAATCTAGAACCTGAGAATGCTTGTGCTGATTTCCTGCAAAGAGACCAGCCACAGTGAAGGTTCCAAGATCCATATGGAGCGAAAAGTAGGTTGATTGTGGTGACTTTCCTGTGACACTTTTCCGCTATTTTCTGCCAAGGACAAATTAGAAATAAACAACAACAAAAGCAAAACAATACAAAACCAAAACATTGTTTCAAAAAAATTCGTTTCTTTCTTTTCTGTACACTAAAAATGAGACGTATTCTTAAAAAAAATACTGTCGGACGGCCACTGTTTCCGGCTGATATGCTGATACAATTTAACACACGCTTGCTGAAATTTGGAGTCCATTAAAGAGTAGACAGCAGAGTTCATCATGTAGACTGTCCAGTTAACATAGGAGGCGCATTCATGCGCCAAAGGATTGTACAGGTTTGGATCTAAACTATTCACCACTACATATGGCGTCACTGCCAGCAAAAAGCAGACAACTGTAGCAATCATCATAGTTTTCATTTTCACGGACTGTCTCCTTGCCCGATACTGCTTCCGCTCCTGAGCGAGAGCCTTTGTCCGTGAACATAAATGGCTATGCGAGTGTAGCAAGTGCAGATGACGACAAGAGGCACCACAAACGACATTATGACAGAGAAATACTTTTGGGTGTTGGAGCTGGACAATTTGAAAGTGCACTGCAGTACACGTCTCTCGAAGCCGAATTCCCCCCACTGGCCGACAAGGGGTAGGACATTGACGATGCCTGCAAAGGTGTAACAGATAATGCAAGATCCCAAGAACCAGAAGTCTTTAGAAAATGTCTGATATTTGGCGTTGTAAACGACATGAAGACACCTAAAGAATATTTGTTTAAATACAAAAAAAATTGGTATTATTTCTTTGACTATTTATGTTTCTCGTGTCAAACATATTGGACTTTTCTAATAGGCAAAAGTGATTAATAGATAAAAGAACATTCTTCACTCTTTATGGGCAATTTAAATTTTGCCTCCACCTCGCAGTGGTTAGTGCACTGGCTTCCTAGTTCGGTGGTCCATGGTTCGATCCCCAGTTGAGGCGGGGTTTTTTAGACCGCAAACGGCTCCGGGGTCCACCCAGCTTCATGAATTGGGTACCAGAGAAACTCTGGGAAGGTTAAGGCGGCCGGCGTGATGCTGACCACATCACCCCTAGTGTGTCTTTGGTCAAGAATCTATGGGCCTAACACAATATTCCCAATATGTCTCAATGGGCGTGTAACGGGATCTTCTACCTTTACTTAACCTGGCACTGTACGCGCGCGCTCTCCCGTAGTAAACATTTCTCAGTGGGAGATAGATAACGATTTACAAGAAATGAACTAAGTTGTAGAGATACGCAAAGATATTTTAAGTAACATGTAGTGGGGTGGAGTGATGGTGTTTTTTTTTTTCTAGAGACGACGACAGAATGTGGCTACTGCAACCTCAAGCATGTCATACAAGGCTACTAATATTCTTCTTCTTCTTCCTCGTTCGCCCCGACAAGGACGGTGGTTGCGTTGCATCTGTTTACGCCGTAGCTGTTATATCTGCACTTTTCGGTCGACACATCCGACTTCAGCACGGCATTTTTGGGGACCGGGTTTGCATTCCCTCTGCGATCCGTACTGGCTCAGCCAGACTGCACTGCTGCAGACTGTTTCCAGGACCACCACGTGGAGGTGGAGTACGGTCTTGGTCAGCTCTGGTTCGCTGGTCCTGATGCAAGCAGTCAAGCTATGGGTTGCTGACTGCATTCTCTATTGCTGCATCTTTTGGTCCCGACTAATATGAGGATGTGCATTGTCGCAAAAGTTGGTTCCAATATATTGCAAAGCGGCTCGCGCAGTTATACCGACCAATCATTTCTGGCGCATCACGGGGCCAGCAGAGCCTATGGTAAACACTAGAAAATGGAGGTGTAGACAAACACAGATTTGTCGAAGATAAGTCAGCAATCGGGAATGATAAATAGGATCAGAATGGAATTATTGTGAAAAGGATTTCACCTTTCATTCCAGGAGAGGTTTGTGAATAAATTTATATAAGGAACAACGGTAGGAGTTTATCATTTACTGAGATAAATGCTGATTACTGCTGTTTACAGTTGAATTGAAAAGCATGTAAACCCACATCTGCTAATAATAGAAAATTCAAAAAGTAACAGTTTGTGGAAAGATATGGATAGGAAGATAGAGATAAATCGGCAGTATAAAACAAGATATGGTGGAACACGATTGATAGTATACAAGCCGAGAATGAGACAGGGAAAGTTTCAAGTAACGCACATTTCTTATGGAATAGCTGCTTCGGGAAGAAAATTTCAGGTCTAGTATTAGACTGTGACGTCAGTACCCCTCTGTCGTTCGCCAGAGCCAATAAAAAGCGGAGCGCTAAATTGAAAGGACACACTGAAAGAAAGTTTGAGACAGACTGGATGCAAAGTTTGCCACTACGTCTTTACCATCTGAATTATGAGCAGATCTCCAAAAATTTCAAGTCCAGTGTCTGGTTTCTGAAGACTGAGGGTAAGCTGAAAGTATGATAACTATCATGTATATAATTTCTTTATTGCAGGGTAGATATGATGTGTATTAATTTTGTGTAGATGCTAAGAAGGGTATCAGTATTTAAATTTGTACCTGATGTGAAGGATCAACCACATTCAGGAATATTAGAATATCTGTGTTTAATATTTGGAAGGATCAAACTATAAAAAATTAAAGGATGTACAGGAGAGGAACAAACCAGATGATGGTTAATAGTTATAATGTAAATACTAATCCTGTATCATTGAAATGATGTTCTTACTTACTATGACTATAACTTTGACATCTGATGACTGACTAGTCTGACATCTGTGCTAGTCAGTTACAATTAATTGAAATGTTAATGCTTCTACTATATCACTGAAATGATGTCCTTACTTACTATGATTGTATAACTGTGACATCTGATGACTGACTGGTCAGACATCTGTGCTAGTCAGCTACAAGTCTAGCCAGATACTAGCAACGGCTGATACGATGTTTCAGGTTCCAGGTAATAACTCAAACCAGACTGTCAAGTATAAGAAGCCTGTGTTGTTCATCAGAGGCAATCCCACAAAAGTGCAGGACCCCAAAGAGTGAACTACAGCTGGTCATTGGTATCCCTATAGCTGGGTCTGCCAATGCTGATAATACAAGTGACAGTTCAGTGTCAGCAGTATCAAGATCCACAGATAAGTGTCACTTTAGACACTGACAATCCATATATGAACCAACAGCCAATATTTGTGATATGAAACAAACCTACAACAGTATTCCAATTATTGTAGAATTCAGTCAAATGATGACAGTAATGTGTAAAGTCACATGACTAAGAGAACAGTGATATAGTAATAGTGATTCCAGTATTCATTAACTTTATTATACAAGAGGATATTGTTCAAGATCCTGAAGTCTAAAAGACAATGCTACTTATTAAAATTGCTGAATGACTGTTTCAAGTAAATAAATTGCCCACAGGGACAGACAATCCTACCAACACATTAGTTAAGAAATAACATTAATTGTGTGAATATTTTGTGTATATTTTAATGCTCATTTCCAAATAGCAGAAAAAGAAGATTAATGTAAATATTAAAAGATTATAATTGTACCTGAGGACTTATTCCCTTTTTACAATTGTGTTTAAAGTAAACGTTCATTTTATTTATACCCAAGAAATTAATTAATCATAAGATAGTCACAGTGAGGAGACACCTTAAATCCTGGTACTACTTCTTACCATCTGGGCCAGGATTTTCACAGTCTGACTATTTCTATGATATTCATACACCAGTGCTTATTTCTAAGACTAGGGTATTACTTGTAAGACCAGAACTCTTTATTGGCATACTATCCTGGTATCATATGATACACCTGGATATCCATCTGCCATCACTATACTTACATAATAACATAACTTAATAAAACCTCCCGCTACATGCATAAAGCTGGCAACCTCATATAAAACACATTGCGACAAAAACATCTGCTGCAAGAGCATATGAATCATTGGGTCAAGCTTTCTGCAAGGGTCCACCTGTCGTGCTGGTGGTGGTGGTGGTTCCATGTTTGGTAAGGACAGCAAAACAAAATCATGAAGAATGTGACATTTGAAGAGTTTCTACTGATAACTAATGACATCACAGGGAGACATTTGAAGAGTTTCTACTGATAACTAATGACATCACAGGGTGACATTTGAAGAGTTTCTACTGATAACTAATGACATCACAGGCAGACATTTGAACAGTTTTTACTGACTTGTCACAGCTGTACAAGAATTAACTTCCATTTTTTTGCTCCTAGAGCCACCACTGAAGTTGATCCCCTTGCAGGAAGACGCACTACAGCATGCATGTGCTTTTGCAGTAGTGGTTTTTACATCAATTTGATGTACGTGATGAGATCGCCAGCCTTATGCCCCAACACTTACGACCAGATTTTTTTTTCCAAATCAAGAACCTGTGAATGTTTTGTGCTGATTTCTTGCAAAAAGACCAGCTACAGTGAATGTTTTGTGCTGATTTCCTGCAAAGAGATTAGCTACAGTGAATATTTTGTGCTGATTTCCTGCAAAGAGACCAGCTACAGTGAATGTTTTGTGCTGATTTCCTGCAAAGAGATTAGCTACAGTGAATATTTTGTGCTGATTTCCTGCAAACAGACCAGCTACAGTGAAGGTTTTGTGCTGATTTCCTGCAAAGAGACTGCTACAGTGAGGTTTTTTGTGCTGATTTCCTGCAAAGAGACGAGCTACAGTGAATGTTTTGTACTGACTGATTTCCCTTCAAAGAGACTAGCTACAGTCAATGTTTTGTGCTGATTTCCTTCAAAGAGACTAGCTACAGTCAATGTTTTGTGCTGATTTCCTTCAAAGAGACTAGCTACAGTCAATGTTTTCTGCTGATTTCCTGCAAAGAGACCAGCTACAGTGAATGTTTTGTGCTGATTTCCTTCAAAGAGACTAGCTACAGTCAATGTTTTGTGCTGATTTCCTGGAAAGAGACCAGCTACAGTGAATGTTTTGTGCTGATTTCCTTCAAAGAGACTAGCTACAGTCAATGTTTTGTGCTGATTTCCTGCAAAGAGACCAGCTACAGTGAATGTTTTGTGCTGATTTCCTTCAAAGAGACTAGCTACAGTCAATGTTTTGTGCTGATCTCCTGCAAAGAGACCAGCTACAGTGAATGTTTTGTGCTGATTTCCTGCAAAGAGACTAGGTACAGTAAATGTTTTGTGCTGATTTCCTGCAAAGAGACCAGCTACAGTGAATGTTTTGTGCTGATTTCCTTCAAAGAGATTAGCTACAGTCAATGTTTTGTGCTGATTTCCTGCAGAGACTAGCTACAGTGAATGTTTTGTGCTGATTTCCTGCAAAGACATTAGCTACAGTGAATATTTTGTGCTGATTTCCGGCAAACAGACCAGCTACAGCGAAGGTTTTGTGCTGATTTCCTGCAAAGAGACCTGCTACAGTGGAGGTTTTGTGCTGATTTCCTGCAAAGAGACCAGCTACAGTGAATGTTTTGTACTGATTTCCTTCAAAGAGACTAGCTACAGTCAATGTTTTGTGCTGATTTACTTCAAAGAGACTAGCTACAGTCAATGTTTTGTGCTGATTTCCTTCACAGAGACTAGCTATAGTCAATGTTTTGTGCTGATTTCCTGCAAAGAGACCAACTACAGTGAATGTTTTGTGCTGATTTCCTTCAAAGAGACTAGCTACAGTCACTGTTTTGTTCTGATTTCCTGCAAAGAAACCAGCTACAGTGAATGTTTTGTGCTGATTTCCTTCAAAGAGACTGGCTACAGTCAATGTTTTGTGCTGATTTCCTGCAAAGAGACTAGCTACAGTAAATGTTTTGTGCTGATTTCCTGCAAAGAGACCAGCTACAGTGAATGTTTTGTGCTGATTTCCTTCAAAGAGACTAGCTACAGTCAATGTTTTGTGCTGATTTCCTGCAAAGAGACCAGCTACAGTGAATGTTTTGTGCTGATTTCCTGCAAAGAGATTAGCTACAGTGAATATTTTGTGCTGATTTCCTGCAAACAGACCAGCTATAGTGAATGTTTTGTGCTGATTTCCTGCAAAGAGACCTGCTACAGTGGATGTTTTGTGCTGATTTCCTGCAAAGAGACCAGCTACAGTGAATGTTTTGTACTGACTGATTTCCTTCAAAGAGACCAGCTACAGTGAAGGTTTTGTGCTGATTTCCTGCAAAGAGACCTGCTACAGTGGAGGTTTTGTGCTGATTTCCTGCAAAGAGACCAGCTACAGTGAATGTTTTGTACTGATTGATTTCCTTCAAAGAGACTAGCTACAGTCAATGATTTGTGCTGATTTCCTTCAAAGAGACTAGCTACAGTCAATGTTTTGTGCTGATTTCCTTCAAAGAGACTAGCCACAGTCAATGTTTTGTGCTGATTTCCTGCAAACAGACCAGCTACAGTCAATGTTTTGTGCTGATTTGCTGCAAAGAGACCAGCTACAGTGAATGTTTTGTGCTGATTTCCTTCAAAGAGACTAGCTACAGTCAATGTTTTGTGCTGATTTCCTGCAAAGAGACCAACTACAGTGAATGTTTTGTGCTGATTTCCTTCAAAGAGACTAGCTACAGTCACTGTTTTGTGCTGATTTCCTGCAAAGAGACCAGCTACAGTGAATGTTTTGTGCTGATTTCCTTCAAAGAGACTAGCTACAGTCAATGTTTTGTGCTGATTTCCTGCAAAGAGACCAACTACAGTGAATGTTTTGTGCTGATTTCCTTCAAAGAGACTAGCTACAGTCACTGTTTTGTGCTGATTTCCTGCAAAGAGACCAGCTACAGTGAATGTTTTGTGCTGATTTCCTTCAAAGAGACTGGCTACAGTCAATGTTTTGTGCTGATTTCCTGCAAAGAGACCAGCTACAGTGAATGTTTTGTGCTGATTTCCTGCAAAGAGACTAACTACAGTCAATGTTTTGTGCTGATTTCCTGCAAAGAGACCAGCTACAGTGAATGTTTTATGCTGATTTCCTTCAAAGAGACTAGCTACCGTCAATGTTTTGTGCTGATTTCCTGCAAAGAGACCAGCTACAGTGAATGTTTTGTGCTGATTTCCTTCAAAGAGACTAGCTACAGTCAATGTTTTGTGCTGATTTCCTGCAAAAGAGACCAGCTACAGTGAATGTTTTGTGCTGATTTCCTTCAAAGAGACTAGCTACAGTCAATGTTTTGTGCTGATTTCCTGCAAAGAGACCAGCTACAGTGAATGTTTTGTGCTGATTTCCTTCAAAGAGACTAGCTACAGTCAATGTTTTGTGCTGATTTCCTGCAAAGAGACCAGCTACAGTGAATGTTTTGTGCTGATTTCCTGCAAAGAGACCAGCTACAGTGAATGTTTTGTGCTGATTTCCTTCAAAGAGACTAGCTACAGTCAATGTTTTGTGCTGATTTCCTGCAAAGAGACAAGCTACAGTGAATGTTTTGTGCTGATTTCCTTCAAAGAGACTAGCTACAGTCAATGTTTTGTGCTGATTTCCTGCAAAGAGACCAGCAACAGTGAATATTTTGTGCTGATTTCCTGCAAAGAGGCTAGCTACAGTCAATGTTTTGTGCTGATTTCCTGCAAAGAGACCAGCTACAGTGAATGTTTTGTGCTGATTTCCTTCAAAGAGACAAGCTACAGTCAATGTTTTGTGCTGATTTCCTGCAAAAGAGACCAGCTACAGTGAATGTTTTGTGCTGATTTCCTTCAAAGAGACTAGCTACAGTCAAAGTTTTGTGCTGATTTCCTGCAAAGAGACCAGCTACAGTGAATGTTTTGTGCTGATTTCCTTCAAAGAGACTAGCTACAGTCAATGTTTTGAGCTGAATTCCTGCAAAGAGACCAGCTACAGTGAATGTTTTGTGCTGATTTCCTGCAAAGGGACTAGCTACAGTAAATGTTTTGTGCTGATTTCCTGCAAAGAGACTAGCTACAGTCAATGTTTTGTGCTGATTTCCTTCAAAGAGACTAGCTACAGTCAATGTTTTGTATTGATTTCCTGCAAAGAGACTAGCTACAGTGAATGTTTTGTGCTGATTTCCTGCAAAGAGACCAGCTACAGTGAATGTTTTGTGCTCATTTCCTTCAAAGAGACTAGCTATAGTCAATGTTGTGTGCTGATTTCCTGCAAAGAGACCAGCTACAGTGAATGTTTTGTGCTGATTTCCTTCAAAGAGACTAGCTACAGTCAATGTTTTGTGCTGATTTCCTGCAAAGAGACCAGCTACAGTGAATGTTTTGTGCTGATTTCCTGCAAAGAGACTAGCTACAGTCAATGTTTTGTGCTGATTTCCTGCAAAGAGACCAGCTACAGTGAATGTTTTATGCTGATTTCCTTCAAAGAGACTAGCTACCGTCAATGTTTTGTGCTGATTTCCTGCAAACAGACCAGCTACAGTCAATGTTTTGTGCTGATTTGCTGCAAAGAGACCAGCTACAGTGAATGTTTTGTGCTGATTTCCTTCAAAGAGACTAGCTACAGTCAATGTTTTGTGCTGATTTCCTGCAAAGAGACCAACAACAGTGAATGTTTTGTGCTGATTTCCTTCAAAGAGACTAGCTACAGTCACTGTTTTGTGCTGATTTCCTGCAAAGAGACCAGCTACAGTGAATGTTTTGTGCTGATTTCCTTCAAAGAGACTGGCTACAGTCAATGTTTTGTGCTGATTTCCTGCAAAGAGACCAGCTACAGTGAATGTTTTGTGCTGATTTCCTGCAAAGAGACTAGCTACAGTGAATGTTTTGTGCTGATTTCCTGCAAAGAGACAAGCTACAGTGAATGTTTTGTGCTGATTTCCTTCAAAGAGACTAGCTACAGTAAATGTTTTGTGCTGATTTCCTGCAAAGAGACCAGCTACAGTGAATGTTTTGTGCTGATTTCCTGCAAAGAGACCAGCTACAGTGAAGTTTTTGTGCTGATTTCCTTCAAAGAGACTAACTACAGTCAATGTTTTGTGCTGATTTCCTGCAAAGAGACAAGCTACAGTGAATGTTTTGTGCTGATTTCCTTCAAAGAGACTAGCTACAGTCAATGTTTTGTGCTGATTTCCTGCAAAGAGACCAGCTACAGTGAATGTTTTGTGCTGATTTCCTGCAAAGAGGCTAGCTACAGTCAATGTTTTGTGCTGATTTCTTGCAAAAAGACCAGCTACAGTGAATGTTTTGTGCTGATTTCCTGCAAAGAGATTAGCTACAGTGAATATTTTGTGCTGATTTCCTGCAAAGAGACCAGCTACAGTGAATGTTTTGTGCTGATTTCCTGCAAAGAGATTAGCTACAGTGAATATTTTGTGCTGATTTCCTGCAAACAGAACAGCTACAGTGAAGGTTTTGTGCTGATTTCCTGCAAAGAGACCTGCTACAGTGGAGGTTTTGTGCTGATTTCCTGCAAAGAGACCAGCTACAGTGAATGTTTTGTACTGATTGATTTCCTTCAAAGAGACTAGCTACAGTCAATGTTTTGTGCTGATTTCCTTCAAAGAGACTAGCTACAGTCAATGTTTTCTGCTGATTTCCTGCAAAGAGACCAGCTACAGTGAATGTTTTGTGCTGATTTCCTTCAAAGAGACTAGCTACAGTCAATGTTTTGTGCTGATTTCCTGGAAAGAGACCAGCTACAGTGAATGTTTTGTGCTGATTTCCTTCAAAGAGACTAGCTACAGTCAATGTTTTGTGCTGATTTCCTGCAAAGAGACCAGCTACAGTGAATGTTTTGTGCTGATTTCCTTCATAGAGACTGGCTACAGTCAACGTTTTGTGCTGATTTCCTGCAAAGAGACCAGCTACAGTGAATGTTTTGTGCTGATTTCCTGCAAAGAGACTAGGTACAGTAAATGTTTTGTGCTGATTTCCTGCAAAGAGACCAGCTACAGTGAATGTTTTGTGCTGATTTCCTTCAAAGAGATTAGCTACAGTCAATGTTTTGTGCTGATTTCCTGCAGAGACTAGCTACAGTGAATGTTTTGTGCTGATTTCCTGCAAAGACATTAGCTACAGTGAATATTTTGTGCTGATTTCCTGCAAACAGACCAGCTACAGCGAAGGTTTTGTGCTGATTTCCTGCAAAGAGACCTGCTACAGTGGAGGTTTTGTACTGATTTCCTGCAAAGAGACCAGCTACAGTGAATGTTTTGTACTGATTTCCTTCAAAGAGACTAGCTACAGTCAATGTTTTGTTCTGATTTACTTCAAAGAGACTAGCTACAGTCAATGTTTTGTGCTGATTTCCTTCACAGAGACTAGCTATAGTCAATGTTTTGTGCTGATTTCCTGCAAAGAGACTAACTACTGTGAATGTTTTGTGCTGATTTCCTTCAAAGAGACTAGCTACAGTGAATATTTTGTGCTGATTTCCTGCAAACAGAACAGCTACAGTGAAGGTTTTGTGCTGATTTCCTGCAAAGAGACCTGCTACAGTGGAGGTTTTGTGCTGATTTCCTGCAAAGAGACCAGCTACAGTGAATGTTTTGTACTGATTGATTTCCTTCAAAGAGACTAGCTACAGTCAATGTTTTGTGCTGATTTCCTTCAAAGAGACTAGCTACAGTCAATGTTTTCTGCTGATTTCCTGCAAAGAGACCAGCTACAGTGAATGTTTTGTGCTGATTTCCTTCAAAGAGACTAGCTACAGTCAATGTTTTGTGCTGATTTCCTGGAAAGAGACCAGCTACAGTGAATGTTTTGTGCTGATTTCCTTCAAAGAGACTAGCTACAGTCAATGTTTTGTGCTGATTTCCTGCAAAGAGACCAGCTACAGTGAATGTTTTGTGCTGATTTCCTTCATAGAGACTGGCTACAGTCAACGTTTTGTGCTGATTTCCTGCAAAGAGACCAGCTACAGTGAATGTTTTGTGCTGATTTCCTGCAAAGAGACTAGGTACAGTAAATGTTTTGTGCTGATTTCCTGCAAAGAGACCAGCTACAGTGAATGTTTTGTGCTGATTTCCTTCAAAGAGATTAGCTACAGTCAATGTTTTGTGCTGATTTCCTGCAGAGACTAGCTACAGTGAATGTTTTGTGCTGATTTCCTGCAAAGACATTAGCTACAGTGAATATTTTGTGCTGATTTCCTGCAAACAGACCAGCTACAGCGAAGGTTTTGTGCTGATTTCCTGCAAAGAGACCTGCTACAGTGGAGGTTTTGTACTGATTTCCTGCAAAGAGACCAGCTACAGTGAATGTTTTGTACTGATTTCCTTCAAAGAGACTAGCTACAGTCAATGTTTTGTTCTGATTTACTTCAAAGAGACTAGCTACAGTCAATGTTTTGTGCTGATTTCCTTCACAGAGACTAGCTATAGTCAATGTTTTGTGCTGATTTCCTGCAAAGAGACCAACTACTGTGAATGTTTTGTGCTGATTTCCTTCAAAGAGACTAGCTACAGTCACTGTTTTGTTCTGATTTCCTGCAAAGAAACCAGCTACAGTGAATGTTTTGTGCTGATTTCCTTCAAAGAGACTGGCTACAGTCAATGTTTTGTGCTGATTTCCTGCAAAGAGACTAGCTACAGTAAATGTTTTGTGCTGATTTCCTGCAAAGAGACCAGCTACAGTGAATGTTTTGTGCTGATTTCTTCAAAGAGACTAGCTACAGTCAATGTTTTGTGCTGATTTCCTGCAAAGAGACCAGCTACAGTGAATGTTTTGTGCTGATTTCCTGCAAAGAGATTAGCTAC
>JAMPIV010013429.1:0-150000 GCA_024509875.1 Oreohelix idahoensis
ACACGGAAAGACCTTTCCAGAGGTAAGGGAAACTTTGGAGTAGACTTGAGTAGGAATTAGGAGAGAGAACGGAGGAAGGAGAAGAAGAGGGAGGAAAATGACAGACACCCTGAAGCTACTGATAAAGGTAATTTATTGTTCCGAATAACGAAAATGGAGTGCTTCCATATCTTAAAGTGGGGGACGTTTCTGTTGCAGAGATAATATATGATCAATAAATTTTCCGATATTTATTTTCTTGTTTCTACCCGTGTCCTCTGCTTAATTATCGCTCTTTTATCCTTTTTCCTGTTTTTCGCAATTCGTACGTTTGCGAGAAAAATATATTTACTTTCCCATTCTGACTTTACCGTGTTTTCTTTCTGCTTTATTGGTAACGGCATTTTTACTACGTAGATGTCAGTCCCTGTGGGGAAGAACGATACTGTGAATATCCGTCTAGTCAGACAAGAGAGCAGACATATCGTCTAGCATTTTCATCTGACACGAGTTTTCTTCGGCTAGTTTCTCGGCGAGATGTGGGAACTGCCATCTGCATCGCTCAGAAATGAGACATGTAGTCGTAGAAAGGGTGTGAAGCCGCACGTTTGGCAGTCTTATGGGCAACGTCTAGTTTAATGGGAAGTGTTAAGAGAGAGAGATAGAGTGGGGGGAGGAGAGACCTGCGCTATTTCGGGTTTTGAACATAGCGCGCATCTTTGTCTGCTTTCATATATCTACCCCCTGGACTGGGAAACTTGAGTTTCACTCAGTTCTCAAGATTCGCAGTAGACAGGTTCGCTCGTGTAAAGAATAAGCTGCATAGCGAAGTTCTCAATTTTGTTTCGACAATTTGCCGAGCTTCTAGACTTCAAATTATATTTCAGCGTATAATTCTAAGTTTTAGCGATCGCCGGGTTGTTCTGTTGTGGAAGTAATATACATATATATTAGTAGTTTGAGTGTTTTAGTGTTAAATCGCTTATTTCAGTTTTACTAGTTAGATTTGTGTGCAGAAGAATTAAATATAAGTCTGTTAATATTCTCTGTGGACGTTTTACAGTGGAAAGCAGAATAAATTATAATTTCTTGATTAACAACTCTTGCAGCTATATAGTGAATTTTAATTTAACTGTTAATAACCAGTCGAGTGAATTTTTAAAACTAACTTATAAACTGCACCCCGATTCATCATTGACTATTGACGAAATACGATATGTATTTCTAATTCATGATGACTGATTTTATGAATATTAAACTTATTTCACGGGAAGTTTTAAACGATAAGTCAAGCTCTCCGCTTGCAGTTTTATAATGTAAGTTATAACGAGTACATAGTAATGTATAAGTATTTTATATGTCGTTTTCTTTGAAACTGAGGTAGCCCAACTCTTCCAGCGTTTTAGTACAACTGAGAGAAGAAACATCTTGATCTTTAACCACGTGGGGTTTACAAGTTAACACCTGTCTGGCAGTGCGGGTGTGCCTCCAGCAATAGACAGAGTAAAAATCTCACTATCGGGTTTTTAAAAGACTAAATGCCTATACTGTGCTAGTGAGCCAGATCATATTTCTTCACAAAACTCTCATGTACATTTTCAGGCCTTGTGGCAAGTAAAACACATTAACCCTCCGCCGGAGTTCTGACCAGTGGTGGTGTGATCAAATAATGTCCTATATTGAGATAAGGCACCGACCTGACATTCCTCATTACTAGAAAACCTAAGCTATTGACACTGTGCTCGCTGTTAACGTTCGTGCGCTGGACAATTTTAATGTGACCTAAACAGATATTCAAAATAAGAAAACCAAGGAAAACGGTCCCTGAAGTAGTGAATTCAACTCGTCTTTTTGGAACTGGGGTTTTCTTGACCAAGATTACCATTGAAGATTCTGTATGTGCATGTCCTAAAAATTGTGTTTCCAAGAAGTGGCTACCAAATGCTGTAAGTACGAATGAAAGCACGTGATCACGGCTGAATGAATAGAGTGAATGCAGGACTGAGTGATTCCTTTATTAGTGTATTTTGGCACCCATTTTTGCTGTCTTAAATTTCTTTATGCAAACTTTTTGTTCCTAACAATATTTTCCTTAGGATAGATCAGAGTATCATAAGTCTGTTCATACCTTTAAAGGGAAATCTTAGACTAAAGCATATGTATCCGTGACTCTTTGGGGCTATCACTTGTCTTCTAACGAGACCGTGGGGCTATTTCATCAAGGGAAAGGATCATACCAATGGGTCTATCATTCTTGTAGCAAATCATTGACTTTTATGACTATCTGTGTATGCTTGATATAATTTTTATGTGTTGTGATTGGGATTTTATTATGATAATTAAATCCACTTAAACTTAATTCAAAGTGTGTCGGGTCAGCTTGTTCCAAGTTATATATATTTCTATTTTTCATAGTTTCACGTTCTGTGTGGTCTATTGTAGTCACTTAAGGGTGTGTGTGTGTATGTAAGATATTTATATATATATATATTAATATATATTATTCTAGACGGTCCTGTCGAATCTTAATCTGTTGTAGATGATAGGCTGACTGAGAGGAAACATCTCGAGGGTCAGAGACCGCCTCTAATATATTTCCTCCATCTCACTCGTGAAATCTATTTCTAGTACTATCTCTCACTGTGGCTATCACTCATTCTAATCTATTCAGACGGGACCAACCCAAGTCTTAATTCTCCTATCAAAAATCTACGACACTGAGCTTGTACTGAGAGAGGGTAATCTCGTGGCAGGTACGTTCCTGGTCAGTTGGCCGGGGGATGATGGTCAGCACATGTTTCTTTGACGTGTGTGTACGGGGAGATTATGTTTTTGTGTGATATCAATGTTTGAGAGACTTCCTAATGTATTTCTAAAGCCAAGGATATGATGGCTTATATTTATATGCAGAAAGTACGTTTTTTGAGACCTTTCAGGGCCATGGATTGTAGGCCATTATATGTTCATCTCCGATGTGGGATATTTTGAAGTTCGACAGATTGTTGTAAGGGAATGTTCTTTCTCCCATGAGATGTATTATATTTATCATATTGCCGGAGAAGATAGAGAGAGTATTTACATTACTTCAAAGCCAGGGACTTATACGGCTTATTTATCATATTGCCAGAGAAGATAGAGAGAGTATTTACATTACTTCAAAGCCGACTTATACGGCTTATTTATCATACTGCCAGAGAACATAGAGAGAGTATTAAATTGCGTCTAAGCCAGGGATAGGCTTTTATATACATACGCCATTTATGCTATATACGGATGTATTGAACTATCGATGCTTCCATGATGTGCTTTGAGCTGTAACCTGTGACAGTGTGCTGTTATGATGTCTTCGTGACCGTGTAGTAATAAATAAACAGTGTAGAACGTTTCTAGGAGTTACAACGTTTCCTGACTCCTCCATGTGCTTTTAGATGTGTGTGATTGTTATTGACTTATTAAAGAGCCTATACACATTCCGCGTCTATATATCTACACACTCACAACATCAGTCGGCTGTCTGTAAGTCCCGAAAAATGCTGATCGCCTATATCAGCTAATCCCATTTACTCTTTACAGTGATGGCCTGTGTGGCCTACTGATGGTGTTACTACAAAGGATACATATATGATTCAACACCAACAAATTGACATTATATAAAAATAATCTTAGTCGCCGAGAACTTTCTCATTTTCCATATTTACTACAGTTAGGTGGGGACAGGCTTAATGATTCCGATATATGCATTTATTGCAGTCATTTGGACGCTATTAAAAATGATATGAGCATAAGATTTAAGGACTTGCAAGAACTAATATTACCGGACTGGGTGATTAATCCGTTTGAATCAGACGTGGAACAAGTTAGTCAACATTTACAAGAAGAATTAATTGAGCTACAAAATGACTTCGAGGCAAAAGCACGATTCAGTCACACACACATTACGAACAATTTTGGATCCAGCAGAGGCTTGCGCATCCCGTTCTTTGGCGTGAAACTAAATTGCTAATTACAGCATTCCCAACGTCGTATTTGGTGGAGAAGGGGTTCAGTGCAGGAGTGTTGCTACTACAAAAGCAACGAAAACGACTGCAGATTTGTAACAAGAGATTTGAGACTTCTTTTAACAAACTTGGAATCAAATATTACAAACTGGCTCATACCAAGCGCAGGGATCTAATTAAGCTTCATTAGTGTTGAAGGACTTTCGTGTGTGGTTACTGGTTGAAATTGCTTGAATTCTGATCGTGCTAATATTCGTACGCGAATGGGGTGAACCTCACCTTTGGGTTGTCGTAATGCCTGAACTTGGCATCAAGATGTAAACAACTGTTCATCTTATTAACTCAGCAACTTGATATAAAATACATAATTCATAATGGTTGAATGGTGTAACGTGATTCAACGAATAATGCCTCCGGTTCGAGTCCTTCACAATTTAATATGGATTACACACATACATAAACAGTTCAATTCACACATGAGGTACATGCATCAATCAATCAATAGCGTAGACTGCTGTTTTACATGTCAATGTCCGTTTAAGGATACAATGCAGTAATTGTCGTCAGAACATCACAGCTATATGCACGCGCAGATAGAATGGCTACCTGCCGACAGTGAGACTGTGAGTCTAATTACTTCGTATAAAGTAGACGATTATCTTTCTCCTTCCAAGGATTTAGTTAATCACTAACCTCCATAAGTTTCCTCTCATGTAGAGTTCTAGGACTGACCCTGGTCCATCATAATGCACATATAAATGGCTATATCATGCATGAGCAAATTTGTTGCTGATATAGGACGTATCAATTTCACGCAGAAGTTTATGTTCAATGCTCATTAGTGTGAGATTGTTCAATCTCTTTTGACCCATGGTGCTCCTTAGTTCATTTTTAATAAGTTTCAGTTTTGAAAATGATCGTTCTCCACTGCAGTTGGTTACCATTAGTGACATAGATGAGCAAGGCGATTTCTACATTTGGAAAACAAGACTCCAAAGAATTGTCAATTATCAAACGGTAAAACTGTAACTCTACAAGGTCTAGAGTAGTGCCAATATGAGAAGCAGGATCAGTTTTCAGCAGTTCTGTAAACTGCAAAGTTCTTCACAAAGACTTTCTTCCAGATCTTCCGAATATGATTTAATAAGATTCGATGATCTCGTTACCACCTCTTCAGGTGTAAACGACTGTAACTGACGAAGTAATCCAAATACATCATTCAACTTTTGATAAGCTTTCTGGCGTTTTGACAAGGCAGAGAGCAAGCTATCAATAAGGACAAGAAATGTTCGGCTTTTAAACTGCTGAGAAGGCGTTTGAGATTCAACAAGTGGATCAAGTGTGCTGGAACCACTGAAATCATCATACTCTCGATTTCGTTTGTGTTTTCTTCGAGTTTGTTCTTGATAATGTTCACACTCAGTCAGATCCTTGGCCTTTTGCTCTATGTCTGCAAAAGTAGACCGCATAGCTTGAATATACCCCCGCAGGGATTCATAGAGTGCACAAGCCGTATTCAAATCTTGATCAGAAGATTGCAAAGAAGCACTGGTCATTTGAAAACGCTGTAATACTTGATCCCACAGTATGATCATTATTCCTGTTTCTAACTTCATCATGGTTGAAAATAGACCACGAGCCTGTTGACGACACTCTGCCTTCTGATCACTGTTATCTGAAATATCATCCAAGACTTGTTTTATTGCAGAAAAGCTGTGTAAAAGTGCTTTTGTTGCATCTGCCCGAGCGGACCACCTGGTATCTGACAGTCTTTTCACAAGGGGCAAATGGGACTTATTATGAGTACCGCCAGCACATAATGCAGTAGAAATGAGACCCCACCGGTAGGTAGAAGCAGAAAAGAAGGTGTACAGGCTTTCAACAAATCCAAAGAAAATGACTGCTTCTTGACAACCTTCAGCAGCACATTTTCCAATCAAATTTAGTGAATGTGCAAAACACGGAATGTAATGCGCAAATTTATTCATCTCTTTAATTCGTGCTTGTAATCCTATAAACTTGCCACTCATGTTGCTGGCGTTGTCATAACTTTGACCACGGCAGTCTTTAATATCAATGTCATTTGCCTTTAAAAAATTAAGTAGACTTTTAGTAAGCTGTTCAGCACTATGACCTTCCATATCCAAAAATGTCACAAATCTTTCAACTGGTCCAGATGGCAAAACATAGCGCAAAGTCAAAGTCAGCTGGTCCATATTAGATATATCTGGAGTAGAATCCAATGAACTTACTTACTTAGTCGTTCCCCTTCTACCGTGAGGTGTAGAGGTTTGGAAGAGAGAGCGCCAGACCATTCTATCAGCTGTCTTCTTCCTGGCCTGGTTCCATTCTAGTCCTCGGTCCTTCAAAGATTGTCTAAGGTTGTCCTCCCAAGGGACTCTGGGTCGTCCTGGAGGTCTGGATCCCTGGCTCTTTGTTTCCCATGCTTGTCGTGGTAGCCGATCTTCTCCCATTCTGCAGACATGGCCAAACCATCTTAGTTGGGACTGTTCTATTTGGGTCTGCAGCGCATGGGATTTTAGGCCTTGACGGATCGTCTGGTTGCGGACCATGTCTCTTCTTGTTACTTCAACCACTTTCCTCAGATACCTCATTTCTGAGGTTTGGATCTGGCTTTTGTGGGTTGTAGTCATTGCCCACGACTCGCATCCATATGTCAAGACTGGGACATAGGTGGAGCGGTATACAGCCATCTTCGTTTTCTTACCAACCTCTTTCTTGCTGAGGAATCCACGATTTATGGCCTGAAAAAGTCTCCCAGCCGCTGCTTTTCGAGTGGCCAACTGTTCTTTGATGCCTCCCTTTCGGTCTATAATAGCTCCGAGATATTTAAAGTGGTCGACCTGCTCCAGGACCTGTTCTCCCAACTTAATCTGATGTTTTCTTTCTTCTCGTGATATCACCATGGATTTTGTTTTAGAGCTGCTTATGACCATCCCTCTCTTCTCCAGCTCTTCCTTCCAGACTTGCAGGTTGGATTGGAGATGTGCCTCTGATTTAGCAATCAGGGCAACATCATCAGCAAATGCCAGCTCCGAAATATAGACCTGTCTCATCTTCTAGTACCCCACTGAATACTTTCTTGTTCTCTCCTTACATGCCTTGATGACATCGTCCATAAGGAGTATGAAGAGGTAAGGTGACAGGATTTCACCTTGTCTTACACCAGTGGTGGTCCTGAACTCTTCTGACTTATGGTTTGCTGTCCTCACATAATTTCTGCAAGACTTGTAGAAGCTCTGTATAGCATGAATCAGAGGTGCTGGAATATTCTTCCTTGCCAAACAGTCCCAAAGTTTGCTCCAGGGGACCCTGTCAAACGCCTTTTCCAGATCTATGAAACAAAGATGGATCTCACTCTTATACTCAAGGGCCTTTTCACTCAGCTGTCTGAGTGTGAAGATTAGGTCTTGAGTACTTCGGTTTGCTCGGAATCCGCACTGGACCTCATCCAATTGTGGCTCAGCTAGGCGTCGGAGTCTCTGCTCTAGGATTCTAGAGTAGATTTTACCAGGGACACTGAGAAGGGATATGCCTCGATGGTTTCCACATTGTCGATTGTCACCCTTTTTGAAAATTGGTGTTATGATGGCAATCTCCCAATCCTTTGGTATGGTCTTGTTGCACCATGCTGCCTGTAGGACCTTTAAGGGTAATAGGTCGCCTGATGCTCCCATGTACTTAACCATTTCTGGTGTTATACCATCATGCCCTGCTGCTTTGCCCATCTTGATTTTCTCTAGTGCTGCCCTCAGTTCTTCCATCTTTATGTCATCTTCACCATCATTGGTTTCCTCTTCTGTGTCAGTGGTTATCATTTCTGATGCTTCATCATGCTCACCATCCAGGAGTTCTGAAAAATATTCTTTCCATCTTTCCATTACTTCCTTCGGGGCAGTAAGCAATTTGCCTTGCTTGTCCTTTATAAATTTGAGAGGGCATCGTTTTTCTTTCCTCATGTTCTTTAGGGTCTTATAGAACAATTTCTGGTTTTCTTGTGCATCTTTTTCTAGCTTTTCTCCAAATTCTTCCCAGGACTTCTGTTTTGCTGCTAGCACTTTGTTCTTTGCTTCTGTTCTGAGTGTCACATATTCTCTATATTTTTTCCATTTGTCCTGTTGTGTTTTTTAGCTCCTAAGTATTGTTTCCATGCCATTTTCTTCTCTCTTATTTTCTCTTTGACTTCCTCTGTCCACCAAGGTGTCCTCTTTCTCTGGTTCCCAAGTCGGACTTCACCGCATGCTTCTGCAGCAGCTATCTTTATGATATCCTTGAATTTATTCCAGAGGGTTTCCAAGTCATCAGGTCGTTCTTCTGTGTTGCTCACTGCTGTAGCAATAAGCCCCTGATATCTGGTCTTAATTTCTGGCTCTCTCATCTTGTAGGTCCTAATGCTCATTTCTCCTGTTTGTTTACTTGGTTTCTTGCGTGATGTTGGGCAGTTCCTAGGCTGAGCAACTCTTTCAGTTGTTCGTTTGATTGTTAGCAGGTAGTGATCACTTCCAATCTCTGGCCCCCTCCAGACTCTTGCATCTCGGACATATCTGAATGAGCTTCTCCGAACAATGGCATAGTCGATCACTGACTTCTCATTCTTGGTTGGTTCACATCTAGTGTATGCATGTATGCGCTTATGGGGGAACTTTGTGTTTGTAATGATCAGATTCTGCTCACTGCAGAATCTAAGGAGTCGCTTTCCATTGTCATTGAGAGTATCTTCTCCATATCTTCCGATAACTCCACCCCATCTAGCATGGTCATTTCCAACTCTGGCATTAAAATCTCCGAGCATAATAACTTCATCTAGGCAGTCATCCACTGTCCTTTGAAGCAGCTCGAAGAATTCCTCCTTGACCTCTGCTCTCTCATCCTCATTTGGCCCATACACTATGACCAGGTTGACTATGGTTTCTCCTTCTTTTAGTTTTACAACCATAATGCGCTCCGAGACAAAGTTCCATCCCTTGATACTATCTTTTTTATTTTTGGCCACAATGCAACCCACGCCCCCTTTAGCTCTTTCAGATATGGGTACACCACTGTAGAGCAACGTGTTGCCATCGAGATCCATGACTCCTTGTCCTTTTTTCTTCGTTTCCGTTATAGCCAGGATTTCTAGTTTTGCTTTCCTCATCTCTTCCACCAGCTCCTCTTCCTTCCCATTTATACTTCTTGTGTTCCAAGTTCCATAAGTCGTAGTCCGTAGTCCGTTCCAGTTCGTCGCCTTTAGAATCAGTCCGGTTTTCTCTCTTGTAGTTCGCGTAATCATGATTTAAAGCAAACAGGTGATTGGCCTGTTGTGCCTTTGCATGGTGGAGGGGCTGCCTCCTTACGGCCTCCATGCAGGCCGCCCTCCTCCTTTTTCATCCGGGCTTGGGACCGGCATTGGCGGAGTTGAATCCAATGAAACGGAATAATACTTGTATTTCTTCACTTCACAGAGAATGTGATCCAGTATGCTGGATCCAATCAGATTGATGAATTCCTCACACGTTGTTTTAGATAGATATGTTGTATGTCCAAATCCTTTGTTTGCATGAGTACTTATATGCTCTGCCAGAAAAGGGTCAAACTTGGCCAGTAATTCTAACAACCCTAAGTAATTCCCGTTATAAGGGGACCCAACAATTTCATCACTGCCACGAAATGAAAGGCCTCGTTCTGCTAAAAACTTCACTTATTCGTTCTAGAAGTTTGTGCCAATACTTTTCTTGAATGTCAGTTTGTTTCACAAGTTGGGAATCGACACGTTCACCTTTGTTTTTACGCATCAACAGTGAAATTAAAGCTTGTCTATGTGAGGAGCTTTCTTCATGTCGACGCAATAGATTGCTTGCATTTTTCCAGTCATTAAACCCTTCCACAGTAAACTTTGATGAAGATTCTGAACTCATAAGCTTGCATGGGAAACAGAATAGGCGCCCTTTACTTTCTGAATAGCATAACCATTTTCTTGCATGTTGCTTGTTTGTAAGTTTATGAATATGTGTAAAATAAGACTTCTGACAGTATCAAGTTTTCTTTTCATACAATCGCACGGATGAAGAGAAGGCACTATCAACATGTTGACATTTTTCACTTCCCTTGGATATCCTATATTCACGCTCACAGTCATCTATATTGTTCGGCCAGTCACCAATATCATTAGAGTACTTCTTCGTTTCACTTATTCTTTCACATTCAGACTCAGCGTATACTGGGTTTTGCTGTCTGTTTTCTGCTGCACAGCCTGCACTAGTACTAGTTGTTCCTGTACTTCCAGCTTCAGCGGTTAGAGTACCACCACTATGAACATCAAAATATTCTGTCAGCTTACGTGTTTTTGATATCACACGTTGATCTCTTCTTTCTTTTTCTTCCTTCGCTTTACGTTTTTCACTTCCAGAAGCATAATTACGTCCAATATCTCTGTGTCTACTGCTCATTTTTTGAGTTTTCTAACCTTACAAATCAAGAAATTTTAATCAAGATCGAAAGAGAGTGCGAGCGCGCCGTATACCTCAATTAAAACAGGAAGTTTCCGTTTCCTAAATTCTAGTTTTTATTGTTAATGCAAATTCATTTCACAAAGAACGAAACAAAATTAGAGGGGCAGTCGCCTAGAGCCAAAAAAGTAGCTTCCGTCCAAACGTGACCAAATTTTCAACGCCACTTAAATGGCTTCCGTCCGCAAACAGTTAAGATAAAAATAATGAAGAGTCCCACTAAGTCACCCTCTTATGCTCTTTCTCTCACAATTTCGTGACACCACATGAAAAGGCGCTAAAGATGGCATAAATCACAAGATCATTGGTTTAACGCTCGTATTAGAAGATGACCAAAAAATTATGTACATATTTATTGGCGCGGGGCCCCTAAAAGCGCGGGGCCCGTAGCATATGATACTTTGGCTACTACGTTAATCCGGCTCTGCATATAACCCAGCACAGACTGCTGGACTCTGAAATAAAATGAAACAAAATAAACTAGCATCGTACTAATGGACAAACATCATCTACGTAATAATACATACATATGGGTGAAAATGTGCAAGTACATGCTCTTATATGTCCATGTGTGTGTGTGTGTGTGTATGTTGTGCGTGGTGTTACACGTGTGTGAAAATATGCTAGTAGGTGCACTTAAATGACCATGTGTGTGTGTGTGTGTGTGTTCATGCAAGTCTGCGTATATGTGTAATCATACAATAAACATATCTCAGTCAACAATAATGCCTTCATACTCCTACTAAATACTAACTACATCATCACGCGAGAGAAAACTTAATTAAAGCACTTCTATCTATGATGAAATATTATACACAACTCACTGGTCTAAATGACCACATTTGATCAGTATCTTAGAGGCCTAGCTGCTCTACAGAGCAAGCAGATATAAATGTATATATATATATATATATATATATATATATATATATATATATATATATATATATATATATATATATATATATATATATATATATATATACTCTATTCTTACAGCTCTATACTAAATGTAATAGGCATAGGCTACTCACTGAGTCAGAGGGTACGCTAATCTTCCTCTCACAAAAATCACTGATGTAAAATTAACCACACTTACGGCTCACAAGGATGCAATATAACTATTACTTAACACTACACAAATAATAATAATGGTAATAAGTACACACTTGCATACAGCGCAGTGCGACACTAGAATTCCTCTATAAATGCACTTACCACTTTACGCATTTAACACAGTCTCACAGTTGAAAATAGCGATGAGATATACGTGAAATTACTCTAGAAAACACATACGTCGCAAATCAGCTTCTATCAAACTGTTATAGATAGACAAACTCTAAAAAGCAATAAATCCTAAACCTGAAACGTCTAATATTACTAAATCTAAAGTATTATAAAAATGTACTCATATGCAAGCATACCTCTATGTCGCCAGTTCTCTTAGCACAGACGCAACATATGCGTATCAAAACCTCTACCTCACTGGTGTATCGTACCGAGGATGCATACCGCACATGAGGACGATCTGGCTTCTTTTCAACTCTGACTCGACTCTCTCACTGTTTCAGTTTAAATCTACATATCCACTCCTGTGCCACATGATAGCCACTTCAAAATGTCAGGCAAAGCTCCGCCCATCCCTCTAGGGAGCAAATCAGGAGTCCTATGCTCAGTTTGGATGACATGAGATCATATCTTAGTAAAGATTATCTTCCTAGACGTCCACAATTCAAGTTCCGCCCACTGGTGGTTACATTCCCACGATATCTCTTGCCTGGAGTCACACCTCACGGTTTTGTGCAGACCCAAGGTGTGTTCCTCTGGTGTCAGACAGCGCCGAGATGTCTAAAACCAAGGGCCGTCTCTCATTACATCTTCTGCGTCTCACACGTTTGTCTACTTCACGGATGGCAAAGGTGTGTTTCGTTTAAATCGCCCATTCCCGTGTGAGAATGCTAGCAATAGCACAAATATACACCGTAGACCAGATAGAAAATTAATTACGCCGTCTAAAATTACATCTTTCTGGCCACACGGTCACATTACGAGTGCCTGAAAACATACCTTTATGTTTGTCTAATATTTATTTACTGTTTCCAGGCCTCGGGTGTCCCTTCCTTATGTGTTATACTTGTTTATACAATACCAAAACCTACCCTCTGTCATGTACTTACTGTTCATAGTCTTAGTCTTCTATCATTTACTAGACACAGTATCAAGGTCTTTGTCATGTGTTAGTCTGACCTATACTGTATAATAGGGGAACAACAGAAGTGATTGCGTCATTAATAGGCTGGACTGCCTATGGTAAATTTCTGGTGTTATGTGTTGCGGGTCGCACTAATGACCCGTCATCGAAGCATCATTTTAGGTGATGCCTAGATGGCAGGGAGGACAGTGTAATTTGCTTGCATAGCTAGGCGGGATTGTCGCACGGAAGGTCCTGGGTTCAAGTCCTGGGTAAGCGACTCACATCTGTTGTTTTTCTGTTGTCTAGTTTTCTACTTTTTTATTTCTTACCAGTGCCTGAAAACATACCTATATTCACAACCCTCCACTCCCAAAGGAGCATAGGCCTTCAACAAACACATGCCAAGTCCTCCTGTCACGTGCCATCATCTCAAGTTCTTTCCACGTTCTCCTCATCATTTTCACCTCTGTTTCCAGCTCCCTTATTCATGTGCTTCTTGGTCTACCTCTGCCTCTCTTGCCCTGGGGATTCCAGAACAAGGACTGCCTTGTAATGCTATCAACAGGTTTCCTTGGCGTATGTCCTATCCATTGCCATCGTCGTCTTCTCATCTCTTGTTCCACTGGCACTTGTCTAGTTCTTGTCATCAGTTCCACGTTGGTAATCTTATCATACCATTTTAATCCCTCTATTCTACGCACGCACCCATTTATGAAAGTCTGTAGCTTTTTGGTTGTTGTCTTTGTTGTTCTCCATGTCTCAGGGCCATACAATAGGACTGACTTCACATTTGAGTTGAAGATTCTTATTTTCGTGTTGGATCCGATTTCTCTTGATCTCCATATATTTCCCAATGCAATGAAAGCTCCTCTTGCTTTTTGTATTCTTATTTTGATATCACTGTCTGTCCCTACAACTTTGTCTATATTGCTGCCAAGATATGTGTACGATTCTACATCTTGTATTGGTGCTTCTTCAAGTTCAACCCTGTTATCATTACCTGCATTTATTCTCATTATCTTTGTCTTTTCCCTGTGTATTTTCGGACCCAATTGCTGTGACCTCTCATCGAGTGTTTTCAATTTGTCCTGCATCTGATTACAATTATTGGACAGAAGAGCCAAGTCATCAGCAAAATCCAGATCATCCAACTGCTTAGTCCGAGTCCACTGGATTCCATTTCTGTTGTGTGTTGTCGATGTTCTCATAACCCAGTCTATTGCTAGTAAGAAAAGAAATGGAGACAAGAGGCATCCCTGTCGCACTCCTGTTCTTATCCCAAACGGTTCTGTAAGCTGTCCTTCATGAAGAGCTCTGCATGTCATGTCTTCATATGTATTCTTTATTAAATTAATGATCTTCAGGGGAACTCCATAATGCCTCATCAATTTCCAAAGTGATTCTCTGTCCACACTGTCAAATGCCTTTTCGTTGTCCACAAATCCGATGTATAGTGGTGAATTCCATTCCAGACTTTGTTCAACTATTATTCTCAAAGTGGCTATCTGGTCTGTACAGGATCTGTTTTGTCGAAAATCTCTTAGTTTCTTGTCTATGGACTCGTTTAATCTCTCGAGGATAATCCTGTTTAATACTTTTCCTGGCACCGATAGTACATTTTTCCTCTATAATTTGTGCACTCTTGTAAATTTCCCTTCTTAGGCAACTTAACCAGATATCCTTCCTTCCATTCTGCTGGTATCTCCTCCTTTTCCCAGACTGTACCAAGTAATTTATATAACATCTCTGTAGCCCTGTCGATATCTGCTTTGATGGCCTCTGCTGGAATGCCATCAGGTCCAGACGCTTTTCCATCTCTTAGAAGCTTTATGGCTTTCTTTATTTCCTCCTTCGTTGGTCTTTCACCGTTAATTTGTAGCTCTTCTTCTGCTGGCTGGATGTCAGGGTGGTTTTGTGGAGCTGGTCTCTTGAGAAGGACCTCAAAATATTCTGTCCACCTCTTCCATTGCTCTTGTATATTGCTGAGCAGTTTTCCATTTTTGTCTTTTATGAGGTAACTTGTTTGCTTGTATTTCCCATTCAGCTTCTTTGTGCTGTTATACAGTTCTCTCATATTTCCTTTGGCTGCAGCATCTTCTGCCTCTCTTGCCAATTCCTCAATATACTTCCTCTTGTCTCTTTTGATACTTCTTTTTACTTCTTTGTTTGCTTCTGTGTATACTTCTTGAGACTTGGCTTTGGAACTTCTGGTTTTGCTTGTGTTTAAATCTGCTTTCTTGTTTTTTCTGTCTTTTATCTTATTGATGGTTTCTGTTGTTATCCATGCTTTTTGTTGTCTTTCCCTTTTCCCCAGTATTTCTTCACATGTCTCATTCCATACCGTTTTGATTTGCTGCCAATAGTCTTCTGTATTCTCTACATCTTCCAGCTGTTGGAGCACTTGGAATTTGTTGGTGTGATGTCGCACTGTAATTCTGTCCTTCAACCGGCCCGATCCTGTTCTTTTATTTTGAATTTTCACCATTTTATTTCTTCTCATTTGAATATATATCGTGGTTGGTATTTTTGAGGAGGTAAATTAAATGGGGTCGTTTTATGACGGTAGATTTATTTTACACTCGACCAGTTTTATTTTCTTCTGATCACGCGATTTTCCGTTGTTTACGGAAATCGCTATTTTCGGGCACGCCGGTATGACGCGTAAGAAACGCACGTGGACGTGATGTCATTTTGGACACGCGGTCGCGTTGTTTTCAAATCTGATTGGCGTAGCTCATAGTTATGTTTATTTTTCTGAGCGTTTCCATTGGTCGAGGGAAAGCTAGGGTATGCTCAGGAGAGAACACGCGGGGGTGGCCCCGGTGTGTATAAATAGCCAGTTAAACGGCGGCCCAGTTCTCTATCGTAAGAAATATTGTCAGACTTCGTATTATCGTCTCCATTGCGGGGAACAACAGCGATAATAGGTATGTAGGATTTTACTATCGTTTATTTATTATTGGGTTTTTGAGAATTTCGCCCGTAGTTAATTTCTTCGGGGACATTAACTTTTTAGTTCTAAACGATAGTGCCATCCATTAACTTTTTAGTTCTAAACGATAGTGCCATCCATTATCATTTTTGAAGAACGTCGTAAATGTAACAGTGTGCTTATTCTTTCTATGATTTTGGCAGTAGATAGGAACGTGGGAAGTTATAAGCTACACGTGTACGCATAGTTGTAGAGTGTTATGTAAAACCACCATTTATTCCTGTGTATTTATAAATGTAATTTTATTGGGAATCGATTGTGTGCACTAAATTTTATTATGCCAAAATATAAGAAATGCCGTCGGAGAGTAAAGATGTATGTTATAAGTGGACTATACTGCTTAGAGGAGTAAACTATTCCTATAGCGAGATTTCATTTAAATTGGGGCTAAAGTAGGAAACCTCATGTGTAAACGTTAAAAGGAGGCCACGGGATTTCGACAAAGGATTCCCTAGTTTGAACACGTGGGTAGCCACGCGTCACAAATAGATAAGAGGCAGACAGGTCGGGAGGTTCTGTTTACTTACCTGGCAGACTATAGATGAGAGAGAGAGGGGGGAAGGAGTGAGAATGAAGAGACACGTGAGTAGGAATATTTTATGTATCGTTTTTTTCAGAACGAGAGAAGGGGAGGAGGAGAGAGATTTAAGTGCCACGTGGGTAATATTATTTTTTTGTATTGTTGTACATGACGAGTGAATTGTTGTACATGACGAGTGAAGTACTGAGTAAGGGAGTTATAAAGATTAATGGGTTAGAGATGCGTTATGTTGGAGTTGTTATACAATCGACGCATTTCCTTTTAATTTCAGCGAGTCACGGCGAAACAGTGGGGAGCATAATTTTGTCAAATAAAATTATCCACGGCAAAAAGGACATATCTCAGGGTCAGAGTACTCGAGTTATCGTCCGGAGCAAAGAAAAATAACCCATGGTCTCTGACAGTGAAGTCCCTATGCTTCAGCTGGAACGGGGTTTATTTATCATACAGCCGAGAGCATCGCTATTTTAGTCTCTAGCAACGGCAGGTGGCCGTGAGACTGGGTTAAATCGTATACAGCCAGAAATCAAGGCTGTGTTTGCCTCTAAATCTGGAGCGGGTTAGAGGAGCAAATCATAGAAGCTAGTCAGCAGCAGAGAAGTTTGTCGACAGTTAATCAAGTACCTCATGCTTGATGCCAGAACTTCATCATCATCATCGCAGAATTCAGGAACAGGTGATAGGGTTACCATACCTGGGTCGTGAAGGTAACGAGAGAAGAGCGTAACGGAGACGCCGCATCATCAGTCGTCGAGTGTTGGAGAGGCACTGAGACCAAGGGAGAGAGAGAGAGATAGAGAGAGAGAGAGAGAGAGAAGGAGGGGAAAATAAACAGGACCAGTAGGGTCTTTTCAGTATCTACTCGAAGGATAGACACTGAGCCTTTGGGTTACTCCAAGTCTATTGTTTTAGCATCGCCAGTGGTGTTAGATAGTGGCGCATATCGCCTACCAAGATGGAAGCTGTGTAGATGTTTTCGTTGAGGAAGAGTCAACCGGACTGAGACAGTAGAATCTTATTTGTATTAGAGAGTGGAGGCTAAGGTGGACAGCCCCCACAATAGTAGAGTTATTTAATCACTAATCATTTTATTGTTCCTCAACAGGGTGACAGAAAGAGTGAATGTGATTTGGGGTGGTTTTTTTTTCTAGTGTCTATCTAATCTAATTGGTGCGTTGTTTTCAGGCCGTGCAACAGTGCACGCTATCGACTGACTTGATGAAGTATGATGCCATTTTTATGTTTTCCTTGTATGTAAATAAATATATACATATATTATTTACTGGATCAGCTTCTATTCTATACTATACCTACATGTGGTCTGTATAGTGGTGTCTGTGGTCGTTTTATACACCTTATCTCCTTGTGTTTAAAGGAAGCTAGAGGGGGTGAGATTATAGCCAGTTGGACGTCACGAAGCGGCAAGGGCGAGTCAAAACCTGGTTCTATCCCTTGAGCCAATAGTCTCATCTGTCCACAGGCATGTCATTTTCCATCTAAATTCTATCTTCTCAGACTTTCTCATACTAGGGTCTTGTTTTCATTCAGGCAAACTCTAAAAACTTAAAACCACTTCGTGACAAGTGGGCGGCAATCGTCCGGTGGATCATTCTGTTGGGATCAATTCTGGAATCTTGTTTAGATTTTTAGATTGGTTCTATAGAAAGTTTTCTGAGAATAGAGTTTCTTTAAATATCCCCTAGACTTGAGCTACTAGAACTGATCCAGTTGTAAGTTTTTCCACAGGTTGCAGTCTAGTAGATTTTTGTGGTATTTTTGATTTATATGACTAAGAGGTAATTGATGGCATACCGACATATTTTTCTTTAACAGGAAGGTAATTTAGTTTTTTGGTAGCTTCTTAACTAAATTTTTCTCAGGTTATTATTCAGACTTGGTGCTAGTCTGGGGTCGGGTTTTTGGGACAGCGGTTATAGAGGGAGTATTTTATATTACGTAACAGGTTGTTCCTTCTCTTTTCCTTTTCTGTCATTTCTCTGTATTTGTGAACTTACAGCAGTTTACAGGTAAGATGGCGGATATGGCCAAGTTACGAGCTGCCTGGCGTGAGGCTGCTCAGGACATGGGAATGGATAAGGAGGAGACTAAGGCCTACCTGATAAGGGAAAATGATAGGCATATTCAGCGAGAGAAAGAGAAAGAGGACAGGGCAGCCGCCGCGGAAGCAGCGGAGAGGCAGGCCGAGATGGAACTTTGGAAATTGGAAGCACAAGAGAGGGAGAAGGCAGCGGAGAGACAGCATGAACTTGCCATGCGTTCTCTGGAACTGCAGTATCGATCTTCGGAAGGCAGTTCAGCTAATGGAGATTCTCCTGGAGCAGGATCGACAAACACCTCAGGAAACGGAGGCCCCCGGATGGCAGCCATGAGCTTCCCATTTGACTCGTTCCCTAATGGGAATGAGAAGATTGTCGTGTTCTTGGAGAAATTTCAAAGGATGGCAACGGCATACGGGTTGGTTGAGAGTTTGTGGTGTCTAAAATTATCACAATACCTCAAAGGTCATGCGTACGAAGTGTACAACAAGATGCTCATAGATGACCAGAACAACTTCGAGGCACTGCGAAACGCTTTATTGCAAAGATTTCAGTGGACTCCCCGTAAATGCCAAACCATGTTCAGGGAGAGCAGGCCGGAGAAGGGAGAGAGTTTCGCACAGTTTGCCGAGCGGGTGAGAAATTACTTAACCCGGTGGAGGGAACTGTAGGACTGGCAAAAACTTTTGAAGGGTTGGAAGAGTTAGTTCTGTGTGAACAGGTAAAAGCAAACATGTCCCCCGACTTGAGGCGGTATCTGGCAGAGCAGGGGGCCCAGCAACTCGATCAGATTATCGTGTTCGCCGAAAGGTTCCAGAGAGCACAGGCCGAGGTACTGAGCCAGAAACGGAAAAACCCTGACCCGCCAACCCGAGGACATAACACCTCTTCCGACAAGCCAACTAACGGGCCGAACACCCGAGAGCCCCCTCCACCTGCTTCGAACTCCACGAGGGACCCCAACCCACCGAATAAACGAGATGAGCCAAGGAGGGACCCCGGCCGCAAACACGCATATGGTCGGTCGTGGGGTGGCAGAAATAATTATAACTCGCAGTGGAGAGCAGGGGGAAGCCGGGAAAATCCCCCGAAGAGAGTGGCCTGTTTACAAACTTCTGTACCAGACTTGGAGAAGGAGCAGGAGTCTCAACCTACGAGTGACCGACCTTCCACGAGGGGAAGGGTAACGGTTAATGGGATCGAAACCGAGTGTTTGTATGATACAGGCTTAAGTTTCGAATGTCTCGTGGGCCATCATCTAGTGAAGCCCGAACAGATGACTGGAGAATTTGTGGAGATATGTGGGGTGTTAAAGGGAGATGCTCCAATGCGCCTCCCAGTAGCGCAGATCGAGATAGTGTCCAAATTTGTCAGGGGCACGATCAAGGCGGCCGTAATGGAGGGGCCCCTTTTTGAGGTCATTTTGGGATGTAGGTATGTGTATCTAGGAGACCCAAAGGAACCGGAAGTAGTAGCCGCAGTGGTTACTAGGGAGCAAGCCAAGAAGGAGAGGGAAAAGGAGGCCCCCACTAATCTGTTACCCCAGGAACTGCAGGAGGCACAACAACAGGATCCGACACTGGAGGCCTGTTTTCAGAAATTACCCACGTCGAAGGACCCCAAACAAAAGGGGAATTTCTTCAAGAAGGACGGGCTGATTTATCGCAGAGAAGGAGGAGAAGAGCAGGGGCATAGCCAATTGGTAGTGCCAGCCAAGAATCGGCTGCAGATTTTAGAAATGGGGCATGCGCTTCCATTTAGTGGACATATGGGGGCAGGGGGCCACCATACATAGAATAGCGGCTCATTATTTCTGGCCGGGAATGACCCAGGACATCATAAGATTTGTAAAATCTTGTGCTCAGTGTCAGAGAGTGGCACCCAAACACTGGACACCCCCAGTCCCGTTAGGAGAGATGCCCATCGTCGGTACCCCCTTTGAACGAGTGGCGGTTGACATTGTAGGCCCATTAGAAAGAACAAAGCGGCGGAACAGGTTCATCCTGACATTATTCGATGTGTGCACCATGTGGGCAGAGGCCATCCCCCTGGCGGTCACCGACTCGAAGCATGTTGCAGAAGCCTTGCTGCAAATCTTTACAAGACTGGGGTTTCCTCAGCAAGTGTTGACAGATAATGGGTCCCAATTTCGCAGCTTGCTGATGGAGGAGATCTTCAACATTCTTCGGACCCAACACATACATACCAGTCCGTATAACCCGGCAGGAAATGGTCTCGTGGAGAGATTGATGACGATGTTGCGCAAATTAGGGCAGGAGCGGCCAGAGGATTGGGACCTTTTTATTCCCGCCGCCCTGTTTGCTTATCGCGAAGTCCCTCAGGCTTCTACAGGCTACCCGCCAGCCACCCTATTGTTTGGGCGACCGATCAAGGGCCCATTGGAGGCACTGTTCAGGTCTTTGACAGATCGGAAGGCAGATGAGACAACGTTGTCGGCCTCCAAATATGTGGCAGAGCTAAAGGAGCGACTACAGTTAGGTTGGAAAATGGCCTCAGACAACCTTCGTAAGGCTCGCGCAAAATAGGCGCAGAGATACAACAAGACGACCAAGGAAAGAGAGCTCCAGGTAGGGGAGAAGGTCTTGTTGTTACTTCCCACCGGGGAAAACAAACTGCGCATTGGATGGCAGGGGCCTTTCGAGGTGTTAGAGAAAATCTCCAACACCAACTATAGGATCGCTATCAGGGGAAAAAGGAAGATATACCACGTGAATCTCCTTAAGAAATTTTTAGAACGAGTCCCACCATCTCAAGACCACCTGTTAGCTTTGGCGGTAGCTATTGAGGCAGAGGACGACCCAGAGGATTACGGGGAGTACCCCTTACACCCAACAGAGTCGTACCGAGACGTGAAATTTGATGAAAATCTTTCAGAAGGAGCGACGCGAGAACTCAGGACTGTATTACAACAATACACGGACGTTTTAACGGATAAGCCTGGACTCACCCACCTCTCGGAATTTGAGATGAAACTGAAAGACGACACCCCGGTACGGACTAAAATATATCCGGTCCCGTACGTCAAAGCTGCTGCGTTACGGGAGGAAATTGAAAAACTGCTGGCGGCCAACATCATTTCTGAAATCACATCCCCATACAGTTCGAGCGTGGTCCTATTACAAAAACCTAACGGTGAGACCAGACTGTGCATCGATTATCGATTGCTCAACACCGTGACGGAATTTCAACCGGAAGCCCTCCCCAGCCCTGCGGAACTGTTTTCCAAATTAGGCCAGGCGAAAATCTTCTCGAAAATAGACCTCAGTAAAGGTTATTATCAGATTCCGGTGAAAGAGGACGTCAGGCCGATGTTGGCCTTTAGTACAAGTGAAGGGCACTATACGTTTAACGTCATGCCGTTTGGGTTACATAATTTCCCGGGTGCCTTCACACGAATGATGAGGAAGCTATTAGGGCCGTTGCAAAACCCCCACATTCATAATTTTATGGACGATATCCTCATCGCAACGGAAACGGAGGAGGAACACATAGCAACTGTCGCCTCGCTCCTCGGGAGATTGAAGGAGGCGGGGCTTACCGCCCGCCCGAGCAAATGTTTACTCGGGTTTGACTCCCTAGACTTCCTAGGCCACACTATCGCCCACTGATGCATGTGGCCGCTGGACAAAAACGTGGAAAAAATAAGGAAAGCCGTTCGCCCCATCACCAAAAAGGACACGAGATCCTTTATCTCCCTGTGTGCAGATTACCAAAAATTCATTCCGAATTTTAATAGCTTAACAGGGCCGTTGACCGACCTCACTCGGAAAGGTCAACCGGAAAAAATTCGGTGGACAGCAGAATGTGAGAGAGCGTACACCACTCTTAAGGAGCTGCTGACCAGTTCGCCAATACTTCGGCTCCCAGATCTAACAAAACCCTTTGTGTTAAGGGTGGACGCTAGCGCCATCGGAATTGGATCCACTCTTTTACAAGCCGACGAATCACAACAAGGTCTGTTGTTCCCAGTTTCCTATGCCAGTAGGAAACTTTATGCGGCCGAAAGAAACTACTCAACAATAGAACGAGAGTGCCTTGCATTAGTGGCTGGTATTCGCAAACACCACGAATACCTATACGGGGTCACGTTTGTAGTGCAAAGTGATCACGCTCCTTTGGCATTTTTGGGAGCCAACAAGCACAATAATGCTAAAATCATGAGATGGGCTTTATTGTTGGGCATGTACTCGTTTTCGGTGCAATACATCCCAGGAAAGGATAATGTAGGAGCCGATTTCTTAAGTCGGCACCTGGCTCCGGAAGAGAATAAGGATGAAGAAGGAGTGCTCACAGACATCTCTGTAGGCAGGAATAAGGGCCAGTATGAAACCCAGAGATTTCAGTGATTTAGCACGGATTCCCGCACTTGAAAGGGGGGACTTATGTGATGCCGCACTGTAATTCTGTCCTTCAACCGGCCCGATCCTGTTCTTTTATTTTGAATTTTCACCATTTTATTTCTTCTCATTTGAATATATATCGTGGTTGGTATTTTTGAGGAGGTAAATTAAATGGGGTCGTTTTATGACGGTAGATTTATTTTACACTCGACCAGTTTTATTTTCTTCTGATCACGCGATTTTCCGTTGTTTACGGAAATCGCTATTTTCGGGCACGCCGGTATGACGCGTAAGAAACGCACGTGGACGTGATGTCATTTTGGACACGCGGTCGCGTTGTTTTAAAATCTGATTGGCGTAGCTCATAGTTATGTTTATTTTTCTGAGCGTTTCCATTGGTCGAGGGAAAGCTAGGGTATGCTCAGGAGAGAACACGCGGAGGTGGCCCCGGTGTGTATAAATAGCCAGTTAAACGGCGGCCCAGTTCTCTATCGTAAGAAATATTGTCAGACTTCGTATTATCGTCTCCATTGCGGGGAACAACAGCGATAATAGGTATGTAGGATTTTATTATCGTTTATTTATTAGTGGGTTTTTGAGAATTTCGCACGTAGTTAATTTCTTCGGGGACATTAACTTTTTAGTTCTAAACGATAGTGCCATCCATTAACTTTTTAGTTCTAAACGATAGTGCCATCCATTATCATTTTTGAAGAACGTCGTAAATGTAACAGTGTGCTTATTCTTTCTATGATTTTGGCAGTAGATAGGAACGTGGGAAGTTATAAGCTACACGTGTGCGCATAGTTGTAGAGTGTTATGTAAAACCACCATTTATTCCTGTGTATTTATAAATGTAATTTTATTGGGAATCGATTGTGTGCACTAAATTTTATTTTGCCAAAATGTAAGAAATGCCGTCGGAGAGTAAAGATGTATGTTATAAGTGGACTATACTGCTTAGAGGAGTAAACTATTCCTATAGCGAGATTTCATTTAAATTGGGGCTAAAGTAGGAAACCTCATGTGTAAACGTTAAAAGGAGGCCACGGGATTTCGACAAAGGATTCCCTAGTTTGAACACGTGGGTAGCCACGCGTCACAAATAGATAAGAGGCAGACAGGTCGGGAGGTTCTGTTTACTTACCTGGCAGATTATAGATGAGAGAGAGAGGGGGAAGGAGTGAGAATGAAGAGACACGTGAGTAGGAATATTTTATGTATCGTTTTTTTTCAGAACGAGAGAAGGGGAGGAGGAGAGAGATTTAAGTGCCACGTGGGTAATATTATTTTTTTGTATTGTTGTACATGACGAGTGAAGTACTGAGTAAGGGAGTTATAAAGATTAATGGGTTAGAGATGCGTTATGTTGTAGTTGTTATACAATCGACGCATTTCCTTTTAATTTCAGCGAGTCACGGCGAAACAGTGGGGAGCATAATTTTGTCAAATAAAATTATCCACGGCAAAAAGGACATATCTCAGGGTCAGAGTACTGGAGTTATCGTCCAGAGCAAAGAAAAATAACCCATGGTCTCTGACAGTGAAGTCCCTATGCTTCAGCTGGAACGGGGTTTATTTATCATACAGCCGAGAGCATCGCTATTTTAGTCTCTAGCAACGGCAGGTGGCCGTGAGACTGGGTTAAATCGTATACAGCCAGAAATCAAGGCTGTGTTTGCCTCTAAATCTGGAGCGGGTTAGAGGAGCAAATCATAGAAGCTAGTCAGCAGCAGAGAAGTTTGTCGACAGTTAATCAAGTACCTCATGCTTGATGCCAGAACTTCATCATCATCATCGCAGAATTCAGGAACAGGTGATAGGGTTACCATACCTGGGTCGTGAAGGTAACGAGAGAAGAGCGTAACGGAGACGCCGCATCATCAGTCGTCGAGTGTTGGAGAGACACTGAGACCAAGGGAGAGAGAGAGAGATAGAGAGAGAGAAGGAGGGGGAAAATAGACAGGACCAGTAGGGTCTGTTCAGTATCTACTCGAAGGATAGACACTGAGCCTTTGGGTTACTCCAAGTCTATTGTTTTAGCATCGCCAGTGGTGTTAGATAGTGGCGCATATCGCCTACCAAGATGGAAGCTGTGTAGATGTTTTCGTTGAGGAAGAGTCAACCGGACTGAGACAGTAGAATCTTATTTGTATTAGAGAGTGGAGGCTAAGGTGGACAGTCCCCACAATAGTAGAGTTATTTAATCACTAATCATTTTATTGTTCCTCAGCAGGGTGACAGAAAGAGTGAATGTGATTTGGGGTGTTTTTTTTTCTAGTGTCTATCTAATCTAATTGGTGCGTTGTTTTCAGGCCGTGCAACAGTGCACGCTATCGACTGACTTGATGAC
Source organism: Oreohelix idahoensis (assembly GCA_024509875.1). NCBI lineage: Eukaryota > Metazoa > Mollusca > Gastropoda > Stylommatophora > Oreohelicidae > Oreohelix > Oreohelix idahoensis. The sequence goes on from JAMPIV010013429.1 coordinate 24,982, forward strand.
GTATGATGCCATTTTTAAGTTTTCCTTGTATGTAAATAAATATATACATATATTATTTACTGGATCAGCTTCTATTCTATACTATACCTACATGTGGTCTGTATAGTGGTGTCTGTGGTCGTTTTATACACCTTATCTCCTTGTGTTTAAAGGAAGCTAGAGGGGGTGAGATTATAGCCAGTTGGACGTCACGAAGCGGCAAGGGCGAGTCAAAACCTGGTTCTATCCCTTGAGCCAATAGTCTCATCTGTCCACAGGCATGTCATTTTCCACCTAAATTCTATCTTCTCAGACTTTCTCATACTATGGTCTTGTTTTCATTCAGGCAAACTCTAAAAACTTAAAACCACTTCGTGACAGTTGGATATTGTGACCGCAAATTTGTCTCTTGTTTCTTGATTTCTTAGATGTCCTACATTAAATTGTTGTCTATAATTTTGCATTGTCGCATATCTCTTGAGTTTTATTTTTACTTTGGCTATCAGATGGTGGTGATCTGATGTCACATCTGCTCCTCTATATACCTTTACAGCCTGCGATGATGATCTAAACTTCTTGTTTATGCATATATGATCAATCTGATTTTCTGTTCTATGGTCTGGTGATATCCATGTTGCCTTGTGTATTCTCTTATGTGGAAACATGCTTCCTCCTATAGCCAGTTGATTTGAAGCACAGAAGTTTGAGAATAGTTCCCCATTTTCATTCATTATTCCTAACCCATGTTTTCCCATGACTTCTTCAAATCCGGTATTGACTGTACCTATCTTTGCATTCATGTCACCCATCAAAATTGTGATGTCTCTTCTTTTTACTTTTTACATATTTTCCTGTAGTCTAGTATAAAATGCTTCTTTCACAGACTATTCTTTGTCATTAGTTGGTGCATAACATTGGATGATATTTACATTTATTTTTACATTATACCTATATGTTTGTCTAATATTTATTTAATGTATTTTTAAACAGAAGTCGTAACGTTGCAGTCTATGAGCTTACAAGTTTGATGCGCATTTATTAACTTGTAAATCGCTAAATGAGCATCCGATTGACAGAGTGGTAAGAGCGCTGGTCTCTCGCGGCATAAGGTACCGGGTTCGAGTCACGGTATCGACACACTCCAGTACCCAGCTATAAATTGGTACCTTACTCTGCTCTTTGAGTTAGGGAAGGAAAAGGCAGCGTGGAAAGGAAGTGGTCACCCCACCTCTTGATTCTGGGCCTAGTATGTTGATGTCTCTATCACTTCACTCCCCTACGGCTGTATTCTGCCATGGGGCTACCTATACCTTTTTTTTAAATCGCTAAATAGCTGACCTTTTGAACTGGACTAAAATGATTGTAATAAATAGCAACATTTAAAAAACGTGTATGCGTCTTTTGGGAGTAAATCATTATTAAATCAGAAACTACTAACTTCTCGGAATATAAATACTTATTCTGTGCATTTAAAGATAAAACACACTTTTACGTTTACAGATGCTACCGATATTACTAATTACTAATTAACTAGTTACTAATTAACGTAATTAATACTTCTGCTTCTTCTTCTGTGTTCGTCCTGAAAAGGACGTTTGTTACGTTGTGTCGCCGTTTACAGCAAAGCTGCCCTCGAGAGAAAAATTCCTTTATATTTAAATGAAAAGGTTACTAGTACTGATAGAATATGTTTACATTTACATCTCCACTGATTGAAAAGTGTTCACAATATAAACTGAATATGTTTTCATTTATATCTACACTTGTTGAACAGTTTGAAACTTTCATTAATTTTAAAGTGAATATGTTTACATAGACATTTACACTGGTTTGAAAATGTCATTATTATACTTAGAATGTAAATCATTTCTTTCATCTTTCCCTCCCCGTTCCATATGGAACTTGGGACTGCTTATGCTTTTAGTTCTCTTTGAAGAAACTAGCGATAAGCAGTCACCAGCCCTTGCAGTGGTGGTTCATGAAATCATCATTCTATATGCTGAGGTTGTCAGCCTCAAATGACTTGGATATCCAATAGCGATTTTCGCATATTAATATTCACATGGCAATATATACATATTAATTCACATGTTAGTAATGAAAATATATAAAACGTAAAATGCACAACTTACGCCAATCCAGGCTCACAGACTTTTTGCTCAGATGAATAAAGGCACTGTGATAACGTGTACTTGGGGGTCGTTATTTTAATAACAGATTCCCTCTTTGACTTCATGTGTTTCAGTTTCCTCAGATTCCGGTTCCTTATTAAAAATGATAGAGTTTTCATGGGCTGTGTAAGTCTTTCCAAAATACTCCAATAAAAGTCCGGCCTGATAAATTGAATTCTGAATTCTAGCTTCTGGCAGTCTGATTGTGTCGTCTTGGCAAGCGATTTCTCAGTGTATACTAGACTTGCAACAATTTGTCAGATTAAATTTCAAGTCTGCCCCTGCATTTGTTTGTTACGAGGGTAAGAAAGCACCAATCGCTTTCTAACATGCGTGTCGTGTGGAGACATTTAAAATTATGTCCGACATGGAAAAATTATGTGCATGATGCAGATGTCAACTCTCTCATATATGGCAACAAAACATCCGACTGCCTGGCAGCAAACTCACCAACACATCTGTAACCTCATACGGCAATGTGTGTCAAATGTAACATCTTATTACTTTCATTTAAAGTAATGTCTTCGAGAAAGTCGGACAGGAAACGATTATGTCATTCGTTTCCGCCGCGTGCATGTACTATGCGAAAACTAAACAGGCCCATATGGGTTTACCTGCGCTAATCTCAGCAAAGCTGTGCGGCGCCTAACAAATGTGGTGCATTATCACCAACAAGGAGTGTCAAATGTTTTGACACTATCAAATATCTACTACATAACAGAGAAAGAAAAAAGTGCTGACCACGGAAAAGCACACAATTAGTCAGTACAACAATTTAAAATGAGTACTGCCGGAGTGAAAGAGAGATCGAGAAGAAGTCGCCCCAAAGCCATCTCGTGACACAACTATCATCATTATTCTTTTCGCTACCTCTGTAGCCACCATTGTAGCTGCCCCCCCCCCCCTCCCCCTTGTAGGAAAAGCCTGCACAAAACATTCACATGCTCATGCAGAAGTGATTTCTGTAGCAATTTCTTTGACATGACGAGGTTGCCATCCCCAATATTACAACCTCATATTAGTCGCTTTATACGGTGTGCCTGAGCGTGCAGTAGACCTAATCTTTCTTTGTCTCTTTAGAAGCCCCTCCCCATAACAACACGGTGTAGAATAAACTCTATAGCCGGAAAACAAATCCATTCCGTTGTTATGACGACACTCGAGACTAAACAGTCATTTTATCAGAGCTAAAGGTCTTTTATATTTGGACAGGCGCCCTAATATAACCGACTAGGTTGAACGGGACGTCCCTCGCCAAAACGAGGGAAAATGTTATTTAAAAACAAAAAAGTGGCGACACTCACCCAACTTTATCTATGAGTTATGTCTTCTGTCTGAAGTTGCTAGTGCAGGTGTGTTTAAATCCATGGACTTGTTCCAATTTTGAAATTTTATTTGATGCTACATACTTATTTCTTAGAGATGACTATTACGCTTATATTTTTGCATATTAAGCTAATCTTACTTTCCGTCGAAGATGTGCATGAGTATGCGCAGACATATCTTTTTAAGAAAACATATTTCTTAACGATCTAAGATACTTACTTGGAGTAACAAAGAGGACATGCACACCATCATAGCTGGTAGACGCTGGAGTTGGGTTGGCCACGTCCTCTTAAGAGACCCTGAAACTATCTCAAGAACAGATATGCTGGGGACCCCTGAAGGAAAGCGAAAGAGAGGCCGACCAGGCGGAGAACTGTGGAGGCCGAGATGCAAAGAATGAACCAGAGTGGGGGCACTGTACGAAGATTGGCCGCCGACCGAACTAAGTGGAAGCAGTTTGTTGCTGCCCTACACAGACGCCATCAGGTATGATGACCACTGACTGCTTTGACAGTTGGCGGCTAAGGATCAAAGATAAGAAGAAGTGTTTATGCTATAGAAATGTGTGAGAAGGTATGTTTTTCCTCAGTGTGCTGATATATGCGAGAATGTGTTTACATATTTTTAATACTTATGATAATGCAAAAAAGCCGATTTATTGTTTACCGTTTGACCGCATGTGCGAGTATCAGAGGATATCCGCTGACAGATAAAGAGCAGGACTTCAGACGGGCCCAATTCTGAACCCTTTCAAAATAAAGCTAGTTCGTTCATTCGTTCACGAACTTGTCAGTTAGCTAGTTCGTTCATTCGTTCACGAACCTGTCAGTTAGCTAGTTCGTTCATTCGTTCACGAACTTGTCAGTTAGCTAGTTCGTTCATTCGTTCGCGAACTTGTCAGTTAGTAAGTACACTGTAGTTTTTCTTTATTTTTCACTGTCAAGAGTGTTTTAAAAAAAAATAAATGAGGAAACCTGTTGATAGCATTACAATGCAGTCTTTCTTCTAGACGCCCCCAGGGTACAAGATTGTAGAGGCAGGGCGAAGAACACAAAAAGAAGAGAATAAGAGACAGAAATGAACATTATGACATCGAAAGACCTTGAGTTGATGGTATGCATCAGGAAGACCTGACAGGTGTTTGTTGAAGGCCTATGCTCCTTGGGAGAACAGAAAGGCATTGATTTATTGAAGAATGTAATACCATTTTGGAAGTTGTTTATATCAGTGGTTCTCAACGTTGGCCATGCCATATTTCTAGGGGGCCACAGTAAGATGGTAAAGTGCTTTTTTTCCAGCTAACAGCGATTATGTGGGGGAAGGGGGCGCACAGAGGGGTAAATGAGGCTCAGAAGGGGGGGGGGGGCATGCGAAAAAAAGGGTTGAGAACCCGTAGTTTATATTATGTACACTCACTGATACTCTTAGAATGTGATAACGTTTCCACAGAGAACGAATCATTGACAATAAATATCCGAGGCTGTAACTTTGATCGATCTATCTATCTTTCTATCTATCTATCTATCTATCTATCTATCTATCTATCTATCTATCTATCTATCTATCTATCTATCTATCTATCTATCGGCGGTCAATCTTCATATCAAGCGACCACTATGCAAGGGAAAGAACGTTCACAGTTTTGTTCAGGACATAAGAAATTCCTTTTTATTTCCCTTTCTTTTCGTTACAATTCCAGCTCTAACAGCATAGAGTAGCAGTGTGCAATTCAGGACCTACTTACTTCACAAATAATGTGCTTTTTAAGAATTTAACTTGATAAAAATCGTTACTTTTCAGATTTCAGAGTATTTGGAATATAAACATTCTATATGTATCTTTTATCTCTGCTGGAGTCTCTACTGCCATGCTATCCCATCAACACAGCAGTAGAAAATTGTGACTGAATAATTTGTTTACTGAACGTTCACTTCACTTCAAAGAAAATATCGCGTTCCTATTTTATGCAATACTTGATTAAAGTATATTTTATAAGCTAGCTGGTGAGTTCCATTGGGAACGCGGGAAAAGTGCCTTTGATCCTGGCGAAAATGTGCTTTTAAATGCCGGCAGAAGATGGCTATTCCGAAATTTCTCTAGCTTTTAAATGATCTGCTATGGAACTATCTTTACCTTTACACTCTAAGGACGGCGTTGCCTACTTGGGTCATGACTCCCAAGTGTGAACCTCGCGTTGTCTTTTCCAGCCTGCGCTGAGAATTAAACCAACTCCATCTTGATTCTCTCTTTGCTTTTGTCCATGCTTTGTTGTATTGAACTATGTCAGCAAACTAGAGCTGACCAAGACTCTACTCCACCTCCAAGTGATGGTCCTGGAAACAGGCTGCATCACTGCAGTCTGGCTGAGTGAGTAGGGATCGAAGAGGGAAGGCTAACCCGGTCCCAAAAATGCCGTGCTGAAGCCGGATGTGTCGGCCGAAAGACGCAAATATCGCAGCTTCGCTGTAAACGGTCACAACGCAACCAACGTCCTTGTCAGGACGAACAAAGAAGAAGATGAAGATAAATATTAGACGAACATAAAGGTATGTTTTCAGGCACTCGTAAGAAATAAAGAAGTAGAACTCTAGACAACAGAAAAACAAAAGACGTGAGTGGCTTACCCAGGATTCGAACCCTGGACCTTACGTGCGACAACACCGCCTAGCTATGCAAGCGAATCACACTATCCTCACGGCCAGCTAGGCATCACCAAAAATGATGCTTCGATGACCGGTCATTAGTGCGAAACGCAAAGACACAACACCGGAAGTTTACAATGGGCACCTTAGCCTATTAATGACGCAATCACTTCTGTCGTTCCCCTATTATACAGTATATGTCAGTCCACACAAGACAAAGACCTTGATACTGTGTCTAGTAAATGATAGAAGACTTAAGAACAGTAGTATAGAACAGAGGGTAGGTTTCTGGTATTGTATAAACATTTATAACACATAAGGAAGGGAAACCCGAGGCCTGTAAACAGTAAATAAATATTAGACAAACATAAAGGTATGTTTTCAGGCACTCGTAAGAAATAAAGAAGTAGAACACTAGACAACAGAAAAAACAACAGACGTGAGTGACTTACCCATGATTCGAACCCTGGACCTTCCGTGCGACAACACCGCCTAGCTATGCAAGCGAATCACACTATCCTCCTGGTGGCGTCCTGTAAGGCAGCAACAGATTGATTCCACTTTGATCGGTCGGTGGCCATCCTTTGTACAGTGCCCCAACTCTGGTTCATTCTTTGCATCTCGGCTTCCGCAGTTCTCCGCCAAGTTGTTTTTGGTCGGCCTCTCTTTCGCTTTCCCTCGGGAGTCCATAGCATAGCTGTTCTTGTGATGGTATCAGAGTCCCTTCTGAGGACGTGGCCAACCCAACTCCAGCGTCTGCCAGCTATGATGGTGTGCATGTCCTCCTGGTTACTCCGAATAAGTAGTTCTTGGCTGCTGATGGTGTTTGGCCAAAAGATTCGGAGAATTTTCCTTAGGCAGATTGTGTGGAAGGAGGACAGTTTCGACATTTCCTTCTCTGCTACTCTCCAACATTCCGCACCATAGAGAAACACAGAAAGTACACAGCTCTCATACAGTCTTAATTTGGTGTTTGTGCTGTACTGGGAAGACTTCCAAATGTTGTTGAGAATAGCAAAGGCTGTTCTCGCTTTATTCATTCTGTTGTTAATGTCTTTGCTTGTTCCGCCGTCAGGTGTGACTATGCATCCTAGGTAAGTAAATGTGTCTGTCTGTTCTAACTTCTGGTTCCTTACTGTTATTGGCTCAGGATTGCCCACATTTAGTGTCATGACCTCTGTCTTCTTCAGATTGATGTTCAGGCCAACCTGCTAGCCATACTTATTCAGTCTATCGGTTTTGTCTTGAATGTGTTGATGTGAATGCGAGAGTAGTGCAATGTCATCTGCATATTCCAGGTCTTCCAGTGTAGAAAATGTTGTCCATATGCCGAGAAGGTGGAAAATAGTGTGGGAATGGATTTTCCCCGTGTTTGTCATGAGGTAGAGAGCGAATGGCTGCTGGAAAGGAAAGTGCATGATTCAACCCACGTGTTTGTGTACAGACTACATGAAAACAATGAAAGTTACACGTGCAACACGATTCCCAACAGCTATGACCCTGAAAATGTGTACGCGTTGTGGCAGTATACTCGGTATAAAAGGCCGTTGAGACAAAACACCCAGTACATGTGCTTGAAATGCCACGACTATCTGAAAACGACCGCCAACGAGCCATTGGTATGTTGGAGACCGGAATGAGCTCGCGGGCCATTGCCAGAAGGATGAATTGCCACCACAGCACCATTGTACGTCTCAATGAATGTTACGGAACCAATGGAAGTGCCCGGGATAGACTTCGGAGTGGCCAACCACGAGTTACTACCCCTGCGCAAGATCGTCATATTGTGCTGAGTCACCCAAGGAATCGTCCTCTCCCGGCAAGTCAAACAGCAAGAGCAATAGTGGGTAGACGTGGGCAAGTCTCTCGAATGACAGTCATACGACGACTCAGAGATACAGGCCTTACTGGAAGACGACCTTATGTTGGGCCAAACTTGACTCACAGACATCGTCAGCAGCGCCTGCAATGGGCAGAGCAACATGTCAGATGGACTAGACTCAGTGGAATGCTGTCCTATTCATAGACGAGAGTAGATTCAACATATCCTTTGCTGATGGACGTATGCGGATTTGGCGACGGTGTGGAGAGAGCTTTGCAGATTGCTGTGTTCGTCAGCACAACCGATTTGGAGGTGGCAGTATTCACATTTGGGGAAGATTCAGTTTTCACCGTCGCTTGCCTCTTCACGTCTTCCGTGGAAATGTTAATGCTGTGACATATCGAGATGAGGTTCTGGATGCATTGGTTGCTCCTGCGTTCATAAATTATCCAGACTTGCAGCTTCTCCAGCAGGATAACGCACGTGCGCACACCGCATGCATTACGCAGCAATATCTACAGCAGCAGAACATTGTGACGATTGATAGGCCTGCCCTATCACCAGACATGTCCCCTATAGAACATCTGTGGGACGAGCTTGGACGCAGAGTCTACAGGCAAGGTTCTCCAGCTAATCTGCAACAGCTCGAAGCTGCTCTTACACGTGAATGGGACTTGATTCCCCGGAATTTCCTTCAGAGACTTGTGCGTTCCATGCGGAGCCGCTGCCAAGCTTGTTTGCAAGCACACGGTGGACATACCAGATACTAAGGATAGTGTGAATGAATTTTTTTATTGGTTGCATTTTTGGTTTTCTCCCTTGCCTGCACAGAATGCAATGAATTTCATAACAATCAAATGTACAAATTAATGACCAACATGGATTCATAGGAAAATGAATAAAGATTCCAAATATGTAAACTTGTAAACACTTATATTTACATTTCACACTCTGTTCCTGGATTATACACGTGGTGCGTTTTTAATGTGCTTCAGTATATATGATCTGCACATCTTCTGTTCTTTCTAAAGCCCGCTTGTTCTTTTCTCAGTTTATGGTCAACTGCTTTTGAAATTCTCTGGATGATTATCCTGCCTAGTATTTTGCTGGGAACTGAGAGGAGAGTAATTCCTCTCCAGTTGTTGCAGTCTGAAAGGTCGCCCTTCTTGGGCAGTTTGACAATTATTCCTTTACTCCACTCTTTTGGTGTCGTCTCAGTTTCCCAGACTTATGCAAATAGTGGTTCTAATAGTTCTGCTGCTAGTTCAGGGTCTGCCTTGAATAACTCAGCATTTAGATTGTCGTGACCAGGCGCTTGTCCATTTTTTAACCCTTTGATAGCTATGATGATTTCTTCTTTTCGTGGAATGTCTGTATTTACGTCTAAGTCACTTTCAGCCTCAGGAACACTCAGCTGAGTTTCTGGTGGTTCCTTATTCCATGTTTCTCTGAAGTGCTCTGCCCATCTTATATGGTGGTCATAAAATATGAATGCAGCGTTGGGTGTGCGTTGTGGAAACAGCAGTGCTTAACGATTTCTCGAAAGGAATTAGGTTCATTAGCTTTCATCATCTCCCAGTTAGTCAGAGGCCCACAACAAATACATACTAAGACGCCCTGTTCAGTGCCATCCCTGTGTCTTCTTTATCCCTTTCGTATCTATGCGTAGTTCCCTTCTGTGTGTGTTGTGTCCACTTTTGTCTGAGAGACAAACAAGTAGCTTTTCGACAAAGACGGATCTTGTATAGATCAGATAGCCACAGTGCGGATAATAGTTGAATAAAGTTTGAAATTTAACTTAATATTTTTTAAAGGGCTGGGGTCTGTAATTAATCGATTTATCGGTTGAAAATTTTTAATCGATTAATTGATACAACAAATATTAAGCTATTATTCCATTTTTAGCAGTGTTTATGTTTTTTTGCTTAAATGTGAGAGCATCTGCTATGTTGGAGGTTTGTGATATGGAATTTGGCAAGGACGGTCAATAATAATAAATTGTTTGGTTGTAACGTTTCAGCATTTTCATTTTATTTTCAGGACGTTGTTGCCTTATAACAAGAAAATAAAATAACTTATTCATTGTTAATAAAATAATTATTCATTTATGATTTTTTAAATAGTTTACAATATTGTTCGAAATTGATCGATTAATCGTCGACATTAAAAATTTCATTAATCGATTAGGATTTTTAAAATTAATCTAAGCCCTAATTTTTTATTTTTTTGTTTCTGTCACAACGATAACGTTTTCCTATATTTTAACATGGTGGTGTTCCACCTAGATCTTAACAGTAACTCTCCAAAGTTTGTGTTAAAAAACGTCAAATATATACATATTGTCACGAGAGGGTTGATTATTATTGAAATCATAAGATATCCTGGACACAAAGTTGTATCAGGTGATACCAGGATAGTGCCAGATAAGAGTCTGGTCGTATAAGTAATACCCCCTTCTCTGAAAAGAGTAAGGGTGTATAGACATCAAAGGTAGGATCAAGCTGTATAAGTTCCTAGAGAAGATGGTAATATATTACTCTAAGTTCCTACTTGCTCCTCTCTAGATCCTCCTCTGTTAATATTATTATTATTAGCTTTGCTAGGGGTATTAACTAAACTATCTACCAATAAGAACTGTAATTTAACTTAAATAATTCAAGTAAGTCTGTTGGTAAATATTTACAATTTATTTTATACACGTTTTCTTTTCTTAGTGAAAATCTTTCCCTTAACTCAAAAGTTGATCACAACATTAAATAAATAAAATCACTCATAAATGTTTCAACAGTAACTAAAGTTTCTAAATTTTGTAGAAAAATTCTTCTTTTTGGGTTGAACTCACTCTGAATGTAGACTAGTTATGTCTTAAGGACCATCTTAATTCACAGTTTTTGAATGATTGTCTATACTGGCTATACTCATGCCCAAGAAGAGAACATCATTTAATTACTGTTTTTAAACTTGTTGTGACTGGGGTACTGTAATCAGTAGCCTGGTTTGAGTACTCATCTCGTATAATGAAGCCTGTTACATGGAAGGAAACAACACATGAGGTTCCTCCATGCACTGGATACTCGGTGGCTGTCCCTATGAACAACAAGGGCGCTCGCACCACTAGTTCCTGCATTAGTGGCTGACTCTTTAATGTGTACTTGGCTGACAGGATATAACCCTCAAGCACATACAGTCGAGCTGTTAATGGTCATGCAGTCTGCTCGCAGATGCAGAAGGCAAAGCAGTCTTTCTTGACAGAACTGGCGCGTTGTTGTAGCCGTTTATGGTAATGGTGTTGGTCTTCACAACGCGAATGGTAAACTGAACGAAAATGTCAACAAACTGTTCTGTAAAACGGACTACAACAGGTAGTATTTGAACTGATCACTCGATGGTAAACTGGGCAGTACATAAGTCAGTGATTGCTGGACATATAGTTTATACTGACATGGCACATACGAAGAAACGATACGATCATAGTTATAGGTTATAGGTACAAAATGTCATACTTTGAAGTTGCTGATCATTCTTAGTTATTCTTCAAGTGATTAAGTCTTATCAACACCCACAACAATCTATTCAGCTATTGAGTTCGGAATCGGCTAACCTCTCTTTACATCCCTGCCACGACTTTGGCATTGAAGCATGTACGGCATTTAAAACATGTGCATAAGGTAATCAATATAACTTCTTCTACTCGTAGGAATTCTCCGTCTACGATCCAAATCTAAAAGGCAAGCGACTCTGTAGATCCATTCTAGGAATGATAAAATTCCCGCTAGATTAGTAGTAGAGCGGCCTTTTTTATGCAGCATTAAAATAAGAAGTGGGCGATAACTTACGTGACATAACTGCGATTGGCTTCGACCTGAAGACCAATACAAATCACAATAATAAATGGCTTCCTTCAACATGCCATTGGATACACAATATAAAATTACAATCATGGACACAAGCCAGTTCCATGTTTCCACTTCAAAACATGACGTCACAAACTACTCAACTAGGTTACACGTGCGTCCAAAGCAACTCACACAGCATTGTGCACGTCTGTGCGTGAATCAATCGAACGCACAAATAATATAACTACATAAAACTGGTGCGTACATTTGGCAGGACCGAAGACTACCCCCTTAGGTAATAAATGTACGTAACAGCTCCCTTATTACCTCCCCTTAAAAAAATTAATCCCATTAATTTTTTTTCGAACTAATTACTCGAGAGAGGTGAGTCAAAACTACAACAAGATTTATGACATGCATAAAATTATCATATTAAGAAGAGAAAATTGACTTGAAATTAATATAACTAAATGACAGTATGCATTAAAGCACACATCCACCATCGACCTACTTTGGAAAGATGTGGTAATATTCGAAGTAAAAAGAAGTTGAAAATGAAAATGAAAAATCAACAAAAAAGATGATAATAAAATTCGACTAAGTTTTCAACAAAATTTGAAACATATGATTTCAAAAATGAAAATGAACAGCAACACTGATGATAATCAATGATAAAAGAATCAGTGAAACAAAAAATTTTGAAATACAATGTGCAAAAATGAAGCAATGCATAATTAAACACTTTAAGAAGCAACGCACTTACTGATATCTAGCACTAGTAAGTTTGACTAGTTATCTAAAAGTAAAATATCATGTAGTGGGATACGTGAATACACGTATTGCGAGACACTAATAACGTTAGTAGATGTGTGATTTATAAACAATCAAATTGATTAAATTGAATTAATCTAATTCTAGTACTTAATTACACATAAATAAATAACTAGTAATTTATTCTAAGTAATTCTAATTTCAGTCATTGTGAATATTCGTTCAGAACTATTTAGAGTCAACAAGAATATGTTCCTAATGTTCCATGCACGAAATAAGTTTACGAACACGATATGTAGTGTAATATGTTCCATAACACTAACGAATGTCTATTTGTTGCTTTTTTCCAATGTTTCCATACTAAAAAAAAATGTTACTTTAATATCACTGTTCCCGTTCTAATAAAACGTTACTTCACAAGAAATAATGTTATAATCCATATGTAAGTATGTTCTGAAAGTTATATTTATACGAATACTGTAGAACTACACATAGTCTTCACAGATGTACAATTAATGACACTGTACAAAGTTATTCATGTTTCGGTGAGGACGTTTCTCCATCTAAAAGTAGTTTAGTTTCACCAAGTTCACTAGGGCATCTTGAAAGACAGTCTGCAAATACATTCTGCACTCCAGGAATAGCTCGTATCTCAAAATGGAACGGTTGAAGAGCTATAGCGTAACGCGCTGACTTTGATGACTTGACGTTCCCTGTATTCAATGCGGTAAGAGCTTTTTGGTCAGACTCCACCACAAAGTGTGATCCGAGGAGATAACGATCCAGTTTTGTGATTGCCCAGACAAGAGCAAGGAGCTCTTTGTCTAGAACGGAGTAATTTATCTCGCTCGTTGTAAGCTTTCTAGATACGTACATAACAGGAAATAAGGTGCCTCCGTATTCCTGCATCAAAACTGCCGCAATAGCGTAGGAAGAAGCATCACTGCGAAGAACAAAGGTGAGATCTTTGTTAGGCAACTTTAAAAAAGGCTTATTTGAAAAAATTTGTTTTATATAGTCTAACGCCGTTTGGTGATCCTGCGACCACTTTATTACATTAGGTGTGCCCTTCTTCAGTAAAGACGAAAGAGGTGCAGTTATAGTAGACAAATGAGGGATGAATTTAGAATAGAACTGTATTAGTCCTAAGAGTGACCTCACTTGTTTTTTTGTCTTAGGTGCTGAGATGTTTAAAATTTTAGAGACGTTACTGTCTTCTGTATACATTAAACCGCGACATATACGGTGACCAAGAAATGAGATGTCATGAAAACCGACAAAAGCCTTTGAAGGTTTCGCTGTTAAGTTATAATCCTGTAAGGTAGAAAGTAAAGATTTTAAACCCTGAATATGTTCATCCCAAGAGTCACTAAAAAGATAGATGTCATCTATATAAGTAATGACATCGGGACGATGAGACAATATGCGGCGCATCATGCGTACAAAGGTAGCTGGCGCATTCATTAACCCGAAAGGCATAAAATTCCATTGAAAAAGACCCCGTGGTGTCGAGAAAGCGGTGAATGGCTTTGCTTTCGTAGTGAGGGGCACTTGCCAATAACCCTTTGAAAGGTCAAATTTCGAAAAGAATGTGGCATGAGATAATTTCTCTAATAAGTCATCTAAAAGAGGTAATGGTTCCGCATCGAATTTTGTAACTTTGTTTAACTTCCTGTAATCTACGCAAAGACGTATATTGTTGTCTTTCTTCCTAATGATTACCATAGAAGAAGAATATGGTGATGAAGATGGTTCAATTATTTTTAATTGGAGCATATCATCCAATTCCTTATCAACCTTATCACGAAAGTGTAAAGGAATAGGATATGGGCGAACTCGAATCGGTGTATCGTCAGTCAGAATAATGTCATGTTGGATGACTGACGTATGACCTGGGATGTCAGTGAGGACATCCTCATACGTGTGTAGAATTTTAGAGACTTGCTGACGTTGATCATCAGTAAGAGTAGATGAGATAGTAACATCATTCCATTTCTCAGTGGAATGGAGTGGTACAACTGGTATTGGTAGTTGTACATCATCGAAAGAAGATTCCTCTTCTTGGATGACTGACAAACTAGAATAGTGTTGAACAGGAGGTGTAGGATCGTCAGTTGCTTGGAACACCGATTGTAGATAATCAGGACGTGAGTAATACTCCTTCAACATGTTAATGTGGAAGGTTTTATGTTTGCCATTAACATCAACGATGTAGTCGACATCGGATATTCTTGAGATGATCCTGAAAGGACCTCTCCAGGTAATTAAAAGACGATTGTTATGCGCAGGGAGTAATACAAAAGCTTCATCACCAGGTATGAGCTGGCGAAGACGTCTATATTTGTTTGCAGATAGACGAGCTTTTTCTTTGGCATGTTCGGATGATGCAGTAGCTAGTCTACAAGCATCTATGATTTTCTTTCTAAGAGAGATCACATACTCATAAGAGGATTGAGTTTCCTCTTCAATATTCTCATCCACCAATAAGTCGTGGATTAACGACATCGGACCGCGTGGTTGCATGCCAAAAACAAGCTGGAACGGAGAAAACCCCGTTGCTTGATTTTGTACCTCGCGATACGCAAAGAGACAAGCGGGTAGGACCCGATCCCAGTCTTGGGGATGGTCTTGAGTCATCTTACCCAACAACTACTTGAGTGTCCTATTGAGACGCTCAATTAACCCATTTGACATCGGATGATAAATAGAACTAAGAGATCTGTCTATACCTAATGTCTTCATAACTTGAGACATGGATTCAGAAATGAACTGAACCCCATGATCCGACAAGATTTTCCGTGGAAAACCAATGCGTGAGAAGATTAACATCAATGCCTCTGCTACACTGGCAGATGAAGTGTTCTTGAGAGGGATGGCCTCAGGCCAACGAGTGCACATATCAATACACGTAAGAATATGCGTATGCCCTCTAGCAGATGGAAGCATTGGACCAATAATGTCAATGGCCATTTTATCAAATGGTCTAATCGGGATGTCCGCAGCTTGAATAGGAGCCGCATGAAATGGACCCCGTACCTTAACTTCTTGACATATCAAACAGGACCGACAATAGAGAGTAACATCTCTATGGACGCCTGGCCAGTAGAATGCCGAAAGCACTCTGGATTTGGTACGCGAAAAACCCATATGGCCCGCACATTGCGAGTCATGAGCATGTCGTAATATACGAGATCTCATACAGGATGGGACAAGAATCTGAGAACATAAGGATAAATCCTTTTCCCGTATTACTCTAACCAAAATCCCATTTTTAAGTATAAAGTCATGTCTAGATTTTGCAAGTTTGTTGTTTGTATTCTTTTTGTTAACATACTGAAAGAATTTTTTTAATGAATTATCATTCTTTTGCAATGTTGCAAACAACTCCCGTGAAATAGGAGCATCATCATTACCAGTGGTATGAACTGTAGGTTCAATAGGTGTATCATGCGACATATTAGTAGCTTGCGCTCTAGTCACTACTGCATTTGCAGTTTGAATATGTCGCTCTTCCCATTCAGCTATTTGCTGAGGTGTACACTCTTTAATACCATGTATGCGACCCAGTATTACATCACAAATTGGGTTAGGCAGAAGACATGCTTGGATCTTTCCTGTAAAGAAAGGTGTGTTAAGATCAATAATAGCAGTGGGAAATGTTTCAATAGTGCCACCAAATGTTACACATTTGACAACCCGGCCCGTGGCACAACTTGGGTCGATCAGCGAAGTCCGGACACCGATTGTTGTACAACCTGAGTCAAATAGGAGAGAGCATGAAATATTATTGACAAATCCCTTGTGAAACTTAAGAGAGCCCTGTCCCTGGTGTACTGACGCAGCAGTGGCTGTACAGACTGCAGGCAGGCTAGGCAAGGTATGTCCGCAACGCAGCGTCGTGATCGCCTTAGGCTGGAAAAGAGTCGAGCATTCTGGACAGTCTTTCACCTGGGTACAATCGAGAGAACAAGACATAGCATTGTGAGTTTCAGCTACTTTACCCTGTTCAATGTTAGCCTGTGTATCATTAAAAGCAACATTAGAATGTCTACCTGTATTATTCGACGATCTATCTCGTCGGCGCGATCGATTGTGATTTTTGTCATTAAAATTGCCATAATTGTCGTTTCTGCTAGAGTTAAAATTTGGATTAGTCCGATAATTTGTAGAATGATCGTTATGATGTTGGTTAAATGGTTTATTTCCAAAAATTGTCTGTTTTGCGGACCCTGAGACCTTGATCTCCAGTTTTGTTTATTATAATGTCCTTGATTATTTTTTAAAATAATTGTTACCAAAATCTCGCGATCTGTGAGTTTGGTTCCAAGAAACATTAAATGGAGCAGATTGTTGAAATTGCTTCCCTTTGTAAAAGTTATCATTGTTGAAATTATGATTATTTCCCTTATTGACATACCTATCAGCACTAAAAGAACGATTGCGTGAAAAATTGTTTTGTTGTGCTGCAAAAGCAACAGGCAGTTCACTCTTAATCTGCGCGTTACTTAGATCCATGTTTGGGTGAGCAGTGCAAAAATTTTTTGCATGTTCTTCTAAATTTTTCATAGATAAAGGTTTCCGTTCGTGTAAAAATGCGAGAAATGTAGGGTTTACCGACGAAAGTACCTTATCGCGCATCAGTAAATCAAAGAGACCTTCATACGACTTTTCAATTTTGGATAATTCGATCCATCTTTCTAATGTTAGTCGTATCTGTGACAGAAAATCACTAAAATTTCTGCCAGATTGAGGTAGTAATGTGTGAAATCTCAAACGATATTCGTTTTCTGTCATTTGGAATTTTTGCAGAAGTGCTGCTCTTCTTCTATTTCTTTTTGTTTCTGTTCCATTTCCTTTTTAAGTCTTTCTTCAGACTCCTTTTGCTTCTGTTCTGCTTCTCGCTGAAATCGTTTCTCTTCTAATTCAGCGGCCAATCTCATTTTTTTCTCATTTTCCTCAGATTCAATCCGTTTTTGATCTGCCTCAAATTGAAGTTTTTCTAGTCTTAAAGTTTCTAACTTTCTCTGTTCGGCTTCTATTTCTTGAGCTTTCCTATATTCTGCAAGTGCAAATGTTTTTGCTTCATCAGGAGCCATCTGAAGAGCTTTTGCTTGCTTAATGAAATAGTCTAAGGTAGCCATTTCAATATTATTATGTAATAATACTACTTAAAAGTGTTACTACAACTAGTGTTCTTCGTTCCTGTTCTAGAACGGTAAAATCAATTTATATAATAGGCAATAATATTAATAATTAATAATGTAATTTATAACATGTAATGGTGTGAAAGCAGTAATGTGACAGACAATAGCACAATAATGACACGACAAGATATTCAAAACAAACGAAGACGTTCGCAGAAATCCAATTAAAATAAAATGAGAAACTAAAATGGAATGTCGTAAAGAATTACGATGATAACTGCGATTAAATAATGCACAAGACAATTGACAACACAGTGTAAAAAACATAGGTTTTGTAAAAAAACTAAACGACAGGAAAGGTGAGATGGACGCGAAATACAAACAAAATTCATCATAAAACCAAGGTACAAGTAAAAATAGCTACCAAAAACAACAAGTAAACGTGACACTAAGGCTAAAACAGACAGGTGTCACAGACCACCAGACACAGTGGACCTAGAATCCTTCTACGCTCACGCGTAGGAACATTCCACTGCGGGAAGTCTGCAAAATAATGTCCTACAGAACGTCTGACGAAGAGCCCGAATTGACTTCGAGATGGATCTCGTTCGTCAGATCTACCTCCCAACCTCCCGCGAAGAATACACAACATATAACACATATAACACGGAAAATATAAAAGTGGACATAATCAATTAAGGCACAGCTAATAGTAATAAAGTGTATAACGGATACAAGTTATACTTAGCTCGCGTGCAGGTAAAAATCAAAGTGCCTCGTCCCCGTGTATGTACGTTAGAGGATGCAATACTTCGCTCTGCGTATATCAAACTAGCTCGCACGTAGTACTGACGAAGAGGTGAGTAAGGCAGTCAGTCACTGTACAACCCGAAGTGAAGGTTGATAGATGACCTTGAGAATCTTGTAACGGTCAGTTGATTACGATTCATGTTGACAACAAGTTCCAACTTGACGATGATGTCGCCTTGAAAGTACACATTCTATTTTCAAACGATTAATTTGCTTGAGTAAGATCCGTTGAAATACTGAATTTCAAACCACGCTGGCGCACCAATCACTGTTGTAACCGTTTAGGGTAATGGTGTTGGTCTTCCAACGCGAATGGCAAACTGAACGAAAATGTCAACAAACTGTTCTGTAAAACGGACTACAACAGGTAGTATTTGAACTGATCACTCGATGGTAAACTGGGCAGTACATAAGTCAGTGATTGCTGTACATATATTTTATTGACATGGCACATACGAAGAAACGATACGATCATAGTTATAGGTTATAGGTACAAAATGTCATACTTTGAAGTTGCTGATCATTCTTAGTTATTCTTCAAGTGATTAAGTCTTATCAACACCCACAACAATCTATTCAGCTATTGAGTTCGGAATCGGCTAACCTCTCTTTACATCCCTGCCACGACTTTGGCACTGAAGCATGTACGGCATTTAAAACATGTGCATAAGGTAATCAATATAACTTCTTCTACTCGTAGGAATTCTCCGTCTACGATCCAAATCTAAAAGGCAAGCGACTCTGTAGATCCATTCTAGGAATGATAAAATTCCCGCTAGATTAGTAGTAGAGCGGCCTTTTTATGCAGCATTAAAATAAGAAGTGGGCGATAACTTACGTGACATAACTGCGATTGGCTTCGACCTGAAGACCAATACAAATCACAATAATAAATGGCTTCCTTCAACATGCCATTGGATACACAATATAAAATTACAATCATGGACACAAGCCAGTTCCATGTTTCCACTTCAAAACATGACGTCACAAACTACTCAACTAGGTTACACGTGCGTCCAAAGCAACTCACACAGCATTGTGCACGTCTGTGCGTGAATCAATCGAACGCACAAATAATATAACTACATAAAACTGGTGCGTACATTTGGCAGGACCGAAGACTACCCCCTTAGGTAATAAATGTACGTAACACGCGTCTCACTGTATTTGAAAATTTTCTGGCCTGCTTTTCATTTAGGGCACGTCCTATATATAGGCCAATGCCGAACCACAAAGGGAGCTTACTGCCAAAGTGTGTTTGCGTGTAGCAAAGTTGATTTTGCTGGGGAGGTTATGATGGTATCCTAACAAAGAATGAAATCGGTGTCTGCATAAACCGTGTGAGGTCAAGCACATGTAGGCCCCTGACTCTAAAAAGATGATGATGATGAATTATATGCAGGGTACCTAACGCTACCTCCCTAGATCTCACACGGTCACTCTTGTGGCTCTAGTGTATGATGTATGATGTACCTAGTGTATAGGGGAGAAATGAGATGATGGTACACACCACAAAAACACTTTAATTTTCTATGAGGAAGTGAATAAGACAGTGGTTAAAGTTTTCTTTAAATTAATCTTTTCTGTACAATTTATTTTGCCTGTCCAGTCATATCTCTTGGACAGGGCTTTGAAAATGAGGACAAGATAGTTTACATAAAAATGATCAACTAAAAGTATGTGTGGACAATTTGCCCAACACTATAAAGTTAATATATATATATATGGACGGAAGAAGAAGAAGAAGATATATATATATATATATTTATCTTTGTCCTGTGGGAAATATTCACAGCTATTACTGTATTAATCTAGCAGGGAGAGTCACTGTGTATGAGGGGCTGTAGTTTCATCACGCCCCAAAACTTCCTGAGTATATGTTGAAATATCAGTGTTTCTTAAAGCGAAAGTGTCAGATGTACCCAGATGCTTAACTCATCACCTGGGATTCCTTGGTAGAATGAAATACAATATGTAGATGCAGAAAATCTCTTTCAAACGTGCACCAAGCTCCTCCCGTTATCTGTTGACAGCATATGAAGGGTCGGAGACTTGATAGTATGTTTCTAACTCAGCAGGTTTACTGTCACCAGCTGGCACCAGGAAATAGAACCTTTGCAACAAAAGGACACCCTGGCCTTTTACATCTGATCACTCACTATATTTGTTATTCTCCTAAGGAGGTATGGGGTCAGCCTCGCGTGCCTTACAGGGGCACTCGCCCCTAATTTTACATGACTCCCACCTTGCTGTGACCACACCTCAGGTCCCTATGGCAGATACGCCACTGTACGTTTACATATTTTTCCTCAATACAATAATGTGGAGTAACCACATTTCCTTTGGTATGATTTTCTCTTCTGTTTCTTTTTTTTTAAATATAAATGCTTCAGGCATGCTTAATAGTGTTCATAGAACACAGAGGCTTATTACTATTCTAATGCAATAATATTCAAACAAAATCATGACAACATACACCAGTTAGATACATTTCAAAGTGAGGACTCAACAATGTCTGCTCCCGGCATGTCCTTCACTCTCCTCCATAGCAGTATCTAACTTTGGTAGTTGGAATAAACATAGTAATTCATAAACATCCTTACCACAATTCAAGAAAATATAAACAATTGACGCTGACTTTACAAAGAAATGGCCTCAGTTTCCCTGTGCTCTGCCCAGACTGTGAATATTTATCTATTATTTAAGTTTAAATTTATCACAGCTGATCTCAGCGTAACTGAATGAAAATTTTCACAACTGGCACTGAGCAGCGAAAGCTTTTTGCTAATATTTTGTCTCTCTGGCCAATCGAAACCTTCGACTACCAGAATTCAAATGCAGTTCTGATAAGTGTAGAAATTGATTCACCCTGGGGCATTACTGATAAGTGTAAATAAGTGTAGATTAATTAGTGGTGGGTTCATGTGGTAATGGACGATAGATGATTCTTGAATATCAACGCCACACAGGCACCACTGACACTTACTTACTGTAATGTTTAGGACAGGATAATCCTGGTCTATTTATATTTAGGTATACGCCCACACAGAGCTCTTTATAAATATTGGTTACTGCTGTCACTATGCCTTGAATGCTCGATGTAGGTGTGTACTGGTACATTCATCCATCACCGTGACACATATTGAATTCATGTATCGTTGAACGAAAAGTAACGTTTAAATAATGGTTTATTCACAATACACACAGACGACGACATAGACGAAAGAACAGCATAAAGTACATGATATTGAATAAAGGTATTCATGAAGCTCCCACACTCCACAGCGCTTAAGTACAGCGCCTAATAGCGCACCTCTCCTATAACTGCACGTACACCACTCCTAAAGAACAGCGCTCACCGCAGTTATAAATATGGCCTCATAACTTATAGCATAATGATGCACTTCTCATTGAAGATGACCATCACGATTTTCCTCAAAGGACTACGTCCTCCCCTTCTCCACCAAGGCTGCTCCCCGGCAGTTGAATAATCATCGTCAGCTATATATATTCAAGGCCTAATCATAAATAGTGGTGCACTTCCTCTAGAAGATGCACATCACCATATTCCTCAAAGGAAAGACTGCGCACACAGCAGTCTGCAGTAATATAACCTGCATAATATCTATATATGGCCTACCAAGTCATGTCTTCCTCTCAGACTCTATATATGGCCTAATCTCCTTCACAAAAATGTCTATGGCCTACAAAGTAGTCTCTCTACCTCTCGGACTCTTCATAGCGCCTAATTGTGGACTTCTTCACAAAAATGTCTATGGCCTACCAAGTAGTCTCTATACCTCTCGGACTCTTCATAGCGCCTACATAGACTAGTGGTACACTTCTCAAAGAACGTGCCCAATAACCAACTCAATCATAAGCTGCATCTACTGCAGTCATAAATATTAATACATACCATCCTCCAATAATCTAACACATGGAAGAATACATATGCAGGAAGAGTATTCAGATACAGGCCTGTTCAAAAAGTCTCCATCGAGACACACATTGAAAAACACTCTACCATTTTCACCGAACACTGGTCGGGACCACACACTTAGAAAAAAACCAGGGTTGACTTTCCTCCGTCAACACTTTCACCCGAATGCTAGCGGTCACAAAAACTCCCGCCTAATCAGTCACGGGACTTCGCAGTTCACCACCGCTCAGTCCCTTCCACGGACTAGCCGTGCGAACTATCACAGTTCTACAATACAGAACAGCGCTCAAGACGCTATCTGTACCCTATGACCTCTATCATATATTTGTTCACCCAATTCACCGTTAATCAAGTCTACAAGTGATGTAACCCTTAATTTACTTTGTCCAACCCGTATACAAAAGTATCACCTCCCTTTTTGACCTTAACAAGTTCTTTTTTTAACAAAATAATTCCCAACTCTGCGTCTGGTAGTCGATTGGCCAGCCTGCCTTAGTTATGCCAATACAAAAAGATGTTTCGTTTTGGATTACATTTTCCTACCGCCCCCTTTCCCCCTATACTCTCTGTTTACCCAAGCGAATTTGAATGTACCTCAATGCCGCTATTTCTAAGCCGGCGTCCCTACTAACGTTAAAAAATTAACAAGCAGGAACAACCGTCAGTCTGTTAGTGCGTCCGTAGACATTTAGTATTTCTTCAATAACTGGGCTAATATTGTGACTATCATATTATTTCAAATATATTCTTGCTCATTGAACTTTAAGCTATATTCAAGTAAAATTTGCACAAGACGGCCATCTTCCCCTCTCTCGCCAGCATGTATTTTTCAAATAACTAACTTGTTTCAGTTACGTCAGAAATGCTACCGCAAGGATGAAAATAAATTTGTCTGCGTGGTTTTGCTTTGGCTGGCTTTGCTCGCGCGTGTATATCTGCATGGCAGAATGTGTCAAACGAAACGGGGAGAGTGCATGGCGGGTAAGAATTGGCGTTAATAATTTGTATTGTATCGTGTAACACTACCAAAAATGTAAGGATTACTACTAAATTTGCGTTAAAGTTGACAGAATACGTTAATTCAGATAGTTATTGTGCGGCACACTTCCTCCAAATCGTTAATTATAAGTCTTGCCACAGTCTCTATCAAATCGGGCAAAATGTTAAAAATGTACGTCACAAGGAACGCGAGTAGGTTTAAACGGGGGGAGTGGTTCTAAGCCGTTCCTATGCACTAAATTCAGCGCTATGCTGGCGTGTGAGAGCATCACCGTCAGACACAATAGGGCTGTTGTATTTATTATCATTTTATGACTAAAATCTTACTGAAATGAGCGATTATTCTCGCAGATTTTACTACATTGCGTTCCGAAATACCGGCATACATTTGTCTAGATGTACAAATATTGAAGTCTATGAATCCAAATATCTTCGTTATTCCTAGCCCGATTTCTTTCATTTTAGGCTTAAAATACACCCTAGATTATTCTTTTTCTTTCTAACTAATTGTCTTTCCTTATCATGCTGCCATCTTTTCCTAGGCGTAGCCTAAACAGCAAAATTTGAGACTTGCCTGATGTCTCGATGCATTTGACTAGAGATTTCTCAATCAACATATCAATCCCCTTGGAAATCTTTGTACATCCGATTAAATGAACATTCCTATTGTTGAATTCGTAACCTCTGCTATGCTGTACTATCCTCATAATGCTGTATTTAAATGCCATTCTCCACTGGTTTGCACAGATGTGAGATCGCCATTGTAAGGCTAGTACGTTTTATCAACACGGCATGAAGGTGCGATTTCATTGGTCCGTCAAGGATATACTGTCATAAAGTATGGGGTTCCGTTTGGGTAAAGAATGACGGGTTGTGAATCAAGACTTCACGACATATATATATATATGTGTGTGTGTGTGTGTGTGTGTGTGTGTGTGAGAGAGAAGAGAGAGAGAGAGAGAAAGAGAGAGAGAGAGAGAGAGAGAGAGAGAGAGAGAGAGAGAGAGAGAGAGTATGTAAATACTATTTACTTCAAAGCGTAATGTCTGCATCCAAATTACGTATTGGTTTATTTTGGTGGAAATTTTATTTACAAATCCATAAAGCATTATACAGGGTCTAATTTTTTTACCTTGACAAACACAGATCGTATTTATTGCCACATAACTCGCTGTGGAGCAATTAGGTGTGTAATAAATTTCTACAAAGCCGTACTACCATGTGTCATTTGTTCCAGGTCTGCCTATATGATTCCTTCGCCCTTTTCATCTTCTTCTTTCTCTTCTTCTGCATGCAGTTTGTAGCCATGTTAAATCTGCAGGCCTATGTCAGTACAAAGTCCAAAGTCTTGTCAGAGTGAGCTTGAGGGTAGTAGATATAAGAAGATTAAGTGTACAAAATACGCTTTACAAAATTTGAATAAGACAGTGGCGGGTTTATGATTTTCATTAGTGACTTTAATTCTTCTCTGTTTCCACATTATTCATTCATATTCTGTCTGAACTCAGACATTCTGTATTTCCATTCTCGCGACACGTAGATGGAACCAGGTAAGACTTCAAAATATGCATTTAATGGACATATTTTACGGTAGAAATTATTAATTTAAAAATAAACAGACGCAAAGATCAGTGGCGTAACTACAATGTACGGGAACCCCGGGAAGACATTAAGTGGGTGTTAAACTCTCTTTCTTTGTGTAGTTGTTAACTCATACTGGCTACTAGTTGTTGAATCATGCTTTATTTGCTAAATGATGTGAATGTCCACCAGTGGATAAATGTAGATGTTGGGACTGGTGTAGTAAAGTGTAACGATTGTCAACTCATCAAACCCAGCACAGTTTTGGTCATACAGGTCATCTTGTCCTGGAACGTGATGAGGCTCCGACAAGAATGTGAGTGTAAACAATGAGTGTGTATCTGAATGTCAGTACGCGAATGGTAGAATGATTCGATAGAGTTGACAGGTTGGTAGTACATCACTCATACTCACACTGTTCGAATTCAAGAAGTACTGGAACTACGGTGGTCTTTTTATAACATTTAATGGGACGCACACTTGGACAGTACGTGTATGGTTACAGGAACAAATGTCGACATAGACAGCATAATGTTGATCACAGGAATATCATCTTAAGTTAGCATTCATGCTTGGCAAATATCATAATGGAGCATTCGTAAATAAGCATTCAGCGTTCCATCATGTAAATCATCTGGCTTTACTGACTGGGCACGTCAGACCATAACCAATACATAGGAAGGCTCCTAGACCTAACCTCGTCTAGCGAATATTCCTTCACGTAAAGTTCAATATATATATATTTCATAATATAGGAATCCCAGACATGGGTTCTCACATGTAGCAGTGATCTCTTGGTTCATCGAGCGATAGTACAGGCATCCCTTTTTCTCACTCGATAAATACAAAGTATATGAATTTCAACATGGCTGTTCTCTCTCTCGTGAGCTTCACTCACTATAGAATATAGACCAAAATTAGTCATTCATTAAATGTCCTCATTTCTTCATAGGTTCTCTCATAGAGGTAATTGAATAATATCATACAATCCAGTGCTGATACATAGGAATGTCTTCTTCCTTTGAATGGATATTCTTTTTAAAAGTACCACTGTGCATCTGCTTATCAACAACGATGGCGAAGCCCAAGTTCATAATAAATTGTGGTTTTACCTTTTTATGCGAAATATAACTTTGCCATTCCTTGGCAAAAGAGAATAAACACTGGGGTAAAGTACATACAACATGTCTAAATGATTATCACTTTTCCCCATCCATATATAGATCACTATTTCGGCAAAAAGCCTGCTACAACAAAACTCGGCATCCTCACAGGATGACAGCCATGGATCACACCCTTTGCTAGCGATACTTCCGCTGCATAGCCTTTGACCTTTTCTAGCGACAACCAAATTAGTTCGACTTAGAAATGCAAAGATATCCATATATAAGACAGACTCGTCCTACTCATACAAACACTACGTATAAATTCAGGCCATAGATATACTGAAGCAAGAACAATCTATTCCTACCCAGCCACAGAATAAATCGCAGTAGGCCTAGAGTCGTCTGCGGAGTCCGATCGAAGATGACAGAACTATTTTCAAGGGAAGCAACCCAAAAATGACTTCTCCTTAAGCACTTAAAAAGGAAATACTTTGCTTACAAAATATTTGCGAACATAATAAGAATATAAATGTATTATATTGCAAGATAGTAAAAATTGCCCTTTACAGTCTTACCACACCTCCCGGGAAAAAAAAAAAAAAATTTTTTTTTTTTTAAATACATCTAGGAGCACCGTAGAATAGGCTCACAACGCAAGAATACTGCGCAGATGAAAATATCAGGAATAACTATAATTCCTAATATGACTGGTGAGAATATATATCTCAAAATCTGAGAGAAATTGTTTCCCTACGAATAAATGTTTCCAGGAAGGTGTGATGTACGTATAATACAATTCTGGTAATTATACAATGCATACCAAAAATTCACACTACAATCTTAAATTTATGATTTATGAAGAAACAATCATCAAAGAACAGCGGTGAATTAACATCAATAAACCGCTAAGTAGCGATACCATCATTCTATTATTAAATTACAAATGTGTATCTTAGTAAAGAAACAAAAAAAAATAACTGTTGTAAAGTTATACATATTAAAAAGATCCAATATTTAACAGTTAAGTGGCATCATGTGGGCATCTGGACAGAATGTCCGCCATCACATTTTCTGAACCACGGATAGCTCGTACCGAAAAATGAAAAGGTTGAAGAGCGATTGCGTATCGAGTTGATCTCGAGCTCTTCAAGTTCTTACTTTGGATAGCCGTAAGAGCTTTTTGGTCAGTTTCCACTACGAAATGCGCGCCCAGAAGGAATCTTTGGAGTTTGAGAATTGACCAAACCATTGCCAATAATTCACGGTCTAAAACCGAGTAATTCCTTTCTGCAGCATTAAGTTTTCTGGATATGTACATTACAGGATGCAGAGTTCCAGAGTACTCTTGCATTAGTGCCGCTCCAATCCCAGTGGATGAAGCGTCACTACGAAGAACAAATGTCTTATCTGTTGTAGGTAACACTAAAATAGGTGGTGATGAAAACATAGTTTTGATCTTCTCTAGTGAAGATTGGCATTCATGAGACCAGTGAACCATGTTAGGCGACCCTTTCTTTAATAGTGTAGAGAGAGGTGCCATGATAGAGGACAGATTCGGAATGAAACGTCCATAAAATTGTATGAGACCTAAAAGACTTCGCACTTGCTTTTTAGTCCTAGGGATAGAGATGTTAAGTATCTTAGTGATATTATGGTCTTCTGTCTTCAAGAAACCGTGACCTACTCGATGGCCTAAGAAAGCAATTTCGCTAAAGCCAATACAAGCTTTAGATGGTTTTGCTGTCAGGTTATACTCACGCAGAGTTGATAATAATTCAACTAATCCTGAATAGTGATCTTCCCAAGTATCGCTGAAAAGACAGATGTCGTCTAGATAAGCAATGACATCTGACCGATACGATAGGATTCGACGCATCATGCGTACAAATGTAGCTGGTGCGTTCATAAGGCCGAAAGGCATAAAATTCCATTGGAAAAGGCCTCTGGGAGTAGAGAAAGCGGTAAGAGGTTTGGCGCGTTCGGATAATGGAACTTGCCAATATCCTTTAGACAAATCAAGTTTAGTGAAAAAATGCGATTTAGAAAGACGAGTAAGTAACTCTTCTAGTAAAGGCATAGGTTCAGCATCGAACTTCGTAACTTGATTCAATTTGCGATAGTCAACGCAAAGACGTATGTTATTGTCTTTTTTTCGAACAATAACCATCGGCGAAGAATATGCAGAAGTGGATGGTTCGATTATTTGTAAATCTATCATTTCATCCAACTCCTTTTCAACCTGTGTTTGGAAATGTATAGGGATAGGATAAGGCCTAACCCTAATTGGAGTATGTTCAGTTAGAACAATGTCATGCTCAATGACATGAGTTTGTCCAGGGATGTCAGTGAGGACATCCTGAAATGTTTGTAACATAGACGAAACTTGTCGCCGTTCTCCTAGAGACAAATCAGGAGAAACAGTAACGTCTTTCCATGATTCACTAGAATGAAGTGGGATCATTGGAAGCGGGAGATTAACATCCGAAAAAACTTGTTTCCTCATCCTGTATTACAGACAGTGATGAGTAATGACCATGTTTGACATGAGAATCGTCCGTTGCCTGGAAAATAGGCTGTAGATAGTCAGGACGTTCATGGAACTCCGTAAGCATATTGATGTGGAAGGTTTTATGCTTCCCGTTAATATCGACGATGTAGTCAACATCTGAAATTTTCGATATTATATCGTACGGACCTTTCCAACTAATAAGGAGTCTATTTTCACGACAAGGTAGCAAAACAAATGCTTTGTCACCAGGACAAAGTTGTCGTAAAGTTCTCTTCTTATTAGCAAATTGTCTTGCCTTCTGCTTAGCAAACTCAGAAGAGGACGTTGCCAATTTGCATGCTTCGATAATCTTTTGTCTCAGCGCGATGACATACTCGTAAGAAGATTTTGTGTCATCGTCAATATTGTCAGCTGTTATAAGATCATGCAGCAAAGACATTGGGCCGCGCGGTCGCGCGCCAAAGACAAGTTCAAAGGGCGAAAACCCTGTATGTTCATTGGGGACCTCTCTGTACGCGAAGAGGCGCGGCGGGTAAAACCCTATCCCAATCCTGAGGATGATCCTCAGTTATCTTCCCTAATAAGTTCTTAAGTGTTCTATTTAGTCGCTCGACCATCCCATTGGACATAGGATGATAGATGCTACTCAAAGATCTCTCTATCTGTAGAGTAGACATTACTTGAGACATGGTATCCGATATCAGTTGGGTGCCATGATCTGATAATATTTCTCCGGGGAATCCCAGCCGAGAAAATATAAGCCAAAGAGCATCTGCAATGTCAGCGGTAGTAATGCTCTTTAGAGGGATAGCCTCTGGCCAACGTGTGCACATGTCTACACACGTTAAGATAAACTGATGTCCTCTAGCAGATTTGATCTTGAATGGACCAATGATGTCTATCGCCATTTTCTGGAATGGACGAATAGGAATATCTGCAGCCTGAATAGGCGCAGCATGACGAGGACCTTTGGATTTGACTTCTTGACATACTTTACAGGATCGACAATAGATCCGTATGTCCTTGTTCACAAAAGGCCAAAAGAAAGCCGCAAGAACTCTTGACTTAGTACGGGAAAAACCCATGTGACCAGCACACTGAGAGTCGTGTGCATGTTGTAAGATCTTAACTCTCAAATTCTTGGGTACAAGAATCTGAGAATGACTTGACTTAGTGGAGTCTTGCACCATACGTACAAGTACGCCATTCTTCATTGTAATCCAAGATTTACAATTTGAATCTTTATTCGGATCACCTTTTGTTACAAGAGTGAAGAATTTCTTAAGAGTCGGATCTTCTTCTTGTTGTTTTATAAACGAGTCACGAGAAATTACCAAGGGATCATCTTGGTTATGCACTTCATTATCTTCAACAGATGAAGTTTCAGGCATATTGAGAGCTTGAGCTCTAGTGACTACTGCATTAGCAGATTGCATATTTTGATTTTCCCAAACGGAAATTTGCTCCGGAGTGCATTCTTGGACTCCGTGAATGCGACCGGCAAAAGACATGCGTGTACATCTCCTGTGAAGAAAGGAGTAGCAATCCTAATGATAGCGGTAGAGTATTTCTCTATGGTGCCGCCAAATGTTACGCATTTGACTACTTTGCCTGTAGAATGAGAAGGATCTATGAGTGACTGCCTAACCCCAATAGTTGTGCATCCAGAATCAAAAAGTACTGAGACTGGATTGTCATTTACTAAACCTTTGTGTAAGACAAGAGAACCTCTCCCATCATGCGCGATTGACGCAGGAAGAGCGGGAAGAGGATGGCCACAGCTTAAAGTAGACACTGTGGTTGGCTCAAATAATGTTTTGCATTGGGGGCACTGAGATGCTCTCCCAAAATCAAAAGCGGCACATGCCATATTATTAGAGTCATCATTATCTTTATTTTGTTTATAGGCTTCGTGGGACTCTTGCTGTGCAGAGTTCGCCTGGTAATGAGCTTTATGTTTTTTGAATTGTGCTCTACCTCTGTTATTATTGCCTCTGTACTTATCATTGTTTCCACTATTATAACCTCTACTCGGGTTTGAATCATAGCTCCTTTGGTTACTATCATCATATTCATTATAATGAGTATCTCGGTAATTATGATCCTGTTGTCTCCATGAAGGAAAACTTGGATAGTTTCTAGAATGACTTCCTTTGCGAAAGTTCCTGTAATTATGACCACCCCTGAATCGAGGGCTGTCAGCTCTTCTCCAGGTATTCGAAGAAGAACCCTGAAATGATTGGTTACCTTGGTTCTGATAACTGTAATAGTTACCTTTTTTATTAAACCTATTTTGAGGTCCTTGGAATTTGTGAGAGTGATTAGGGTTGTATGGTGTTGCAGAAGCAACTGGCATACCTTCTTTAACCTTACTGTTGCTAATGGCTACGTCCGGATGTGCAGTGACGTATTGGGTACAATACTGTTCCATTTCTTTTAGAGACTTAGGTTTACGCTCATGTAAGAATTCGAGGAAAGGTTTATTTATACTTGACATAATCTTGTCTCTGAGTATCAAGTCCATAAGGGCTTCATAAGTCTTTTCTGTTTTGGATAGCTCAATCCAACGATCAAATGTAAGTCGTGTCCTTGCAATGAATTCTGAGAATTCTACACCTGCCTCAGGCACCATTGTCTTAAACAACTTCCGATAACCCTCTTCAGACAACTGATACTTCTTTAATAAGGCTGCCCTAATAACATCATAGTTATCTTTGTCAGCCTCTTCAACCAAACTTAAACTAGTCAGAGAATCACCTTTCAGATTTTCTGATAACTGGTTAGCATATTGTGATTTGTCCACATTATGTGCTCGACACGAGCGTTCAAATCTGTTTAGCCAGAATGTTATGTCATCACTGGAAGGGTTGAACGCTGGTACCTTGACCTTGTAAGTAAAGGGTTTACCATTACCACTAGATGCTTGATTAACATTACTTATGTTTGTTAACTTTAACTTTTCTAACTCAAATGCTAAAAGTTCTTTTTGGTGTTCATGTTCTCTTATTGCTTTTTTTTCTTGAGCTTCAGCTTGTAATTTTCTCTCTTCTGCAGCAGCCTGTAATTTTTTCTCTTCAGCAGCAGCTTCATCTTTTCTTTTCTCTTTTTCCATTTCCATCTGGAATCTTTTTTCATCAGTCTGTATCTGCAATTTCTTTTGTTCATCCTCTCTTTGTAATTTTCTTTCCTCAGCTTCTAATTTCTTTTCTTCAATCAATGCTTTTCTTTCTTCAGCAGCCAATGCTTTGTCATATTGAGCAACTGCCCATTCTTCTAACTGCTGACCAGTCTTATCAAGAGCCCTGCCTTGTGTGATAAAATAATCCAAGGTAGACATCTTGTCTAATAAGATCAGTAATTTGCAAAAGTAAATAAATTTACTTTCTTAGTCTTAATCAAAGACTTTGTATGATAACTTTGTAACCTGTGAAAAATAGTACTTAACTATCCCAATCACTGTGGGAAACAAGCCTTACAAAGGTCTTGTATAAATCCTTATATAATAACAGCTATAAGTTGCTGGTTCACTCTATAATATAAGTGCAGTGCACCAGAAATAGTGTTTTATATCATCAACTGTGTACCTTTAGTAATAGTAATTAACTATCAGTTGATTCTTGTACATCAATTTATATGATCAACTATATTTTAAATAGTGTATGTCGATCAGGCACAAAACAAAACAGTTATACAGAAAAACATGAAAACATTTGCGGAAATGAAATAAATAAAATTGGAAAAACAATAAAAGATAAACCGCAAGAGGATAACAAATACAAATAACGCCACAGTATATAAATATAAATTGAGAATAGAACTGAAAGATAGAATAGGGTAGACCAACAAATTACAAACAAATCAAAACAAACTAAAGAACAGAGGAATATTACAAAAACAACAATGAGTACAGACTTCACAGCTAACACTAATAGCAACAGCTGTCGCAGCAAATTTTCAATGAAGAAAATTGCACCTATAGAAACGCACACATCAGACCCTCTATTACGTGGGATACTCTGCTGTGTGACACCGCCCAACCGAAACAACAACCCGCTGGATACAAACAAATATCACATATAAATAGTTAAACATAAATACATAAATGCATAAATAGTATGGCAATATGATGTAAATAGAGTGTTGCAGAAAGAATGTGTTGGAATGAAGGCTCAGTTACACTGCCTAATAGTACAGTACTGTGGTACTTTATTAAACAAATACTTCTGGTCTAATTATTTTAAATTCAACACAGAAATAGAAGCTCCATCGTTGATTTGAATGATAACAATCAATGTAGGACTTCTCAGTTCAATAACATTTTCTTTCGCAAACACTGTCAAATATTCTCCAGTCCTGATGTGTAATGTTCTATGTTTCAACCAAGCTCGCTGTGTAACACTGTCAGTTGTATGGCAAATGTCCAATGAACCAAATGTCAACAAACCCTGACCTAGTTACTGCATACTCTCGACAGGACAGGTCACGCTGACATCACTGTAGAGTTGTACTGCTGATGTATTTGTGTGTCGTAACAGACCCCAAGGAACGTCTGGTCTCAGTAGTTTACTTCTCAATATGGTCACTGTGCAGGTTGACCCAGGAAGCTGGCACACCAGTTGTTAAACTCTCTTTCTTTGTGTAGTTGTTAACTCATACTGGCTACTAGTTGTTGAATCATGCTTTATTTGCTAAATGATGTGAATGTCCACCAGTGGATAAATGTAGATGTTGGGACTGGTGTAGTAAAGTGTAACGATTGTCAACTCATCAAACCCAGCACAGTTTTGGTCATACAGGTCATCTTGTCCTGGAACGTGATGAGGCTCCGACAAGAATGTGAGTGTAAACAATGAGTGTGTATCTGAATGTCAGTACGCGAATGGTAGAATGATTCGATAGAGTTGACAGGTTGGTAGTACATCACTCATACTCACACTGTTCGAATTCAAGAAGTACTGGAACTACGGTGGTCTTTTTTATAACATTTAATGGGACGCACACTTGGACAGTACGTGTATGGTTACAGGAACAAATGTCGACATAGACAGCATAATGTTGATCACAGGAATATCATCTTAAGTTAGCATTCATGCTTGGCAAATATCATAATGGAGCATTCGTAAATAAGCATTCAGCGTTCCATCATGTAAATCATCTGGCTTTACTGACTGGGCACGTCAGACCATAACCAATACATAGGAAGGCTCCTAGACCTAACCTCGTCTAGCGAATATTCCTTCACGTAAAGTTCAATATAGATATATTTCATAATATAGGAATCCCAGACATGGGTTCTCACATGTAGCAGTGATCTCTTGGTTCATCGAGCGATAGTACAGGCATCCCTTTTTCTCACTCGATAAATACAAAGTATATGAATTTCAACATGGCTGTTCTCTCTCTCGTGAGCTTCACTCACTATAGAATATAGACCAAAATTAGTCATTCATTAAATGTCCTCATTTCTTCATAGGTTCTCTCATAGAGGTAATTGAATAATATCATACAATCCAGTGCTGATACATAGGAATGTCTTCTTCCTTTGAATGGATATTCTTTTTAAAAGTACCACTGTGCATCTGCTTATCAACAACGATGGCGAAGCCCAAGTTCATAATAAATTGTGGTTTTACCTTTTTATGCGAAATATAACTTTGCCATTCCTTGGCAAAAGAGAATAAACACTGGGGTAAAGTACATACAACATGTCTAAATGATTATCACTTTTCCCCATCCATATATAGATCACTATTTCGGCAAAAAGCCTGCTACAACAAAACTCGGCATCCTCACAGGATGACAGCCATGGATCACACCCTTTGCTAGCGATACTTCCGCTGCATAGCCTTTGACCTTTTCTAGTGACAACCAAATTAGTTCGACTTAGAAATGCAAAGATATCCATATATAAGACAGACTCGTCCTACTCATACAAACACTACGTATAAATTCAGGCCATAGATATACTGAAGCAAGAACAATCTATTCCTACCCAGCCACAGAATAAATCGCAGTAGGCCTAGAGTCGTCTGCGGAGTCCGATCGAAGATGACAGAACTATTTTCAAGGGAAGCAACCCAAAAAATGACTTCTCCTTAAGCACTTAAAAAGGAAATACTTTGCTTACAAAATATTTGCGAACATAATAAGAATATAAATGTATTATATTGCAAGATAGTAAAAATTGCCCTTTACAGTGGGGCTCTCCTTATATAAAGGGCTCAACAACTGTAATATATAGCAACTCTAAAAAATATAATTATTTTCATCTCCTCCTCCTCATACTCATTTTTCTTTTCCGCCCTCTTCAGATCCTACTTCTCTTTTTCTTCCTCTTTATACTTCTCCTCCTGATCTGCCTCCAAATTCTTATGCTACTCTTCATTATCCTCCTCCTTTTTATCCTCCTCCTTCGCCTCCTATTTCTCTTAATTCTTTTAAACAGGAAATATATTTGATGGAATTTTTTTTCAGACAGTGGTTACTAATGACGTCATACTCTCCCCCCCCCCCCCCCCCCCCGATCTCATGGGGAGTGAGATCGAATGCCTAGCTTTCTCGGATAAGGCAGAAAAATTAGGAGGTCTCTTGTGCAAGTTGCGCACGCTAAAAATCCCTCGGGAATTGGAAATCGTAAAAAGTAGGCTTATCAAGCCGCTGTCCTGGCAAACATAAA
This sequence comes from Oreohelix idahoensis, assembly GCA_024509875.1. Lineage (NCBI taxonomy): Eukaryota > Metazoa > Mollusca > Gastropoda > Stylommatophora > Oreohelicidae > Oreohelix > Oreohelix idahoensis. Next base: position 60,294 of record JAMPIV010013429.1, read on the forward strand.
AAATTAGGAAACCTACCCACCACAAAAATATTTATATAACGTGTGATACCTGCATACACACATTGTGACCCTCACCGGTGCTATGGAGTTCGTGCACTGTGCTGTCATTCTCCATGTGTGATATAAAGGAGGAGATCGGAGCACTGACGGAGTTGTCCGGGTGTAATGAAGATAGTCCTTAAAACCAAACTTAATTCTCTTTTATTTTTATCCTCGTCCTCCTTTTCTTTTATCTTGTCTCACCCTCGTCTTTCTCCTCGTCCTCCTCCATCATCATCACCATCATCATCAGAAGTATAGGCCTTCAACAAACGTGTGTCATGTCATTCTGTCCTATGCCATCCCTTCTTTATCCATGTAATTGCTGTCTCTAGGAACTAGGACATGCTATGACTAAAACAAGAACAACGGCAATGAAGACAATATATCAAAAAGATAAAGAGTATCACAGTTTGTTTGTTTGTTTTTGGTCGGTGTTTGCCTGCTTCTAGCGAGGCGCGTTCCTTTTCAACCTAGGTGGTTATATCAGAGCGCATTTACCATCACAAAAAAAAGGTCAACTCTGTTGACTGCTAACCCAATCAGCGTTGATAGATACTAAGTCCTGAAAAAGACCAACATTATCTATCCGCTAGCATAAAGCCCTAAATTTTTTATTTTTTTATTTAAATACCCCTTCTGGGGCTCAAAGTGAGGTCTATTGACTTTATTTAGTAGGATGTGTGAATTGTGTGTGATCCCGGCCCTGGCTAAGACACTTTGATCCTAGCCAAACGGCCGAGAAGCGATAGATGTCAAAGTAACAGCGAACATGGAAATCGATCGAAGTTGCTTTGCAGGAAAGCGAGTGTCACAGTTTTTTTTTTATTAATGTGTTTGCTACTTTTCTTTGTAGCACGCCCCTTTCAACCATCTACCAGCGAGTGTCACAGTTTTTTTTTTTTTTTTCATGTAAATCTTTTGCCTCGTTTTGCGAGGCGCGTCCCGTTCAACCTAGTCGGTGATATAAGTTTTTTGTTTTTTTTTGTCCTCGCATGAGGTCGCATTTTTTTTTCCCTCGCATGGGGTCGCATTAACTCGCATGAGTCGCATTGGAACACGCCCAACACAATCGCATGTCCCAACACAAAAAGATCCAATGACACAAAAAGATCCAATGACACACAAGTGTCACCAATGATCCTCTGTGTTTTCACACAAAAGATCTAATGACACATAAGTGTCACTGTACTGATCTTTTGTGCCGGGCACATGGTTATATTAGGGCGCATGTCCAAATATAAAAGACCCTTAGGTCTAAGGATATTTTAAAAATTAACAGTGCGCTTGAGAGTAGTAGATATAAGAAGATTAAGTGTACATAATACGCTTTACAAAATTTGAATAAGACAGTAACATGTTTATGATTTGTCGTGAAGGGCGACAATATGTACGGTTTGGGGATTTGTTAGAGAAGGTAGATAATTTTGTAGTTATGTGCCTTTTGAAAAGTGAGGAATTTTGGACATAGAATAGTCGTGGGTCAGAAATACGCTTTCAGAAATTTGCATACTGCTTTTAAGTTAAACATGACTTATAGTATGATTTAAGAAAGGGAGATGAGTTATAATGACGTTCCCTGGGAAATAAAGAGTGAGTTCGGATATACGAATAACATGACTGAAGTGAATGTCGCACGGGATTTTATGAACGATTTTAATTATAGTGGGAAATCGATGCATTTAGTTCAGTCAGTCAGGTTTTGAACGCGGTTAGCGCAGGGAGCAAGTTTTTGCTGCATTAAAGTTTTGATGTGGTAAGCGCAGGATTAATGGTACGTTCGGGCGAATAGGCCACCGAGGTGGTTGGTTCTGTGTTCACAGAAATAGATACTAAACTATTTGCCTAGCCATCAAGTCGATTGGTACACCACCTGTGTAGCTGATAGACACATTTGTGTATTCAAAATGACAAGAGAGACAGTGTCGCCATTTTCGAGAAGTGTGAGAGTTTACAAGACCAGTAGGTATGTGAGGTTACCAGCCATGATAAACTTGTGTAGTCAAAGTGCAGTAGAGTAGGCAGCTACTAAAACGTGAGAAGTAGGGAAGCGTAGACTGTGGCTACAATTATTACCCTTGGCGGTTAGGCCGGTTTCTACCAGATACGCCATACAGTACCTACTAGAAAATAGAGACAGAATCAGATTAACTATATCAGAGGTTAGGAGATATCTAGTGCAAAGCGTCTGCACACAAATGAAGAATTTAAAATGACAGAAGAATTTAGCAACAGCAGTAGTTCTCGTGCCAATGAATCACCACAGGCATTAGAGACAGCATTTGAAAATACGGACAGCATTATAGTACAGAGGTAATGACCATGAATAGAAAGAATACATAGAGAGGAAGAAGATTGGGCATGTCATATTGTCAACATTGGATCTAGTAAATAAACGTTCAAGTTGTTAGTCATCGCTGTTAGAGTCAAGTCACTCATCGAGTTGAAATCATTCATCATTGTGTTTGTGATCTGTTGTCATCTTAGAAGAGAAAAGTCATGCTATCACCATCACTCGATCTCTCTGCTGTGGGGTAGTGACACGAGCTCACAATAAAGACAGCACACAATACATTAGCACGCACGGTCACATGTAATACTAACTGGTGCCTAGTGACCAGCCACATCTCTGGGGGGGTGGGGTCGGAGTGGCTCAGATGTATGGCGTCCACCTCGTATTCAAGAGGTACCGGGTTCGATCCCAGTTGAGGGATTATAATTTATTGAAATATTATTTTCAGACACGGGGGTCCTAATAACGTCATACTCCCTCCTGGTCTCATGGGTAGTGAGATCGAATGACTAGCCTTCTCGGATAAGGGCGAAAAAATAGGAAGTCCCGTGTGCAAGTTGCGCACATTAATAATCCCACGGCAGTTGGAAATCGTAAAGAGTAGGCTTATCAGGCTGCTGCCCTGGCAAAATTTAAAAAAAAAATTAGGAAACCTACCCAAACATATTTAAAGAATGTGTGATTTCTATACATTATATACACACATTGGGATTCTCGCCGGTGCTAAGGAGTTCGTGTGCAGTGCTGAGATCCTTCTTGTGTGACCTAAGGGAGGAGATCGGAGCACTGATGGCGTTATCCGTGTGCAATGAAACAACCAAACAACCAAACCTTCTTCCACAATTATTTGTGCTTGTTGTGATGATAGTTTTAGCTTCTTGGTAGGGCAATGGGTGGCTGAATCGTTCCATTTGTCTGCCACTTCCAGATACAGCATCTGCTCTCTCATTTCCAGTGATTCCACAGTTCGCCGGAGATCAGTCCAGTTCTTCAACATTGTGGTATAGAGAATATCCCAGAGCATAGCCTGTTGTCAGTTCAGTGAGGATAAAATAATTCATATATGTGGTGTATTGTGTTCTTAAAGGATTTTGCGAAGGGAAAAGAAGGCTAGAAGATCTTATACAGATTATATTTAATACTTTTTTCTTATTCTTTATTCATTTTAACCTCAAAGCTAAATGTGCGAAAGATAGTTTTTCAATTAATTCTTTTCATTAATTATTAATAAAATCCAAAGATTTTCCTCTAAGATGATGGAGTAATATAAATGAAAGTCGCCCAGTGATATTAAGTGTGAAAACTTACGAAGACTTTTGTGTGTCTTCAGTCCATCAGAAGTCTGAGTCTACACGCTACGTGTCTGACGTCTAACCAGAAAAACGTTAGAAAAACTGACATTTGACCAGCAGAATTTGCTATAGGACATCCTTCATTCCTCAATTAAAAAGGAATATTTCTCGCCCACGATTAAGACGGTGGACGCAACATTTTTCGTCACCTTATATCACATGCGCACAAGTTCAATACCTATTTATATCACGTTCAAATCCCTCAAAAGCTTGCTACAAGAGTCAAGCTGAAGGTCACAGTTGATTACTCATATCAAGTTCAGCTCCATCGGAAGCTTACCATCTGAAGTCAAGCTAAAGAGCTCAAACGTTGAATCTCATATTTATACCAAGTGCAACCCACTCTTAAGCGCATTCTATGAAGCAGACTCCAAAGTATATTTTATGAATCATGATTACATACTCAAAGTAACGAGTCTACATATCAAGAACATTTCGTGAAGATATCCAGTCTGGCCAGTACCCTTCGGAGATTAGACAACCGACATTTTTCATAAGACAACTGTTAACTGTTGATCAACGCTACAGAGATATTGTCAAACAGTGAAGGACTGTATATCGTCAACGTTCTCAGTACAAACAAAGTTTTCATCAGAACGTCATCGACTTAGAGATGCTCCACTCGACATAACTTATAATAACTTGGGACATTCTATGAATACATGTGAATCATCCTACCCAGGTGAAATGTTTAGAGACACATGGATTGTGTAGATTACTCCCCATTTTGGTAACACGTATCATACCACATCATCATCATTTCTCTTTACACAAGTTCATTCTTCTATTTAATTAACTACAATATTAATATCTCATCTGTGTATATTTGTGGGAATCATCTTTTACCATCATCATGTTCTAATCACTATTAACCCTATATGTGTAGATATTTAATTAATAAACCCAATAATCGTTTGATTATTATCTAGTTCGTTAATGTATCATTCGTGCTGTCGATGTTAAATATTTACATATATGTAAATTTCTACACGCAGATGAGGTTGGGGGCTTTTTCCGTTACGGGATCTAAGGGCAGAAGCTAAGGTCGTGGGGAAACAGAACTCTTTCCATAATTCAATAGAAAACACTGTCCAGTGAAAAGCATTCGCATTCTCTTCTTCTTGTCCTTATCTCGGATAGGTCTCTATCCTTTCTTAACGAGCCAATTTCTGGATACCTTCTACCTAATATCCCATAAGCTATTACTGGCGAAAACTACTATCGTAGTTTCCCCAATATACTCACCACACGACGGGGAGGGGGTTGTTTTTAGGAGTTTTACCTCATTTTATGGCGAGGCATGCACCGTTCAACCCAGACACGAGGTCCATCGGTATTAGGGCGCATGTCCAGATATAAAGACCCTATTGTCTAGTAATAATAGGTTCCGTCTATTTCTATTTCCTTGGGGATTTCTGAACAGGGACTATCATATAATGCAATCCATCTGGTTTTTTTTTTAAATGTGTGTCCTATCCAACCTCAGCGTCTCCTTTTTCAGCTTTTGTTTCACTGATGTCTATCTAGTGCTTTAAATCAGTTCCTTTTTGGTGATCTTGCCATACTGTTTCAATTTCTTCTTCTTCGTCTTTCGCTCTCAAATAACCCCATCCATCTCTCTTATAAAGCTTACAGTTCGTCTCCGACTTCTCTCATCCCCACACTGTTTCTCCCTCAATTAGTTTGGAGAAGGCCACGCTGCGACCCTGCTCCTCTCGTGAAGTTGACAGTTTTTGCGTACACAGCTCTACAGTTTGTCCTCCCCACATGGGCACAAAGCTGTCTGTCCGATTTTCAATTTGTTGTACAAGTGGTATTTGATTCTGCAATGGCCAGTCCTAAGTCTAAAAATCATCCCTTGATCTCTTCTTCGTAATGTATATTTATGGTTCTGCAGTATCAGACCACATCACCCCTAGTGTGCCGATGGTCAAGAAAATATGGGCCTAACACCATATTCCCAATATGCTTCAATGGACGTGTAACGGTCCTTGCCTTAGTATCAGACTCTGGGTGTTCCTTATACCATTTTTCTGTATAGCTATTTCTGATCATTGCTTTTATCTCTTCATATGTAGAAGAAGAATAATCCTTCTATTCAATGCAGTCACTCATTTATGAAAGAACGCTGCTATGCATGACAAAATAATGAACAACAAAAGCAACTTAGTCAACTTGAGAACGAAGTGTACTTTATTATTCTCATCCAGTTTCAACTCTAACATAAGCGGGTAAAGTGATTCAACGTAAATAAACGTGTATATTCAAATAAGGTCATAAAGACACCTAGATGAGGCACACAGGAGTACAGGCAAATGTAACCATCAACGTAGAAATAATTTGATAACATGAAAAATAATGACTTTAAGTATTGCTTTGACACATAAACAGGTGGAGAACAGGTACATCAACAGTATAATTATTGCACGTGAATTACTGTATTTCCAGCCATATAGGACGCCCCGGAGTATAAGAGGCATCCATAATTTAATGGGGTTTTTTAAGGAGGGGGAGGGGGTGGGCTAAAAAATACTAATTTACAGCAAATTATTTGTTATATTGCACACAAAATATTACCTTTATCCTTTTTAAGCAAAATAATTTTATTGCACACAAGTTTGAATTCTTTTAAATAAATGCATTTTTATACATATGATTAATTCAGAACACCATATCTTTCGCCACCCAAAATATTTTAATCATCTGAAAGTTCAAATACAAAAGATAACAAGAGCAAGAGAGAGGTTGGTAAGAAAACGAAGATGGATGTATACCGCTCCACCTATGTCCCAGTCTTGACATATGGATGCGAGTCATAGGCAGTGACTACAACCCACAAAAGCCATACCCAAACCTCAGAAATTAGGTATCTGAGGAAGGTGGTTGAAGTAACAAGAAGAGACATGGTCCGCAACCAGACGACACGTCAAGGCCTAAAATCCCACCCCCTGCAGTCCCAATTAGAACAGTCCCAACTAAGATGGTTTGGCCATGTCTGCAGAATGGGAGAAGATCGGCTACCACGACAAGCATGGGAAACAAAGAGCCAGGGATCCAGACTCCCAGGATGACCCAAAGTCCGCTGGGAGGACAACATTAGACAATCTTTGAAGGACCGAGGACTAGAATGGAACCAGGCCAGGAGGAAGACAGCCGATAGGATAGTCTGGCGCTCTCTCTTCCAAACCTCTACACCTCACTGTAGAAGGGGAACGACTAAGTAAGTAAGATAACATGTTTGATTATGATAGCCATGACTGTCACCTGTAAGAGACGCGTGGTTATTTTTTTTTGTTAAGGTAAATTTTTGGAAAACAAAATGTAAGTCTTATATGACGAGAAATGTGGCACATAATAAAAAGTTATTTTTTAGTATCACCAAATTCACATGTCGGCTCTTACAGTATACAGATACCGACATAGTGTGAAAGATCTCCTTAAGACTGTTATACGATTTTACACAAGCAACAAGCATCGTAATACAATTTTGAAACGTAAAACAAATTTCACGAACGGCTACTTTCTGAGAAAGCCAGCGCTTTCTGGAGTTAATATGAGAAAATCATGCCCCAGTTACCTATTTCATAAAGAGTTTCAGTTTTATTTCTATAACCTTCTGGCATATCCCAGTATTTCGTCCAGTATATACCTTTAAACAGTCACACTTACAAATATTTGGTCTTCTTCACAACTACCTTGACACATTTTGCAAAGTTGTTCAGATTTGTGAATGTGCTTTATGCTGTATTAAAGTATATTAAGCATACCACTTCCTTACTTATTTACTAAGTTGTTCCTCTTCTACCGTGCGGTGTAGAAATGTGCCAGAGAGAAAGCCATACTATCCTATCGGCTGTCTTCCTACTGGCCAATCTAGTCCTCGGTCCTTCAGAGATTGTCTAATGTCGTCCTGGTGGTCTGGATCCCTGGCTCTTAGTTGCCCATATTTGTCGTGGTATCCGATCTTCTCCCATTCTGCAGACATGGTCAAACCATTGTAATTGGGACTGTTCTACTTGGGTCTGCAAGGGCTGGGTTTTGAGGCTATGGCGTATCGTCTGGTTGTGGACCATAAATGTTCCTGTTACTTTAAGCACGTTCTTCAGATACCTCATTTCTGAGGTTTCGAGCTGGCTTTTTGTGGGTTGTAGTCATTGCCCATGACTCGCATCCATACGTCTAGAGTCTCTAGACTGTAAAATAGTTGGAACGTTATACAGCCACCTTCTTCTTCTTGCCAATTTCTCTTTTGCTGAGGGTTCCTCGACTTATGGCCTAAAAAAATCTCCTAGCTGCTGCTCTTCGGCTAGCCAACTCTTCTTTGATGCCTCCCTTCCTGTCTGTGACAGTTGCAAGGGGATCCCACTTCCGCTATATTTAAAATAATCAATTAAACATCAAGCCCGTATAATTTCCGAAAGGGGGGGGGGGGGGGGTTTCTATGATGAGACAAATAAAGAATAGGACTGTTGCTCTCTCAAGCATGTCGTACCAGGCGACTAACATGAGGTTGGGCATGAGGCTGACAAACTCATCAAGTTAAACTAATTGCTACATAAACCACCGCGAAGGAGCACGTGAATGCTTTGTTCAGGTTTCCTGCAAAGAGACCAGCTGTAGTGGTGGCTGCATGGTCCGTAGGGAGCTAAAAGGAAGATGATGAGGAAGATGATGATAGTTAAGAACGTTTGTGGAGAAATAAAATGAGTTATCTTGGGAATTAAGAGACATTTGTAGTTATTAACAACTTTACAGAAAAAAATTCGCAGATTAATGTTCGCTGCCGCACAGCTTATATTAACACCCTTACACTGATAATTACATTATATTACTGTCTATATGATAATATGCTTTTAATTACTCGCATCTTCATGTTTAAAATATGAATGTTTTGGAGAAAAAAAAAGAACAATATGGCACAACCTACTAAACTTATCAATAAACCAAGCCTTATATTTCTCAAATATTAAAGTACCAAACGCGATACATAACTTCTTTTCGCCCTCTCTGTGTCCACACTCCTACTCTCCATCTTTAAATGAAAGTATCGGTAGAAGTAACTTCACACACACTCACTAACAATGCTACTTAACAACATTGTGCACATAAATGGCATTGTTTTCATCAACATTTTGCAGACAAGCACTAATTGTCCGATTAAAAAATCATGTGTATTTCAGACAATGCACTCTTTGTAAAGCCAGTATTGGTATTAAAAGACCACATGGAAAAAACAGAATTGCACAACATGTTATGTGAAAACTTAGACAGATGTCCGGCAGCTGGGATGCGTCTTGTCACAATTTATTTTCTTATTGGTTTAGTTTTTGAACCCTGCACTTGATAACTGGTGTTTGCCGTGTGCAAGGGATACCCGGTTCAACCCCATCTGGGTTATAATTAGGGTATATAGTGTTATCATTCTATATGGTGCATTACATTGTTGTTTTTCTTGTGTGTTGGCTCTTCCAGGCTATAATTTATCTGCCGTTTGTTGTGGCATTGTTTAATGTCTCTTCTTCCATGATCCATGATACTATATTGCTCTCTCTCTCTCTCTCTCTCTCTCTCTCTCTCTCTCTCTCTCTCTCTCTCTCTCTCTCTCTCTCTCTCACTCTCTCTCTCTCTCTCACTCTCTTTCTCACTCTCTCTCTCACTCTCTCTCTCTCTCTCACTCTCTCTCTCACTCTCTCTCTCTCACTCTCTCTCACTCTCTCTCTCTCTCTCTCTCTCTCTCTCTCTCTCTCTCTCTCGCTATTGAGATCTTTTTAAATGTATCTTATTGGTTACATATAAGAATATGAAAACAATATCAGAACTCACAAATCAATTCGACAATGCGATCTACATTTTCTAATGACCTTGATGTTCTTCCCTTTACTCGTTACCACATGTAAAACAAAATGAGAATACTTGATGAATAGTAATCGCATTGGGATCTGCTATTTCACAAAGAAAGGACAAAGATTGTGAGAATAAATTCCGCAAATAATATTAAAAATGCACTTGAAGAAACAGCCATGCAGGATGTAGACTCATGCGTGTGTCTTGTCAGCAACTCATAAACAGCTGGAGGTACGGAGAGTGATATCAAAATAAGAATACATAATGCAAGAATAGCTTTGGCTGCATTGGAAATATATGGGAATAAAAAGAAATCAGGTTTAACACGAAACAATAATCTTCAGCCGAAATGTCAAGGCATTCTTTCTGCAGGGTGCTGCAACACGGAGAACAACAAGAAACGACAACAATCAATTTATATTCATAAATGGGTGCTTGAAATTGTATGACTAGATCACCAATCTTAGAACTGATGACAAGAACTAGACATGTGCCAGTGGAACAAGAGATGAGAAGAAGACGCTGGCGATGGATAAGACACACGTTGAGGAAACCTGTTGATAGCATTACAAGGCAGTCCTTGTTCTGGAATCCCCAGGGAATGAGAGGCAGAGGTAGACCCAAAAAACACATGGAGAAGGGAACTGAAGACAGAAGTGAAAATGATGAGGAAGATTTGGAAAGACCTTGAGTGGATGGCACGTGACAGGAGGACTTGGCATGTGTTTGTTGAAGGCCTATGCTCCCTGGGGAGCTAAATGGTATTGGATGAAATGGGTGCTTGAGTGTAATAGAAGCATTAAAATTGTATTAAAGGATCGTGAATGTGGAATTTATGGAAAGAATTTGACAAGCTGAAGAAGAACAAATGAAAAAGCGTTGGCGTTGAACAGGACACATAATAAGGGAGGCCACCCAATAGCATTACCAAGATGTTCGGGCTCTCCGAGTGAGAAAAATAAATGGTGACACTAAGATACACGAAGAAATGACTTTAGGACAGGCAAAGAAGGGAAAAACAAGACATGGAAAAAGCTTGAACAGATGACACAAGGCAGGAAAGCTTGGCATGGATTTGTACAAGGGATAGCTCCACAGGACGCTGAACGGAATGATCTTGACACATTTTAGTTTGGGAAAAAAATATGTTTACTCAGTGGCGAACTAACGGGAATTCGAGGGAGGGGGAGGCGTTCCAAGAAGAGGGGTACCATCAGACACTGGTATAATAGTACTTACTGTTTAAAATATACTTGTAAGTACATTTATGTTTCTTTATTGGGAAGGGAAGGGGGGGGGGGGGTGCTGCCAAAGATAGGATCCGCCTTGGGTGCTAAATACTTTAGGGACGCCTCTGGTTTTCCTAATTAAGTACGTTATTTTTAGTCAGCCATGTGATTCTAATCAGGTTGTTCTCGCTTTTACTTTCCATGTGTTTTACTTAGTTCTCTTCTTCTTTCGTTCTGGTTGTGTTCGCTTGTCCCTGACGAAGGCCTTGTGACCGCACCGTAGTAAAAAGTATTACCTTTTATTCATTTTTTTATCCCTCCACTCCTTTGTAAATATGTCTGTTTATAAATATTTACCCACGTCTAGGTAAGCCAGAGAGCTCAAAATTATAACACTGATAGCTTTAGCGCTGATCATAACTAAAATATATTTAAAAAAGTTAACAAAAACGCAGGTTGCACCTAAAGGGTACCTCACGTTTAAACGACGTATACTAATAATGACAAGTGTACCCCTTCGAACTCCATAGTTTTACAGTTCACCAAGTCATTTAGAGCAATGGTTCTCACATTGGGCCATATCGAGCTCGACAGTGGGGGGAAGGAAGGGGGTCATGCCATATTTCTAGGAAGCCACAGTAAGATGGTAAAGTACCTTATCTCACAGCGGGGTGGGGGGACAGAGGTAAATGAGGCTCAGATGGGGGCTATGAGCAAAAAAAAACTAACAGATTGAGAACCCCTGATTTAAAGTAGCGAAGACTAATTTGCGGGATCTATGCCACTCCCGTGGACAATTTCATCTTACTTGCTCAATAGCTAACAGTATTACAGACATGCTCACAAGGGCTATCATGGAAGACCCGGCAGCCTGTGTGTGCACAGAAGCTGTCGTGACATCTAAATTTATTTTTTTTTTTGGTTGTGGGTTTTGCCTTCTTGTGGCAAGGCACGTTCCTTTCAACCTAGACTTAAATCATTTGGTTATATCAGCGCGCAATTTGCCATTCAAAATTAAGTGAACTCTGCTAACTGAGGCGATGTGTTAATAAACTCTAAGCCCTGAAAAGGACTACTAGCATCTATCAGCTAGCATGAAAATGCCCTGAAAAGGACTGATCAGCGTTGATAGATACTAAGTCCTGAAAAGGACTAACATTATCCATCTGCTAGCCTGAAGCCCTGAAAAGGACTTGCCCTAAAAATGACTTGCCAGCTACACAAACGCTGAACGAATGATATGAATAGAAGGTTATACACGTTCAACGTGCAGGTCATCATTCTTCCTTGTTCTCCCCGCACAGCGTGGAACTACTAATGTAGCTGGTTCCCTTGTATGAAGCCCACGTCAAAGCATTGACAGTGGTTTATGTAGACATTTATTTTACATCCTGAGGTTGCCAGCCCCATACACGACCTCACGTTAGTCGCCTTTACGACATGCTTGAGGATGCAATTGTCCGATTCTTTCTTCGCTTCCTTAGAGATATTTCCGCTGCTTCCAATCGTCTTGTCGCCTTTGACGACAGCTTTACGTCTAGCTACCTGTCTCCACTGAGAAACACGGATATAGAGGGGGTGATTCTTTTGTGGAGAAGCTGCTGGAAACTCCCAAGACACCTGATGTTTAACTGCTCATGATAACCACGTTGCTGGATAATACAATGCATTACCAATAATACAGATAATTTTATGCCCCATTATAACAAGGTATACAGTGAGTTTTCATTTATTTGGTAGTTCAATTCTTGGGAGTGGCTAAGAGGTATGGCGTCCGCCCCGATTTCTAGAGATACCGGGTTCGATTACCAGTTGAGGGAAAATAATTTATGTAAAAATTTTTTTTAAGACCAGTGGTCCTAATGATGTCAAACTCTCCCCTGGTCTCCTGCGTAGTGAAATCGGATGTCTAGCCTTCTCGGATAAGAGCGAAAAAATAGGAGGCCCCGTGTGCAAGTTGCGCACGTTAAAAATCCCACGGCCGTTGGAAATTGTAAAGACTAAGCCTATAAAGCCGCTGCCTCTGTGTGTGTGGATATATACGTACATAGTGAATCAAAAAACGTTAGTTATTTCTATACATTTATCACTATAAAAGATGTATTAAATTTGTTTCGGTTGAATTTGTGATTTAACTCAATATGAGAGTCGAACTTATATTATTTCACTTCTCAAACGTGTACAACAATGAACATCTTATTTCAGGAATTTACTGTTAATGCTTTGTTTGTTTCACTTCAAACGTTAACATGGAAGATTCAGTTGAAAGATGCTGTCAGAAGATGTTATCATTGCAAGTTCATCTTCCAAAGACGACTCTGGGTTAAGATCAACAAAGTCATGAGGAAGAGTTAAAGCAGAAGGTGACTGGGAACAGCTGGTACTGGACTGATCAGGAACAATTGTAGGTTGACAAAATAATCCTGGTTTAATAGCAGACTGGCTACACGACATATTAACTGTGCTGGACACTCTCCTGCCCTGATGTGAACGCAGAGTGTGGTCCATATAGCAACGAGTTGCAGGAGCAGCTAACACTGTGGCAGGCGAATTCTCTCCCAGATTAGAACTGGATACACCGCTGTTACAGGCAAACTCAGGACATGCAGACATGTGGGTTTCTCTGCTGCAACCTTGCTGGATTGATGAAGACAAACATGCACTAGGGTTTGGTAAACCGTGCACATGAAGTGGTGGTTCTTGTGTGCTTATGGTTCCGGGTGCAAAGTTCGGACTATTAAGTACAGCACTGTCACATCCATCACATGATAGAAAGTTTGGTGGCGAGACAGTGTTGCTCGTGCAAAGACTCTTGTAAACCGTAGTGGCGCCGGCGAAAAGATCTTGATTTTCATTTTGAGGGAGGTGGTGTTGATACGGTAGACAGTAGCCCGGAGAGCATGCATTCTGTATTGGAGTGTATGGCATGATTTGTTGACAGCTCACAAAGTTTTGATGAGGTCCAATGAAAGGCAGATCAGTGTTGCATCCCAGCGGTTGAAAGGCAAACATCGAATATGGATCAGGAACGTATCTTTCACCGAACTCAATAGAATTCTCGTACATGAACTGATATGGTTTGGAGTAAGTGGACTCCGGAAGCAACGTCCGTGGATTTAGACGTAGACATGCAGCGACCATGTTCATTGTGTTCTGAGACAGACCTCGGGACAGAGCTTTTGCGAAACTTACGCTGTCTGGACGGACACCAGACTTTAGGATCTCTGCCAGAACGTGTATATAATTCCTAGCAAGCCTAAGTGTTTCAATCTTGGAAAGTTTCTGGGTTTTGGAATGGCACGGTACATGGTTTCTCAGTTCATCTAAGGCAGAATTTAACCCATGCATGCGATTTCTTTCTCTAGCATTAGCTTTAACCCTTCTGACTCGAAGTTTCACTTTTCTTGTTTTTGTCACAGCTTTCTTTCTTGGCCCTCGCTTCTTTTGTTCACTGTTTTCTCCCTCATCAAGTCCTCGTGCCTTCTTTTTCTTATCTGTGGTTCTGTCTACACTCCCTTCATGTTCATCTCCTCCGTTTCCGTCGTCTCCGGTTGTTGAATCGGGTAAGTCGTCAGCTTCAGATGAAAAGATCTCGTCATCGTCTTCGTCGTACTCGTCTTCGTCATCGTACGCATCAATGAACTTGTCCGATATGGAATGAGTGTCATTATCACTGTCACTTTTTATGGGCATGTTGATTCCTGAATAAAAAAATAAATAAAAAGGCTGTTAAAAAGTATAGATTTATTGCCCTTGCCGAGTGTCTTATGAAGACGTACTTCACAATTATTTTTTTCATGCATGCAATATTTAACGAATATTTAACTAATACATTTCCAAACATATAGATAAAGTGTTTGGAAGTGTATTGAGGAGTTGGCAAGAGAGGCAGAAGATGCTGCAGCCAAAGGCAATATGAGAGAACTGTATAGCAGCACAAAGAAGCTAACAGGGAAATACAAGCAAACAAGTTGCCTCATAAAAGACAAGAATGGGAAACTGCTCAGCAATATACAAGAGCAAATGAAGAGGTGGACAGAATATTTTGGTGACCTTCTCAATAGACCAGCTCCACAAAACCCCCCAGACATCCAGCCTGCAGAAGAAGAGCCACAAATTAACGGTGAAAGACCAGCGAAGGAAGAAATAAAGAAAGCTATAAAGCTTCTAAGAGATGGAAAAGCGGCTGGACCTGATGGCATTCCAGCAGAGGCCATCAAAGCAGATATCAACACGGCTACAGAGATGTTATATAAATTACTTGGTAAAGTCTTGGAAAAGGAAGAGATACCAGCAGAATGGAAGGAAGGATATCTGGTTAAGTTGCCTAAGAAGGAAATTTACAAGAGTGCACAAATTATAGATGAATAATGTTACTATCAGTGCCAGAAAAAGTATTAAACAGGATTATCCTTAAGAGATTAAAAGAGTCCATAGACAAGCAGCTGAGAGATGAACAAGCAGGTTTCCGACATAACAGATCATGTACAGACCAGATAGCCACTTTGAGAATAATAGTTGAACAAAGCCTGGAATGGAATTCACCACTATACATCGGATTTGTGGACTACGAAAAGGCATTTGACAGTGTAGACAGAGAATCACTTTGGAAATTGATGAGGCATTATGGAGTTCCCCTGAAGATCATTAATTTAATAAAGAAAACATATGAAGACATGACATGCAGAGTTCTTCACAAAGGACAGCTTACAGAACCGTTTGGGAAAAGAACAGGAGTACGACAGGGATGCCTCTTGTCTCCATTTCTTTTCTTACTAGCAATAGACTGGGTTATGAGATCATCGACTACACACAACAGAAATGGAATCCAGTGGACTCTGACTAAGCAGTTGGATGATCTGGATTTTGCTGATGACTTGGCTCTTCTGTCCCATAACCGTAATCAGATGCAGGACAAATTGAAAATACTCGGTGAGAGGTCACAGCAATTGGGTCTGAAAATACACAGGGAAAAGACGAAAATATTGAGAATAAATGCAGGTAATGATAACAGGCACAACGGGCTGATCACCCGTTTGCCAGTCACTTCGATTACAGAAACAACAGCAAATGGGTTGATTTGCCGTTGCCCTAAAGACGCCACCAGGCGTGATGGGAAACAATGGCAAAGAAAACCTATCTGCTGTTGCCCTAAGACGCCACTAGGTGTAATGGCCACTGACTGCTTTGACGGTCGGTGGCTAAGGACGGAAGAAGAAGAAGAAGAATGATAACAGGGTTGAACTTCAAGAAACACCAATACAAGATGTAGAATCGTACACATACCTTGGCAGTAATATAGACAAAGTTGGAGGGACAGACAGCGATATCAAAATAAGAATACAAAAGGCAAGAGGAGCTTTCATTGCATTGGGAAATATATGGAGATCAAGAGAAATCGGATCCAACACGAAAATAAGAATCTTCAACTCAAATGTGAAGTCAGTCCTATTGTATGGCTCTGAGACATAGAGAACAACAAAGACAACAACCAAAAAGCTACAGACTTTCATAAATGGGTGCTTGCGTAGAATAGAGGGATTAAAATGGTATGACAAGGTTACCAACGTGGAACTGATGACAAGAACTAGACAAGTGCCAGTGGAACAAGAGATAAGAAGACGACGATGGCGATGGAGATGATGGCACGTGACAGGAGGACTTGGCATGTGTTTGTTGAAGGCCTATGCTCCTTTGGGAGTGGAGGGTTATGATGATGATGATATAACTAATTGTATAAGTGAAATGTCCTGTAACAAAAAGTGAAAAAAAAAACAAATCAGCTCTTGTGGAAAATGCGCGCATTGTGGAGTGACAACTAAATGGAACATCCATTAAAAGAGCACGCAGGTCTTTCCATTTTTTTTTTGTTTTGTTTTGTTCGTAATGCATTGATCATTAACCATAAGTCTTGATACGTTAGACTACACTACAAAGATCCAGGGAAGTTGAAGTGCAATGGAAAAGAATGAAATGACCCCAGGAAAATTAGTGCCCCGTCATCATGACATGCAGTAGCAACAGTACAACATAATTATTTTGTGTCATGTTTTGGCGGGTTACTTGCTTGTAATGAAAGAGCTGACAGACTAGCATCAAGAGCACCCATAGTGGGGGACACTGGATATGGATAAGGGAGAGATACTGAGAACTATTAATGATCGCCTATTAGAGAATGACACTGCAATAGATGAATCATCAAGGTTAAGACTGTTGGAATTTGGCATCAAACGTCAGGCTAGTACAGATGGACGTATGAGAGGATGCATCCGTCGTGTTTACAACCAGCGAGCTACAGGAACAATTAGCATTCACGTTCTTCGAATTATACTGATGGAGACTGAGCACCTATGGGTTTGCCCGGAGTGCAAAGATGCCAATTCTGCATAACAATAACAATACTTGCTTGTATCATTTGAAAGTCTTCTTTTGTAAGGTTAATTAATCTGTTTCTCCGTTTTCTTTCAGTTTGCCCTCTTTCTGTTTTTTGGTTTGTTCTTTTTTCAAATTTATTGTGAGGCCTGGTTTGGTTAAACTTTTAGAACAGTGACTCCCAAACGGCGAGCGAATGGCAGGTGTGGCCGGAAGATTCAAAGACAACCAAGGATTTCGAGACATTTTCTAAAAATTCATAAGCCAACAATAAATATGAAG
Organism: Oreohelix idahoensis; assembly: GCA_024509875.1. NCBI lineage: Eukaryota > Metazoa > Mollusca > Gastropoda > Stylommatophora > Oreohelicidae > Oreohelix > Oreohelix idahoensis. The sequence continues at coordinate 77,705 of JAMPIV010013429.1, forward strand.
GTCATTTCTGATTTATTTTATTTATTGTGTTAACTGTGATATAATATGGAAAATACTGTATAGAAACCCATAGCATTTTCCTGCATTTTTCAGATTTTATTCAGTAATATAATTTGTTTTATATCAAATAGCTGACAAATATCAAAGACCAGAAAAGAGAAAGGCTTATTTGTGTTGATGAGAAGATAACAGTTTATTTGTGTCAAATAAGACCTAATATTAGTAAGATTACCCTACAAAAACAAGCTCACACTTCTCACTGAATTTGTATATTTTGTGAATGAATCATGTTTTTATGTAGCTGTATTTTTTGTAATACTTTCTGGATGTCTCATGGTCGTTTATAAAGAAGTTGAGATGTTATGGGTAAAAACACTGCTGGAGTTGATTTTATTTGTTTTTGAAGGTCTTTCTTATCAATACAAAATTCGAGTAAATTTTAATTCCGAAATGGGCCACAGAGTAAAACGTTTGGGAACCACTGTTTTAGAATATAAGTGAAAAAATTATTCGTGTAAAATTAAAGACTTTTTACAAATAACTGCTCATTTGTTCCGTGACTAAAATACAGTACATTTACAAAACAGAAAAGCTGGGTTTTTTGTGTGTAAATAATAGTTTTGTATCGTTGTGGCGAGACGCGCCATATTCAACCCATACCTCATATCCGTCGGTTATATTATGGCGCATATCCAAATATAAAATGTCGTGTGGTCTGATGTAACGTGAATAACTGGTACTTTTTCTTTTGTCTTTAATAGCCATTAAGAAAGAGTATACGCAGTCCTTTATCTTTCTGTCTTGTGATTGACAGGGCACAGAGCTTCCATTTCTCTCTCTCTTTCTCATTTGTAGTTCAGTCCGATTGCCAGAGTATTTCGAGCGCTGGCCTCTCGCTCTAATCTACCCATCTGTAAGTGGGTAACCTGACTCTGCTCTAGAGTTATGGTAGAAACTCAAGCGAGGAAGGGACCTTTTTACCCCATCTCTCGAAGCTGAATCTAGTATAGTGAAGTCTCTACCAATTCGCCCCCACGGCAGTATCTGCTATGTAAAAATACCTTTTCCTATTAGTTCAGTCGCGATGATTCTGCCATGTCATCAAACTGAAACATTTGCTTCCTGTTTTTCTACTCGTCGCTTGCTCGATCTTTCCAAACATTCAGAGCTGTCCAAGTCTTACTGGCCTCCTGGGACCGAAGACGCAGCAAACGAGATGAATGCAGTCAGCAACTCATAGCTTGACTGCTTGCGTCAGGGTCAGCGAACCAGAGCTGACCAAGACCCTACTCCACCTCTAAGTGGTGGTCCTGGAAACAGGCTGCATCATTGCAGTCTGGCTGAGAGAGTAGGGATCGAAGAGGGAAGGCAAATCCGGTCCCAAAAAATGCTGTGCTGAAGTCGGATGTGTCGGCCGAAAGGCACAAATATCGCAGCCCCGCTGTACACGGACACAACGCATCGGAGTGGCTAATAGGTATGGTGTCCTCTAATTCTAAAGGTATCGGGTTCGCTCCTAGTACAGGGAATATAATTTCAGAACATGTGGTTCCTAATGATGTCATGCTCCCCACGGATCTTCTGGGTAGTGAGATCTTCTGGGTAGTGCGATCTTCTGGGTAGTGAGATCTTCTGGGTAGTGAGATCTTCTGGGTAGTGAGATCGGATGACTTGCCTTCTCGGATAAGGGCGACAAAATAGGAGGTTCCGGGTGCAAGGAGCGCACGTTAAAAATCCAACAGCAGTTGGAAATCGTAAAGAAAAGGCCATATGGCCGCTGCCCTGGCAAAAATTTAAAAATTAGGAAACCTACCCACCACCAAAATATTTATAGAATGTGTGATTCCTGTATACACACATTGGGATTCTCGCTGGTGCTATGGAGTTCATGCACTGTGCTGAGATCCTCCTTGTGTGATCTAAGGGAGGAGATCGGAGCACTGATGGAGTTGTCCGTAAACATTGAAGATGGTTCTTAAAACCAAACCACTGAATTAAAACCCAAAAAAGAAACTAAACCATAGTTTTTTTTTTCCATTACACTTTAAGCAGATGTCTAAGTTTAATCATCTTTCAATATATCACTATTTTGTTTTCATGACATGAGATTTCGTTGAGAGGTTCCTTTTTTACGTCTAGATTTATATGGCTGAACACATTTTGTCCATGATGTTCTAAGTGTCCCATGTAATTCTACATCTGCAGGGTTTTCATTAATTTTGCATTTATTATATTGATAAATTAAAAGAATACTAGAAATGTTAAACATCAAGGTGTGACAACTATCGCTCGGACACGTACAAAACAAATATAAATGTGTCATGTCGTGGTAGTCAAAGTCGAAGCTTTAGCAACACAAAATTTTACAGGTCTTCGGCATTCGATTGCGCACGGCATACTTATCACGGATCCCGGTATCTCTGTAGTGGGCTCACTCCTCATTCTAAACCCACATGGCAAGGGGAAACCTAAGCTGGCCTTTCTGTGCAGCGAGGGGGAGATAAAACACGAGCGGCCAAGCAAGGGTTTCGAAATATAATACAGTATTATTGTTTTTTGCCTTTATCTGTACTAATATTTTTCACGGCGTTAAATCCAGGGGGATGTCTCTGTTTATGAGAAACTATGTAGCTAACGTCACGAGCAAATTCATTTGTTTTGTCTGTTTTCAAATATAAACTAAAACAGCTTGAGGCTGGATGAGAACAGTTGTCGCCTCATCGGATGTTCTTTTCCGTTGACAGATGCACGTGCTGTGCTTGAGCATTAGTTGCCAGGAGATCTCGCTCATAGTTTCTGGAATCTTGGCCATATGACACGTTCTATATTTGGTACTGGAGTTTTCTGTATCAAACATTCACTATTTATTCTGTCAATTCTGTGACTTCTTATCAGCGAAAATATGTCCACGTGTCCTTAAGGTGTGAATCTTTTAATAAAATGAGCATTTGATTAGGGAACACAAAAAGACAAAAAACATACAAACAAACAAAAAGCGTTAAAGAAACACTTCCCGATCTCAAGGGTTCCGTGAATCTTGTTAATCTAATAGACAGAATGGAAAGATTAACATCACATTTTCTGGAATCTTGGCCTTGTGACACATTCAATATTTGGCGCTTTCTGTATATCAAAGTCACATTTAATATTTTAGCTTATTCAGTCAATTATATTTCTTCTATCAGAGAAAACATGTCCACGCGACCAAAGATGGGAATGGCTTAACAGAATGAGCATTTGATAAGGTAACACACACAAAACAAAATGCTTTAAAAACATTACGAAGATTTACGGCATGCTAAGGTCTCGAAATGTTTTTAAAGCAAACAAAGACATATCCTAATTGTAAAATGTAATAAAGAAAAAACATTCCAACATTTTCTAGAGACAGCTGAGACATCGTATTAACTATATCGAACTATAACGTGAAGTTTCGTGACAACAGTTATTGCTGGAATCGAAAATTGAGAGTATAAAGAGAAGAGGGCGTTTGAGAAAGATACTGTAAGAAAATGTAGGGACTACTAAATTATGAACTGTGCTTTTGTTTTGTTTTTTTTAAGGGGCGAAATGTGGGTGGATGATATTGTCACGGGATTGTCCCCTCTGCTCTGCAGCGGTGGTCCAAGAATGGCCAAATTATAATATAAAAAAATGAAGGTCTTCAAAGGTAACAACTGTCGCTCAAGATTACTCTTTACAAAGATACAAATAGAAGAATGGTGCTTCTATTTCAGGGAGCCTCACGGGAATTTTAAGAAATCAAGCATAACAACTGAGATCATCTAAGCTGTCATGAACTTTTTATCTTCCCGCCCCTTCTGTGAGGAAAAATAAATTTGCTCGTATTTTCTGAGCTCCCTACTGAAATGATTCAGTAAAATATTACTTTAATAGTTCTGTATTTACTATAACTTAGTCATTCGGGTGCAATTCACACAATAATGATTAAATCAACTATCAATTTATATTTACAGATAACAAATTTAATAATCAATTATAGTTAACAAAGTTCAAATAGAGTTGTTTATGAAAATAATCAAGGACTGATGTCTTCATCACTGTTAGTGATTTTAAAGTGACTAATGTTCAAAAAAAAAGTTCTTTTGCTGGGCCTGTCTGTAATACTTAACTAACCAGGTGTTGATCATGATTTGTTGTTGGTGTTGGGTTCCGTCACGGTTGATTCCCAAGGGTGTTGTTGACTGTTTCGTCAATAGTTAAATTTTGTGGCAGTAGCACGTCTCTGGCGGTAATTCTAGGGTTAACCACTCCAATAGTCAAGGCAAGCGTCTTCAAGACGTGATGTAGACGTCTAGCGTAGACTGCTGGCAGCTTGAACCACAGACTTGTACCACAAACTGAGATAAAACAAACGTTTCTTCTAAGTATATGGTTGCCTGATATGAGAATCAGGCGCCCTCCGCTTCCATTCTACCATTTCATCTTCCTCAGAAACGTTACCCTACCTGAGCATTAATAATAAACCAAGTGAATCGAATGAAAGTGCGTTTGGACAGCAGAAAACCACTAATGCATTATTTAAGCGTGTTTGAACATACACATAACTTATTAAAATGTTAACATAATAAATATGTACACCATGATGTCATCATAATCCACTCCCTGCTCCACATCGAGCCTAGGGCTGTCTATGCTTTTGGGTTCCTTGTGAGGAAACCCGCACGAAGCAGTCACAAACTCTTGCAGTGATGGTTCATGAATCCAATCATTTTATGTGCTGATATTGCCAGATCGTATGAACCTGTACATCCACAAGCAATTTATACGTGTTAGTACAAACATGTAAAATTATAAAATGTACATATTACAACTTACACCGATTATGGGAAATGAATTTACAGACTTCTTGCGCAGGAAAAAACTTCCGTATAGTTTCGTTCCACTGGTTTTGAGAGGCCGTCTAACAGGTGGTTAGGGTGTTACTTTAATTACAATCCTAGTGTTATTCTGTATGTAGGGCCCTAGGACTCGTGGTTTCCAGTACTGTAATCGAATTTTCGTTCTGTCTAATTTCAGAAATAATACGTTTTATGTTAGAATCCTGTTTCTATTCGTTATCCTAGCTGCCTTAAACGTCTTTTTGACGAAAAGGAAATGCAGTGTAGTAGTCTTAAAATGTTGCAGATTATAAGCGACATTTTCGCCGACACGCATGTGGTTTCGTTGGAAAAAAAACTCCAATCAGAAGTGGTTTATTTGAGCACTTCCATGCCAATTCAACCACGAATTAGTGTCTGATATCGGTAGGGGTGTTTTCACCCACCCCTCATCCGTGTAACATTCTGCATGACATAGAAGATATTTTCTTTACACGACATTTACATTCATCTTCTTGTCTTTCATGACCATATAAGGTCTTGTTTCTTCCGTTTCGCTTGTTATATTTACAAACTCACAACTTCACAGATCTAACATTATAATTTCCTCCTTGTAATTGTTTATCACATCAAATTCCATCTGCTGTGTATTTGGGCGCATCATGTTTGCAAGGTGTACCTTATCATGCGGCAACTTGGTTACGTGTATCGTCCCAGACAAGAAGTCGGAGTTAACAATAGGAGTGTCGCTCAATTTAGACTCTTACTCCGTCTAAAGCTAGCGATAAGCGAAAAATCATTGTGGCAATTCCGCTCATTCGCTACGCGTCACAGATAACAAAGGAGAAAATATCCAGGAGATAGAGGTGGGTGAAAGATGTGACAAGATGTGAAAAGATAACCTTGCTCAATGGGAGCGAAAGAATGCGAGGCGGAGCGGGTGAGGAAAAAAAAGGAAGGGGACAGGAGAAAGTTAAAAGAGGTCACAGAAAAAATGTAACGATCAAAGATTTGACTTTTTAACCGAGATACAAGACACACAGTAATACACGTTGAGTTTCTTAAATTTATGTAAGTACAGAATGATTGAAAAGTCACTTACTATTTTTAAATTGTCATTTCTTCAATCCGAATAATTTACATGAAACACGCGTCATCATAAAGACAATTAACTGCCATGTTATCACGTAAAATGATATGTCAGATTAACATTACAACGCAGCGTCAGATCCGGTTTGTTCAACATGTGACCTTCATAGCGGGAAGTAATATTTGCTTTCTCCAGAAGCGTAAGTTCAGAGGTCATTTTAGCTATTTTATTTTGTTGCTGGGAAATTTGTTCTTTATCTAAAAAAAGTTAAAGAATAAAACGTATTTTGCAGAGATTTTGTGCCTATTAACAAAAGATGTCTCAGTGTCTTCTAACATGTCTGCATGGAATAAGCTATAGTTATATGATGAGGTGTCTCTTATAAGTCCCGGCGGTCTGTGTGAGAACAAAGAAAGAACATGATTCCTGACCCCTCAGGCATCGTCGTAAGAGGCAACTAAATTAGTTGTGCATGGGCCTGGCAACCTCATCATGTAAAACATATTGATAACTTCTTCTTCGTGCACTCTCAGACGTCTGGTTGAATGTTTTCAAAGAAAGCAGTAATCAGTTTGAGGCTATTTGAATCTCCGTAGAGCTTTTCCACGAATGGTACTGGTGTCGGCCATATGCGCTTTCTCTGTTCCGTATATGTTGGGGTTTTTTAAACAACCACCGCATGCACACTTGATTGGCTTTGATGCATGAATCCTGCAAGTAGGCTAGATGCAGTGACAGCTGCATGCTCCATTAGGGGCAAAAAGGGAAAATAAAAAGATATGATAAAGTTGTTAAAGACTTTAGAGATAGATTTCCCTTCTCGACCCGGGTCGGGGGCCGAGGAACTTTGTAAGTGTATCATCATGCATCCTTCTGTCTTGCACAACCACCTGTTATAAAAAAATATGCGATTAATATTTAGCAAAATGTAAAGACAATTAGTATCATTATTCATTATGTAAAATCTCAATGTAATGCTGTTTTAAAAAAAAAAAAAATTTTCACCTCGTTTTGGCGATGCGTGCCCGTTCAGCCTGGACACAGGGTCCGTCGGTTACATTAGGGCGCATGTCCAAATATAAAAGACCATCTGATTATATTATGTAATGCTGTTAGAGGGCGACACGGCCACCAGAGCGATAAACGGCTTTGATTTCCGGACTCTTCTAACTTTTAATACAAGCTAAATCATGTGTGTGTGTGACGAGATGGAAAATATAGGTGTATCTAGATGATACCAGGTGATAGTGCCAGACAAGAATTCTGGACTAAAAGAAATACCCCAGTCTCAGAAAAGATCACTGGTGTATGGATGGCACAGGTTATAGTCAGGAGAGTAGTGTATTATAGATAACCTTACTTGCTACCCACATATCTATATATCTCAGTCAGAATTATTCTGGAATAGTGTGATGCTACGTTATGTGTCTAGGGTATGTGTATGATGAAGTGTAAGTCACAACAACAGACAGATAAACAATTTAATTTAATCCACTACTCTTGACAACACTGTGACACTCACATACATATAACATTCTACAAAGATATCTTAAAAGAGTCACTGATAAACTTTCGAATAACAATATGTATTCATTACTGGCATGAATGAATATGTGTCCTGATTCAACTACAAGGGAACCAGGAATCACACTCAATTTAAATTACAAGTTATGTACAGAATGTATTTAATATGAATATTGTAGTGACATATATTATTACAAATGTTCTATGTGTGTCAGTTGTGTAGTAGTAAAATGAGGTAATACTGGTTTTTGTTTTGTTCAAGCTCTGTTGGTATTTGTCATCATGACTTCAATAGTTTGTCTTTAGGGACCAGTATTTGAGATGTTCAAAGTTCCTGATTTTAAGACAAGTAAATTCCCCTCTGAATAGTATTTTTATAAAGTTATTTCAAGATGAGGGGACATAATGTTGAGCTCAGCTGGCCAACTCTGCTTATCTTGAGTGATGGCGGCAGGAAAGGACTCCTCTGCTCGAATTCTCCTCTGGGCTCAGGAGACACCTCACTGATAGCTAAAAGGACCAAGGAGTATGCTGTCCGACTCTGGATTCAGCAAATCTCTGACCAGATGCTGCTCAGTACCATCAAGACCACTGTCCCACAATTCATACGAATAACACAGATACGTTGATTAGCAATGAATTTCTGGCACAAACTGGCACAAACTTCCATCTGCCTATCTTCCAGGCTTTTATTGAGCCAAATATAAGCTGGCTTCAACGCACTGATGCTTTATCAAGTGTATTTAAACAAGTGGTTTCGAACTAACGCTCCCAAGTGTGTATATCAGCGAGTCTGACCAATGAGCCCCGTTTCGACAAGTGTTTGAAAAAATGTTACCTTTCCCCGTTTCCCCTAACAACCAAGATAGTATTTATAGCCCGACCAATCGTGGTTAGGCTTTTATTTGTTGCGCTCCAATCAATTTGGAGTTTACATGGTAGGCTATTTATGTAACGTAAGGTTTTTTTCAAACACGTTATAAAAAATTTTATGAGCAGAAATGATTTCATGCTGTCAGGCAGCCTCACTATTTTATTTTGGGTATAATTTATTAATTCCTGGACTATTGGCGTAACGTTTTACATATTATTTGTCAGCAAGCCCTAAGGAACCCAATTTTCCCACTTTAAAAGAGCTACGTGGCTGCGTTCAAAATATGTATTTTCTACTACCTCCTGTTTGGAAGATGTGCTGTCTGGGTACTGTTATGTTTTCAACCGTAAACCCATCTAATGTTGTCTTTTCTAATAAGAGTTTGTTATGATTTATAAACCTAACTCTGGGAAAGGGTAGTGTATTTTATCACTGTCCGTCTGAAAAAGTTAGTGCTTGTAGACTTACACGCGTGATGCCAGCATTTGTATATCGCGCGTCGCGTGTTGCATGCGTTCCTGATTTTCAGCCCTCCCCTCTCGCTATCCTTTTGTCCATCTGTTCGTTCGTTTTGGTAACGTAATATAATTAATGTTAGGATTAATTTAGGTCATTACGCAGTCTCTCAATGTTTTTTCCAAGAAATACAGCACACGTTTCATTGAAGAAAGCGGGTATAATACAGTAAGCTTTTACTATCAACGTGAAAGCGTTACAATTTGCAGACGAAGCAGAAAACAAGGGGGATTTCGAGTACATTCCTTGTGACAGCAATGTTATTTTACCATTGCTCTTCTCTTTATTAATTTTATTTGTTAGGCTTCATATTTACCTAATAATTTATATATGTGGATTAGAATATGAATGACACAGTAATGTAATTCCAATTTTAAAATTCAAAATTGAATCAAAAGGATTTTATAAAGTCCCAAGGTACAATTGGTGAATCAATTTATTTATAAGTAATTTCTTTTCTTCTTGTCTTTAGAATGAATAAGAATGAGTTTTATATGATATTATATTACACAATAATTCACAGTTTCCAATTATACTTACACTAAATAAAGTGTCACTGGAATAACAGATTTCCTGCAAACTGTTCTATGATTCAATAAAGTTTCTTCATTGACAGCTCGCACTTAAATTGCAACAATAGTTCATATGGTGTTGAACTTATCTTAAAAGTCTCTTGGGCAGCTAGACCGCAATGTCCCAGACCAGAGTTGATAGGGTTAGGGTTACACACGGTGATGAAACTCTTCACTGATGGTCCTCAAACACTAGAGTTAACAGTGAATATGAGTGGTCCCACTGCAGTGCTGTTTGACAAATATGTAGGATAACACTAGGAGTTCCCACTTCAGAGTTCCTTTATGTAGATCAGTTTGATCTTCTGACATGAACTAAATTTAACCTGCAACAATACAGATCCCGTGGATAGCATCTTCTTATGATATCTACAAGTCTACTGTTGTGGATGTGAGTGTCTCTGCTGGTGCATGTGTATGAATGCACACACGTGATTGTTACATGTACAGTTTGACAGGTGTCCACTGAGCAATTCCAGAACAAATTACATAATACAGTATAATACATTATTATTTACATTCAAGATAGGCTTACATAGTCCTTTTCACTTCTTCTTGCTGTCAACTTCTAATACTTATAGAGTGATCCTTACTGATTAAACAACTGTGAGTATCTGGTTTGGTTTCCTTCCTTCCATTCATCGACACATGTCTTTAAAATATTTATCCATTGAATCATTAATCATGTAGTTACACAATAACATATCTTGAATAACCTGAAACAGATATTTGTGTTATATATACAAATATATTTACAGTAATCCAACTTACCCTCTAGCCTTCAGAAATTACACAACTGGACAATTGACTAGGTCAAGGCAGGCTGCCACAATACACAAATGGTGATAGATGTCGTGACAAGCTCTTTCCTCTGTCCGTCATGCAAAAACTGAATTCGTGTGTGTCCACATTCAAATTTAGCGCGGCTTAAATAGCCTTGCATCCGGCGTAAGTTAGAACTGTGACGTCACCAGAACTTGATGTGAGATTTTACTTGGCTGAACTGGTACGTTTTGGTCATCTGTGCTTTACCTTCCCCACGGTTCTTCGTCGTGGTTATCTTCTACACCAGCTATCGTTTCCATCCTTATCTTTTTTTTATCTAGCAGAAGTAGGACTTCCTTTCCATATATAGTTTTCCAAAATCTGTTCAGCTTTCGATTAGCTGTGCTTTGCAAAAGTGAACTTTAGCCCTATTTGCTAACAACTTGACACAGTTAATTGCTATTATCTCCGAAAATACAACAAGCATTACACTTTGTAATATATCCACATATACTTTGTCTCCTCCTTGACCCAAAGGATTAAGTAGAATTTCAATGTGTCCAGCAGCTTTATTGTACTTGACTGAAACGATGCAGTCCTAACACAAATACTTTCGCTGCCATGTTTCCATTGTAATTTAGGCAGCGCGTTGTCGGCGAGCCTGCACAAAATGCGCGAATCTGATTGTATGCTATTTCAGAAATACTACTAGGCGATTCCACGGTATGTTTCATTCTTCGACAGTGTGTAAAGATAAGAATTATTTGGAATTAATTTTATGTTAAGTGCATCTAAAGACAGTTAGTTGTGTGCTTTTTAATTTTAAAATAGTACGTGGAAAAAGCATTTGTAAAATGTTATATAAATACATACATATAATGATGTTTTTGCGGTGTAATTGTTTCCCTTGGACAGCGAAAAAAAATGGAGGAAGGAATTACATTTCTTGAAAAGACGTAGCCACAAATTAAAATTAATTTCAAAACTTTAAAAATATTTAGAGTAACTTCGTTGAGAATCAACAAATATGAGTTCCAGACAAGATCCCCAGTCTTATAAGCGTGCTGTAGATGCTGAAAGGTTAAGACGTTAGCTCTAAATTTGTACCTCCGTATAATAATAACTCGTAATAATTTTGTGAGAGGACAAATATGTACACTGTAAATGCAATCTCCTGGTTCCGTGTGTGTGTGTGTGTGGGGGGGGGGGGGGGGGGAGAGGGGGTGTGGCTGAATCTTTCATCCGGGAAAGAAGGAACAAGATCAAATTATATACAACTTCCAAGCGTGTTGGCTGGAGTCAGCAAGGAAAGGTTAAGATAAAAGAAATCTGTGATAAAAGAAATGGCTTACAGAAAACAGTTTAAAAAATTACTAAATAAGTCCGTGCGGAAGTAAAGGAAATGACAATACTACGCGATACTTTGCATATTAAGCTTTAAAAAAAAAACTACTTGGTTTAATACAACAGAGTACATATACAGAGCAAGCAGTGTGTACAAGAATAGCTGTTTCATTTTCTTTTTCCAGTACACTTTAGCTAATGTTGAGACAACAATATTTTCGAAAGTACCCAACTTATGCCTTTATTAGTCATGGCTACGAATGATTGTATGTTCAGTTTCCTCGACCATGTTGTGAGATGTGTTAAAGATTGAATGAAAACATCATACAACAAAGACGACTCAAAAAAAAAAGAAGAAAAAAAGTTTAATTTAAATACTAATTCATTCCTGCATTCCCAGTCAGCGCGCTAATTTCTTCCCGAAAATCTAATTGTCGTATTGGCCCGGCCACCATGTCAACATGCAAAGGGACACAATCAAGATAGGAACTCCCGTGGGAGAAAGTTAATTTCAGCCTGGTTCCACAGAAGCGCCCTTTTGTGCCAGAATCAGTCACGTGATAAATTTGAACGGAACAATGAATAGATGAGTCAGTTTATAAGCGCTCCGAATGGTGCTTATTATACAATCATAGGACACACGAGGGGGCATTTGAAAGGTTTACGCCAGTATTGACTTTATGTGTGTAAAAGGCTAGTCGCTTACACTTGTCTTCGACAACAAATTTACTGATATCGCTTTGTAAGCTGATGGAGTTCTTCTAACGGGACACAGACTAAAAACTGAATCAAGGAGCTGCCAGATTAAACACATAACGAACACTCTTTTTGACTGCGATAATAGGATGGGGAATACCCGTAAGTACCAAGATAAGCGCCCCACTCCAGAGCGTCCATTAGCGCTGTGATTCAAGCACTTGTTTCTCAAGGCTCGAAACCTGGTAGCGTCATGCTTCATTTTACCCAGTTGTAAATGAGTACTCGACTCAGCTCTTGAGTTAGTGAAGGCAAAGGAAGCGAGGAAGAGATCCAATCACACCCACATCAAAAATAAAAAAAGCAGAGACATCGTAAGGCGAAGCCTTTAACGTTTCACTCCCCTAAGGCAGTATCTTATATGGAATAATCGTTACATTTTACAACTCTTCAAGCATCAATTTATATATAAAATCCCAGCTTTTTCTGTCACTAACGCTAAGGGAAGCAACTTTGGTTGAAAGTTAGACATTAATTGTATTGTTTCCCTTATATGTATTTATAGAACTGTGGTGATGCACAGTGGTTTTTAAAAATACATTTCAATAAGTAAAATTACCGTTAGGTATTGGTGTTTTTGAATTTAATTCCCGTCTTATGACGGGCTTTTTTTTACACTAGTGTTGTAAGAAACAACTAGTATGAGGTTGTGCATGGGATTGGTAATCGCATCACATAGAATACGTCACTACAGAGACCGCTGCTGCAAGACCATATAAATGCTTTGATGCAGGCTTCCTGCAAGGGAACAAGCTGCCGTTGTGAAGAGAGAAAAGGAATGAATGAATGAATGATAAGGAAAAAGAAATAACGTTTCTTTGTCTCTCACTCTCATATAGACGTAGCGACTTACGCATCTCTCGCACATCAGGATATGTGCACATACCGATTCTCTCACACATGCTGTCACACAGACACCAACACACTTCTCGATCGCCAGCACATACTTTGTATCTCACACGCTCTTACACACACACACACACACACCATCGCACACTCTGTATGAACACCACGGCCATTTCTAAGCACACACTACAGTGATTACACCTACTCTCATATTCTCTTCTTGCACTTTTAGATACATGCACACAGGGCCGGCCATCGGCCGATTTAACCTGTTTGACCCAGTCGGACCCAGCACATACATAGGGTCGAGCACTGGGGTTCCCACCTCCAGCTTTAAAAATAATAATGAACACAGATTATTTTTTTAAATTTAATATAAGGAATATATGCTATTACACGTAAAAACAATGTTATACTTATTAGCTATATTTTGACATAAAATTGTTATAACAAAACTATACTCTTTAGTCCATGGGGTTCCGTTAGAATGGTCCAAATCTGGCCCGCAATTACTAAGGTCGACCTTGCATACACCTTCACCAACCAAGGCACTCTATCTCTCTCTCACTCGCATCTCATATGCACATTCTTTTTCTCCCTTACATACAGTCTGTCTCATACACGCATGCACCCCCGCATATTCTCGCATACAAACACACACACTCACTCAGTAGTATACACATTCTCTTAGGTACGCACCCACGCTTTCTCTAGTATATGCACACAACCATTCTCATTCACACACATTCTCTGTCACACATGCACATCTCTTTTTTCATACACATAGATTCAGAAACCCACGTATTCTTTCAAGCACACATTATATTTATAACACACTCATAAACACGAAGCACACTTCTATATGGCAGCGAGACATGGACAACCTATACTAAGCAAGAAAGAAGGTTCAATACCTTCCCCCTATGGTGTCTACGCCACATCCTCGGTATTTCGTGGAAGGTCAAATTGACAAATCTTGAGGTGGTGTCACGTGCTGGCCTTCAAAGCAAGTATACGATTCTTAGAGTGCGCAAACTACGCTGGCTTGGCCATGTCCGCCGCACGGAAGATGGTCGCATCCCCAATGATATTTTCTACGGGTAACTGGCAGATAACAAAAGAGTAGTCAGCTAACCTGAGCTGAGGTTCAAAGATGTGTATAAGAGACACCTGAAGGCATTGGATATCAAACCAGAATCCTGGGAGGATGAAACAATCGATCGCACCAAGTGGCGTTGCTCCCTACGGCACCACCTCAGATTGGGCAAAAAGAAGCTCTCACAACAAGCAGACGAGAAAAGAGCACACCGAAAGGAATAGCAGACACACACAAAATCAAAGCAGCTGAGGGTTACCACTGTAGCGAAATCTGTGAAACAATCGCTAAATTCAGTAAGATTTTACTCCTATGATAATAAATAAACCCGCCCGTGTGTGCTTGCCTAACGTCGTCCTCAACGCCAGTAGAGCGCTGAAGTGTATGCAGTAGTAATGCTTAGACAATGATCCCGCTGTCAAATCTTACACGCTTTCCTAGTTTCGTCCTTGAGACGTACAATTAAAGCAAATCATTAAATATTACCTAAACGCCGTTTTGCAGACAGCTGTGTTCGTTTCAGTCAGAGTGAGAGAAGAAAACGTAGGAGGGAGAGATAGGGGATGAATGGAAAAGCCTGCTGCTTGACAAGCGTTGGTTTTTCGAATCGCATGCGACAAAGAAGCGACGTCACAGAATTGGTTTGAAACACTAAACACATACACGCGAGGGATAGGTTAGTGTTTGAAAAATAGACTACCACCCTTGGTTACTGTCGTTGAAGGGCATGTTTGAACATCTGCATCGTTCGCTGTAGTTTTTCTTAGAAAAAGTGAGAGAAGAGAAAAATTGGAAAGGGGAATGGTATGGAGTCCGTTTTAAACTATCGTCTGCATTTCTCAAAGTGAAACTAACTGTCACAATTGAAACGATAGATGGAAATAAAAACCATAGGGGACGATTAAAATGATAATATTTGGTTATTAATACCTAACATATTACTTAGTGTGATATATTATCTTGCCGTAGAAGAACCCAAAAATAAATAAAATATGCGTTATTTGAATAAGTGTAGAAGGAAAAAGTAAATTATGAAATGAAAATGAAAATAAAAACGATACTAGTGACTATAATTAAATAAAAAGAATAAAACCAACTGTGTGGACAGACAGCAACAGGATCACTAAGTACTTGTCAGAATTATAAACTTTTAGATATAACTGAGATATTGACGAAGACAGATGGACGAACAGACTTGAATCTTTCTCAGTTTTTGTCCTGTCGTGGGGATAGAGGGGAAGTTAGTCCAAGATTGAAATTTGAGTTCAGTTTGAATAAAAAGACGCTAGAAGCCAAACAGTCCCTGATTGGCTGAGTCTCTAATATACTAACGGAGGGATAAAACTAATTTGTAAGTAGTGTTCGAGGCCACTTGTAAAAGAAATTTCTACACTAAAGTTGTTCGATGCTCAAGCAAGATAATAGTACTATCTTGACTTTGCTGATCTGCACCAGCAAGCGATCTGGATTTGACCGTATTTATCGCAAATCAAACTTATTAGTGTTAATATTTCTCTGATGCGGTAAGAAAGAAAACATTTATATCACCATTATTATTATTATTATGTATGTGTTATTGAATATGTATGAAAATTATGTGGGCAGAAAGTTATCTAGAGGGAAGTCAACATCAAACTTTTGTGTTGTTTTCACAGAGTTCAAAATATATTAACATGTTGTAGAAAAGCCAGACAGGCTTTCTGACATTTTGGGAGAAAGAAAAATTAAAATATTAATGGGGAAATTGTTGTACAGTATTATGACATAAGACCAGGCAAACCACTGGCCGTCTTCTTCAGCAAGTCGCCGTGATTGTACATGATTTGATATTATTAACTTAAAATGTTTCCTTTGTCAAGGAAAGTGTCAAACTGTAGTTTGAAGTTTATTTGACCATGAATGGGGTATACAACCAATTAAGAACGTTAACTAATTGTTTAGTTACCATGCTGAGTCTGAAAATGATTAAAAATGTTTAATAGTTAGGGAAAAAGAGAGCTATATGAGAGGTTGAGTAGGACGCATTTATATCGTTCCAGGGTTTCATCTATGACTCAAAGTGAGCCCAGGTCAACTTATACCTGTCTATATTTCTGCACCTAAGAATTGAGGCAGTATCAACTGTGCCTCCGTGTTATATTGCAAGAGCAGAATCCTTACTTGGCAGTGGAGGCTGGTGATCTAACCAAAATTCATCCTGCATACCAGGCACCACTCAGTTAAGAAATTGTCTCCGGGCACTTGATATACCAAACTCAACTACTCTCAGTTCCCGAAATGTGTATTAGATCATTCAGATTGTGATGAAGACATACGTTCTTATAATCAATACCCATTCCTAGGAGCAAGAATAAATTGACACTGTTCCAGATTGACACATTTAATTACAGTTGTGAATAATAATATACTCAGCTATAAATTGAATTAATTTTATGTAAATACTTTGAATTATTATTTTGAGTTCAATACTCCGGTATACACAAAATTGTGATACTGGAACTAATAAATTGTTAAAAAGATTTCACATTTTAAACTTAACTCTGGGTGTTGTTAAGTACTTTTCATAGAGTTCTTAAGTGTATTTGTTGTCATTTTATGATACCACAATTTCATTACCCTAGACATTGAACGTAGCTGTCAGACATACTAGTCAAAAATAAGTCTGAGTGAGATCTTAGGGTGGTAGCAGAAAGGTTCTCTGAGAACACACCCTTATTATCTATTAGACTCAGAGGCTTTCACATCTTGACCTCACTCAGTTACACTATAACAATAACACCAACATTCATAACATCTAAACCCACCACAATCACCTCAGGGGCGCATTCCCATAGTCCAGCGGTTTTCAACCTTTTCGAGTCCATGGCTCCCCTGACCAACTACATTCTTTCTGCGACTCCCCTGTGGGATAACTCTAGCGATCTTTCGACATTTAGCCTAACTATTTTTGAGCAGGAGAGCTTTGGAAAGGCTTTTAAACAATGTAATTTTTTTTTAATGTAATTGGACAATCTGTGAAAAAAATTACACGTACAAGAAAAAATATACACAAAGTGCACTTTTAAAACCCTTACTATAAAAAAGAAAACAGCACAGATAAAGTAGTTTCTTTCTAACATTTTTTTTTAATAGTTTTGTCTGAAAATCATTCACTGATATACTGCACTCATGATTCAATCTCCATAACAAAAAACTTGTACAGTAAAACTAAAAAAAACAAATATAATGAATAAAGTACCAGCTACCTCAGTGTGAAACTTGAGCTTGTTTGTTGTTACACAGCTTGTCAAATCTTGGCACCATTGAGATACAGCTACCCTCATTTCCTTCTCCACATCAAGTCTTGAGCTGAACTTGGTTTTTATGACAGCCACTGCTGAAAACCCAGTCTCGCAGAGATAGGAGGTTGCAAAAGGAATTAATATCTTCAGTACTCTCTTGCTCAAGCTTGGGAACTCCTGTTTTACTGAATACCAAAATTTTGGCAATGCCATGGATGGAAACTTCGCTTGTAGTGAAGATTCTGATGAAAGTTCTATCAGTTCTTCCACTTCTGCAGTACTGAAGTCCGAAAGAGCATCACTACTGAAGGGATTTTGAACCCACTGAAACCTGTCACAGTTTTCAGGAAAGTATTTTTCAAAATGAACACTGAGTTGAGATAAGTGTCCTTGAATTGTAGAAACAAAATCTGCACTAAAATCTATTTCATTGTCTGTAATGAACTGCTGCAAACCTGGGAAGTAGTCCATTTTTCCTCCTTCATTGATTTTTCTCTTCCAAAGAAGAAGCTTCTTTTTGAAGACCGAAACTTTGTCAATAATTGTACTGTCTGACAAAGGAATGGGTAAAAGCTGTTTTCCCACGGACTCTCCAACCATAATGGACAACATATCAATAGCACACGGTAAAAAGAGTTCTTCTGCAATCGTATGGGGTTTCTTACATTTTGCTACCTGGTATGCAACCTTGTAGGACGCTAGAAGAGCTTTACTCGAGATTGTCGCCTGCTTAGAAAATGATTTGTGTTCTTTCATTTGACTCAGCTTTCTAGAGAAATATTCTCTTGGTTTGCCCACGTCATTCTTATGAACACTTTCTAAATGGCGCTTCAATTTGCTAGGCAGCATACATTCGACAGAGAGTACTTTGAAATACAAAAAAATCCCGTGGACGCTCTTCATTGTTCACAAGAGTGCACGTGAAACCAAAATCTAAGTAACCTTCGTCGTATTTTCTATACTTACGTTTCCTTTCCTCATTACCACTTTCCTTGTCATCCTCAACAAGTTCTCGCTTTTTACTAACACTTGCCAAATTAAAAAATCTTCCCATAGTTCATATCAAACTCACAACACAATAAAAAATGTTTGAAAACAGAAAATCACCCTGTTACCTACTATGGTTGCGCGGAAAGTTGATAGGCGGGTCGGGGGAGCGGGACGTCAAAGGCTGGCCAACATCAAAAGTGAAATTTCTCCGGGGTCACGCAGGTTGACAGACACCAAAAATGAAATTTCCGACAGCTCTGTGTTTTCTTTACAGCTAAATACGAAAAAAAATCCACGGCGCCCATAACCGTCAGTCATGGCGCCCCAGGGCGCCGCGGCGCAAAGGTTGAAAACCGCTGCCATAGTCAGTTATGACTGAAGAGGGAGGGGGGCTACTACTACCACTACTACTACTACAACTACTACTACTACCACTACTACTACTACTACATTAAACATTAACATACTTGTGTTTTTATTAAATCTTATTGTAGGCAAATGTCTTCTTTTTTTTTTTTTTATTCAAGTTGAATTTCAGATGGGTGCCCAATGCACTGTTTTTGAAAAAAGGAATAATATAAACAAAGAGAGCGCTCGATAGACTGCGTGGTTAGAGCGCTGGCAAAGATGCCGGGTTCGGTTCACTGTAAATGGGTACCTGACTTTGATCTTGAGTTAGGGAAGGAAAAGGCAGCGAGGAAGGGAAATGGTCGCCTCATCTCTCGATGCTGGATGTAGTATAGTGAAGTCTGTAACACGTCACTTCCCTACGGCAGTGTCTTCTATGGGACTATCTTTACCTGTTTTTTTTTTTCCGTGTCTATCCAATTTTTTTATTATTCGAGAATGTCTCTAGCCCTCTTCTCCATGTGGTTTTATGTCCTTTTATATTCCTATTACCCTGGGTATTCCAGAACAAGGACTGCCTTGCAAGGTTGTTAGCTGGCTTCCTCAATGTATGTTATATTTAGTGTCAGCACCTTTCTCCTTGTTCCATTTGTACATGTCTGGTTTGGTTTGGTTTGATCTGGTTTGGTTTGGTTTGGATTGGTTTGATCTGGTTTGGTTTGGTTTTAAGGACCAGCTTCATTGCACATGGCACAGGAGCCGCGGTAGCATAGTGGTTAGTGCACTGGCTTCCTAGCGCAGTGGTCTATGGTTCGATCCCCAGATGAGGCGGAAAAATTTTTAGGCCACAAACGGCTCCTGGGTCGACCCAGCCCCAAATGCGTACCAGAGCAACTCTGGGAAGGTTAAGGCGGCCGGCGTGATGCTGACCACATCACCCCTAGTGTGCCGACGGTCAAGAAAATATGGGCCTAACACCATATTCTCGATATGCCTCAATGGGCGTGTAAACGGGATCCTTTACCTTTTTTCATTGCACATGGACAACTCCATACCTGATCCGATTTCCACCCTTAGGTCACACAAGGAGGATCTCAGCACATTACACGAACTCCGTGGCATCTGCGAGGATCCCAATGTGTGTATACAGGAATCACCCATTCTATAAATATTTTTGTGGTGGGTAGGTTTCCTAATTTTTAAATTTTGCAGGGATAGCGGCCATATGGCCTACTCTTTACGATTTACAACTTCCTAAGGGTTTTTAACCTGCACACGTGACCTCCTATTTTTTCGCCCGTATCTGAGAAGGCTAAACATCCGATCTCACTACCCAGGAGATCAGGGGCATCATTAGGAGCTACTGGTTCTGAAAAATCGCCATCAATTATATTCCCTGTACTAGGAGCGAACCCGGTACTTTTATAATTAGAGGCGGACGCCATACCTCTTCGCCACTCCGACCTCCTTCATGTCTGGTTCTTACGGTCAGCTCGACATTGATGATCATCTCATTCCAGTTTGATCCTTCTACTCTGTATATGCACTCATTAATGACAGTCTTCAACTCTTTCGATGTCGTTGATGCGATTATAAATTTTTCAGATTCATACAAACAGTTCATCATCAGATGACATCCTCATATCGATGGTCGGCTGCAATGGATCTCAAACATCTTCTGTCTCTTGTCTTGATGGTGCACTCTAGACTCTGTCTTGTCCATCTCTTGATGTTAACTGCACACCATACCTCATTCCCTGGTTTCCCAAACAAATAGTACCGTTTTGAAACATGATTTCACATTTTTCCCAAAGCAGATAAAGTCCCTTATATCTACCACAGGGAGCCGCGCTAGCGTAGTGGTTACCACACGGCGAGTATCTGCCTGAATGGCGAGGGACACCTGTCTCTGTGCAAGAAAAAAGGGATACTTACGTAAAATCAGTATCAGGTTAGACATACTAACCTGATTTCGCCTCTAGTAATAGCGGGCGTACAACAACAACAACAAAATATCTACCACATCCTCATATTGACACCACTATCCGTTCTCCTACTTTATCAATGTTGCTGTCAAGATTTATGGAGAAGTCAACACCTTGAAGGGAGATGTTGGTCGCGGTGTAATCTGCTTATAATTTGCTGCATTTATTTTCATGAGCATTACTTTTAACTGTGGAATTTCAACTACAGTTGTGATCTCTCATCAAGTTCTCATTCTCTTTTGTATTTGGTAACGGTTATGGAATAAAACGATATGGTCGTCCGCAAAATCCAGACAATCCAGCTGTTTTGTCAGTCAACTGAATTCCAATTGAAAAAGTTGGTGTTTAAATTTTTTTAAATTTATATATTGGTGTTTAAATAATCCACTTTATCTTCTTTGTCTTCAAGAGATATGTCTGGTGGCGTCGGTGATCATGTTTCTCCACAACTTCCTGTCTAAAGTACTATTAATCATCTCTGTTGTTGACTTCTTTCCATGCCATGATGTCAAACTGTCCAGTATCTTCCCTCTTTATCGTCCTCTACCTCTTTTCCCTCTATCTGTCCAGTTTTCACGATATATTCCAAGCCTCCTACTTCTCAGAACATACCCAAAGAACGTGGATTGCTTCCTACTATAGCCAGTAAAAAGAGTAGTGGTGACAAGAGGCCTCCCCTCAACGCTCCAGTGTATCTCAGAAAGTTCTGTAAGTTGTATTTCGTGAAGAACTGAAAGCTTTACCTTGATTGCATTTAATAACGTGTTATCATTTATTATTAGTTTTTTTTAAATCAAAGCACGGGCCCGCATTTAATTTTAAAGAAATAAGTGTTACGGTTTGCATATACGTGTGTTTATGTGTTATTATGTGTATTTTATCTGAAATAGGCTAAAGAGTATCATGAAGTGCCCCGTCTAGTTACCGGGGGCATTGAAAAGACAAAGAAACAATACGACTAACTACACCCTCTGGCATATCGAACAAGGTGACTTAAATGAGGTTGTGCTTGAGTCTGGCAGCTTTATCATGTAAAACTAATTGCAGGAGCATGCGAAAGCTTAGTGCAGGCTTTCTGCAAGTGGACCAGTTATAGTGGTCTCTTCTTGCTCCTTAAGAAGCTACTAGTTACTTAGTCTTTCATCTTCTACCCTTGGGTGTAGAGGTTTGCCAGAGAGAGCGCAATACTTTCCTATCAGCTGTCCTCCTCCTAGCCTGGTTGCAGTCTAGTCTTCAGTCCTTCAGAGATTGTCTAAGGTTGTCCTCCCAGCGGACTCTGAGTCATCCTGGAGGTCTGGATCCTTGGCTCTTAGTTTCCCATACTTGTCGTGGTAGCCGATCTTCTCCTATTCTGCATACATTACCAAACCATTGTAGTTGTGATTGTTATGCTTGGGTCTGCAGGGGCTGGGCTTTGAGGCCTTGTCGTACTGTCTTGTTGCGGACCATGCCTCTTCTTGTTACTTCAACCACCTTCATCAGATACCTCATGGCTGAGATTTAGAGCTGGCTTTTGTGGTTTGTAGTCATTGCTCATGACTCGCATCCATACGTCAAGACTGGAACATAAGTGGAGCGGTATACAGCCATCTTCGTCTTCTTGTCAACTACTCTTTTACTGAGGAATCCTAGATTTATGGCCTGAAAGTCTCCCAGCTGCTGCTCTTCGGTGTAGCCAACTCTTTTTTGATGCCTCCCTTCCAGTCTAAGACAGCTTCAGGGTATTTAAAGTGGTTGACCTCCTCCAGGACCTGTTCTCCCAGCATTATCTGATGCCTTCTTCCTTCTCGTGATATCACCATGGTTTTTGTTTTGGAGCGCCTGATGACCATCCCTCTCTTCTCCAGCTCTTCCTTCCAGACTTGCAGGTTGGACTGAAGATGTGTCTCTGATTTAGCAATCAGGGTAACATCATCGGCAAATGCCAGCTCTAAAATACAAACCTGTCTCATCTTCCAGTACCCCACTGAATATTTTCTTGTCCACTACTTACATGCTTTCATGACATCGTCCGAGGCTAGTATGAAAAGATAAGGTGACCGAATATTACCCCGTCTTACACCGGTGGCAGTCTTGAACTCTTCTGACTTTTTCCGTTTTGTTTTTTCCTTCCTCACGTAATTTATGCAAGTCTTGTAGAAGCTCTGTATAGCATGGATCAGAGGTACTGGAATGTTTTTCTTTGCCAAGCAGTCCCACAGTTTGCTCCAGGGAACTTTGTCAAACGCCTTCTCCAGATCCAAGAAACAAAGATGCATCTCACCTTTATACTCAAAGGCCTTTTACACTCAGTAGCTCCGTAAGAATCGCAAAGGATAATGATGTTTATATCGAGGAAGTTGAGGGGAACTGCGGTAAGACGTGGAGTACAATGGATGGGTGTGAAAAAAACCAGCTGGTCTTAACACTCTACACACCTTTGTCTGAGGCCACCCTTTCCTCTCTTGTTCTATTTTGACTCTTTCCACTCTTATCCTATTTTTCTATTTTTCTGCCGCCTTCTAATAATATGTATGAATATAATACACTGTTTTTAATATGTCTCGATTTTTTATTTCATATTTATTTATCTCCAACTCACTCTGTCCTCTTCTATTTCCAGTCCCCACTAATATTACGTTTGGGTAGTTTATTGTTTAGTTTCGTTTTTTAGTTTCTTAGTATGTATTGTGTACATCCGGTGGTGGCAGTCATTTCCTTTTCCGGGCACGCTCATCCGTTCGCGGGAAGCAAAAGTGGTAGGACTTTTTATTTTTATATTTATTTAGGTTCTTATGTGTCCTATCTAGCCTTCACTTTCTTTCCTTTCCCTGACGAAGGCCTTGTGGCCGTAACGTTGGCTATTTTCTTTTGTCTTTTGTCCTCGTAAGACGAATCACCTTTTTCGATTTTTTTTTCCACACCCATCCATTGATGTTTATATCATGAAGTTGTTTTAAATTGTATGCAAATATCTAAATTAACCAATGTTACGTGTGTCCAATTAGAAGACATCTTGACAAAACATATCGTAGACGTGAGTTACTTGTATGAATGATGTGTGCCTTGCTATGATTCTCTTCTTACTGACTATGAATGGATTATGAAGACACTAACGAAGCATTTGAATTTTACCGAAAGCCTAGCCCTTCTCGTCCCAAAATTGAAATCAGATATGGAGCCAAACTGAAATCAGGTTCGAGGTCAAACTTAAAAGCAGACATATTTATGTCCTTGTGGGGAGGATAAACAAACAGTAGAACATGCCCTCCATGACTTCGGCCCCATGTGAGGAGCAGAGTGGCAGCTTGCCCTTCTCCAACTCAGTTGAGGGAACAAGTGTATGGTGACTGGACAAGCCTGAGACGGACTGCCAATTTTATAACAGAGATAGATGTGGTTGTTTAAGAACGAAAGCAGAAGCAGGAGAAGATGTGGAGTAAAATATTTGTTTACATTTAAGTCTGAACTCCCGCAGAGAAGAGACAAATATGAGAATAAATGCTGCGAATGGTAGCCGGACTACACTTGGAGAAACCCCTATAAGATGATAACTGACACATACATATCAGCATCATACAGAGAGTTGGAGGAATAGTACAGAAGGTAAGAGTATATGTTATTGCGATGAGGTATATGTGAGAATCGAAAATTATAACGCCTAACACAAAAATAAGAATGTTCAACTCAGATATGATTGACAAATTATTTGCTAATGGTTACCACGGCCAGTGGGCCTCAACCGACTCAGATGTCAAGTTACTCCTTTTGTGTGACTGTTAAACCTGGAACACAGTGCAAGCAATATAAAAGAAGTTACAGACTTTCATAAGTAAGTACTTACGCATAGTAGTAAGATCCAAATGTGACTAGATCATCCATTTGGACTTGATTAAGGAATCAGATACATACAAGTGGAACCATTGCTGAGCACAGGGTAATTTGGTGGATATGACACACACTGAGAAACCGAGACAATAACACAAGACAGCTCTTCAGTTCTTGTTATGGTCTCCTCGGAGTAATAAAAGAATAGTGGGAGAAAAAAAGCAACGATATGAGACCTGGAAACAAACATACGAATGGTAGAGAAGATGTGGAAAAAAAACTCGAATAGCACAGGGCACAGTCAGAGCCGGATTAACGTAGTAGCACAAGTAGCATATGCTACGGGCCCCGCGCTTTTAGGGGCCCCGCGCCAATAAATATGTACATAATTTTTTGGTCATCTTCTAATACGAGCGTTGATGGGAAGGAGCGAAGCTCCTGACCGGGTTGCAAGGAAAGTCCACTGACCCCCAGCCTCGCAATGACATGTCATTGGGCCAAAACAGCTGGAAAGCTCGAGTGCCGCTGGTTAGAGAGAAAAAAAAATACGAGCGTTAAACCAATGATCTTGTGATTTATGCTATCTTTAGCGCCTTTTCATTTGATGTCACGAAATTGTGAGAGAAAGAGCATAAGAGGGTGACTTAGTGTGACTCTTCCTTATTTTAATCTTAACTGTTTGCGGACGGAAGCCATTTAAGTGGCGTTGAAAATTTGGTCACGTTTGGACGGAAGCCACTTTTTTTGGCTCTAGGCGACTGCCCCTCTAATTTTGTTTCGTTCTTTGTGAAATGAATTTGCATTAACAATAAAAACTAGAATTTAGGAAATGGAAACTTCCTGTTTTAATTGAGGTATACGGCGTGCTCGCACTCTCTTTCGATCTTGATTAAAATTTCTTGATTTGTAAGGTTAGAAAACTCAAAAAATGAGCAGTAGACACAGAGACATTGGACGTAATTATGCTTCTGGAAGTGAAAAACGTAAAGCGAAGGAAGAAAAAGAAAGAAGAGATCAACTTGTGATATCAATAACACGTAAGCTGACAGAATATTTTGATGTTCATGGTGGTGGTACTCTAACCGCTGAAGCTGGAAGTACAGGAACAACTAGTACTAGTGCAGGCTGTGCAGCAGAAAACATACAGCAAAACCCAGTACCGTATACACTGAGTCTGAATGTGAAAGAATAAGTGAAACGAAGAAGTACTCTAATGATATTGGTGACTGGCCGAACAATATAGATGACTGTGAGCGTGAATATTGCATATCCAAGGGAAGTGAAAAATGTCAACATGTTGATAGTGCCTTCTCTTCATCCGTGCGATTGTATGACACTGAAAAGAAAACTCGATACTGTCAGAAGTCTTATTTTACACATATTCATAAACTTACAAACAAGCAACTTGCAAGAAAATGGTTATGCTATTCAGAAAGTAAAGGGCGCCTATTCTGTTTCCCATGCAAGCTTATGAGTTCAGAATGTTCATCAAAGTTTACTGTGGAAGGGTTTAATGACTGGAAAAATGCAAGAAATCTATTGCGTCGACATGAAGAAAGCTCCTCACATAGACAAGCTTTAATTTCACTGTTGATGCGTAAAAACAAAGTCGAACGTGTCGATTCCCATCTTGTGAAACAAATGGACATTCAAGAAAAGTATTGGCACAAACTTCTAGAGCGAATAATTGAAGTTGTGAAGTTTTTAGCAGAACGAGGCCTTTCATTTCGTGGCAGTGATGAAATTGTTTGGTACCCTTATAACGGGAATTACTTAGGGTTGTTAGAATTACTGGCCAAGTTTGACCCTTTTCTGGCAGAGCATATAAGTACTCATGCAAACAAAGGATTTGGACATACATCATATCTATCTAAAACAACGTGTGAGGAATTCATCAATCTGATTGGATCCAGCATACTGGATCACATTCTCTGTGAAGTGAAGAAATACAAGTATTATTCCGTTTCGTTGGATTCTACTCCAGATATATCTAATATGGACCAGCTGACTTTGACTCTGCGCTATGTTTTGCCATCTGAACCAGTTGAAAGATTTGTGACATTTTTGGATATGGAAGGTCATAGTGCTGAACAGCTTACTAAAAGTCTACTTAATTTTTTAAAGGCAAATTACATTGATATTAAAGACTGCCGTGGTCTAAGTTATGACAACGCCAGCAACATGAGTGGCAAGTTTATAGGATTACAAGCACGAATTAATTGATAATGATAATTACTATGCAAATTAAAAATGTATGTGTTCAAATATGTTTGTGTTATTTTATTGTTTTTTTTTTTAATATAGGGCCCCTTTCTTAACATATGCTACAGGCCCCGCACTAGCTTAATCTGGCCCTGGGCACAGTGTGGGGGTAGGGATTTGGCATGAACTAGTTAAACGACTTTGTTCCATAGGGAGCAACCAGGCAAGGAAGAAAACATATTTTATGCAGACGCGAGCTTAATCTGTGACTGAATTGTGGGAACGCACTTTGTTAGTTATGTGGCAGCTACATATATTCTTGTAGTTTGTAATCTTTTAGATCAGAACAGTTGCTATTTTATGTCAACCTGTGTGTTAAATTATGCAGAACTTACAGACAAATCCAGGCAGATACCAGTGGAACAAGAGGTGAAAAAGGCCTCGGAGTTAGGCAAAATACACATTGGCAAACTAACTGAATTTAATCATATGCAATCCTTGTCAACTCTTTAGAACTACCTGAAATGCGGCCGCACACTTTATTTATTTTTTTTCTTCTTAATTGGAGCACTGATAATGCTACTGCGTATCCGCCTAAATTGTGTAATAGAACCAGACTATATGTAAAGAATACCCTGCCAAATGTGGCAGAAGCAGTAGTAATAACAGGCTGTGCTTAGGTGAAGATGTGCTCATTCCAGGCGTTTCTCTGATAGCCACAGACATGTATTTTCCCTTTTAAGCGAGTACATTATCCTCTGCGACTTGCAGGTGCGTTGACAACAAACAAGGTTCAAGAGAACTATGTTCCAGAAATAAACATAGCAAATAGCAATAAGTAAGTGCGAAACAATATGATAAATTATATGAACTGTAACTAATGTGAACTAAAAGAAGAAAAACAAATTAATTTGAAACGTCATTATTTTATTTTTACAGTATCAGAAATCGTTATGCTCAAAGTCAAGAACTACCAAACTTTTTCTGTCCCTGTACCCCCTTGGCTTTAGTAAATTTTCCCGTACCTATTTACTATGAAAGGAATGAATTCTAAAGTTTATCATTGTTACTAAACGTCTGTACGTGTTCTTTTGGTGGCTCTCTCACATCTTTATCCACTACTGCAGTATCATTTCTTTTCTTCATTTTTTAACCAACCGCATTTATTTGGAAATTTGTATGCCCTTTCTTTCATTATTTTACTCTCTATGCTGAATCTAGTAGGGGAAAGTCTCTAACACTCCACTCCCCTACGGAAGTATCTGCTATAGGACTGTCTCTTTCTTGTTTACCACTCCTCAGACTTATTTACTTTCCGCCAGGTGAACTGGGGTATTATCGTAACAATACCCAGTCATTATCACTGATCAGCGAGCGATTTTCTTATCATGAGAAGCCGGCTCGCCACCTTTTGAGCGACTTCGACGTAACTCATTTCCGGGGACAGCGACAGTCAGGCAATGAACACCTGGGTTGCGGTCTGTATGTCTGAGGAAACCAAATGGTTTGTCTGAGTGACCGGCGATCCTTTTGTTTGACTGTCTGGGGAACGCAAGATCACAGACGATATGAGATAATCGTTTCACAGGACCATCCCTGTGTGTGAATATCACGATAATCTGTCTGGAGAAACAATATTGGCGATAGGTAGCATCTGGACATCACATGATGTTTATGAGTTGTGCAGAAGATGCCACCGGAAATATTACCGAATGATTAGACCAAGGTCACGCGTGGAATATTAAAATTAATATTTTAAAACACGCGACGGGATATTTTAAAGGAAACACCCAAACCCACGTAGTGCTAGAGAGATATGATTGGTTTGAAGTGAGAGCCGGAATATACAATGAATTCTATTGGAACATTCGGCGGAAACACAATCTGTGATTTGAACTGAGAATGAGAGATATAATCTAGGAAAGTCAGAGACACAGAACAGACAGCTTCGCAACTTCATACGAGCAACTCCCAAAAAACCAGAAAGAGAAGGATCGGACCTAGAATTCCATTATTAATAGTGACAGATCGAGTACTGGGCAACTTTGGCTTTTACAAGTAAATCCGCATCTTATTACAAGACTGTAAACTTAAAAGGACCAGAACTTCAATTACCAAGACTGGAACATAGGAATTTGATCACAAGTCATAGAGGAATTAAACAAAAGTTTTCCCAGGCCCAGTGATTTCGCAGAACACCCGCCATCAGAGGAATTAACTCTAATTTCCCAGACCAAAGTGATTTCGAAGCTTGTAATACAGAGCTGCGCCCATTCGAAACTGTGCAAGGAGATTGTGAATAACCCAATTTGGGGTAAGTTGTGAACATTTCTTTTACAAATGTGAATTAACATGTTTCTTGCTTAGTGGTTATATATGAGGCTGGCAACCTCAACATACGAAAATAGTATATTCATAAACCACTACAGCAAGCGCTGGTGATTTCTTCTGGCTAGTCGTGCGGAAAAACCGACAGCAGAGGTGACCCCAGATTCCGACTGGAGCAGTGATGAGTGATGAATACATCACATGTGCCTCAAGTGTAGCATATCATTTTATGAGATACATGTAACTTGTTAATGTTAATTCATGCACAAATCATTATTCGCTCTGTCCAGACACAATTTCCCTGTTAATTCCCAGAGGAATAGTGGTGATTTCTATTCATCTTTCCTGAGTTACACTGTGTATACTCAAGAATTTAATTTGTCTGAGACATTAACATTGGTGGGTGGACAACGAGAAGATGCGCTGTTAAGCTTCCAACTTAGTGTACTTAGCAGAGGCATTTTGTTCTTTCTATTTTGTCCAAAAGTTTGTGGAACGAAGCTATAAGACGGTTCGAGGACGAAGCGGCAAGACAGATGTTTCTACACCTTTAGTTGTGAGAGCAGGGAAGGAATACTGACCACCTACCTAAGACGAGTTAGGCGAAGAAGTGCCCGCATCACCAGGAAAGTGAAGATACAACCGCGGCAGGACCCACGTAGACAAGCTAAGTGCTTATTAACAGGCGAAAGCAACGGACATTGATAAAACCTTCTATTTAATCTCCGTTATGAGAAAATTTTATTCCATCATAAATTTGCACCAATCTTTCCATATTTATTTTAACCTGTTAATACTAATTGATTATTAAATCTATTACCTGTTGTTTTAAAACTAAACAATCATAGTCGATTCAGTTTTTTATATGTATGAAAGCAAACGTATGAGCCAGAACAATTTTTATACATTATATATATATATATATATTTTTTTTTTTTTTTTTTTTTTTAATACCTCTAATCAGAGCTATACCATTATAAGAGGAATTCGCTGAATTAACTCAGCTGGGGGCTTGAACGGGCTAAAAACCATTGCTTAAATCCTTCACAAAAGGCGACGGACAGATATAAGCTAACAATTGCTCAGCGCTATGCTGCATGGTTCTTGACTTCTGAATTATCTTGTGAAGGCTCCCTTCGGATAGCAGCGTCATTGTACTTCTATCTACATTGTGGTAAAGTGGGATATTATAAATCTTTATAGGGGACTTAGTGTACTGACTGAGATCAGCTGTGAAGGTATCTGTATCTAATAAGTGTAGTGTATTACAGATGACCTTACTTGCTACCACATATTTATACCTCAGTCAGAATTACTTTGGAATATTGTGATGACTACGTTGAATGTCTAGGGTTTTGTAAATGATGAAGTGTAAGTCACAACAATAACAGACAGATAAACAATTTAATTTATTCCACCACCCGTGACAACACTGTGACACTCACACACATTTAACACTCTATAAGACTATTCTTAAATGAGGCACTGGTAAATTTTCAAATATAAATATGTATTGAGTACTTTTCATTAATATATATGTGTCCTGATTCAAATACAAAGTGAACCAGGAATCACAATCAATTTTAATTACAAGTTATATGTACAGAATTTATCAATATGAATCTTGTAGTGACATATTTTATTAATCTTATCCTATGTGTGTCAGTTGTGTAGTAGTAATATGAGGTAATACTGGTGTTGTTTATTTCAAGCTATGTTGTTATTTGTCATCATGACTTCAAGTGTTTATTTCTGTTGGAACTAGTAGCTCCGCTGGCCACATAGCCTTAACTTTCGTGATGGCGGCAGGAAAAGACTCCTCTGCTCGATTGCTCCCCTGTGTTCTGGAGACACCTCACTGTTTGCTATATGGACCAAGGTGTATGCTGTCCGCCTCTGGATTCAGCAAAGCTCTGACCAGGTACTGCTCAATAGCTTTAGGACCACAGTCCCTGAAACAAGAAGGTTGTACCTCCTACTTCAGAACTAATTTATACTCTATTTCTACACTGAGCACAATACATAACAAACACTGAGTTCAGAGCGGTAGGCCAACTGCTATCTTCATCTGAAACAATTTTCACCAGTATATTCCTCCCTAATGGTTACTACGCCTCTGCAATTCCAGCATTATTTCTTTCTAGTCAATAATATAGGTGGCAGTGTACTGTTTGGCAATTCCATGCAGTTTTACTTTCCTCCGACACCTTCTGTTCAGGTTGGAGCACTATATATGCTTCACCTCATGTTCGCTACTGAACCACACATATATACAGACATAAATTATCAATTTACATTCAATTTTCATTAAAAGATATCAAATATTTCAAGCTTACCACAATTCATGGAAATAATACAGAATTACGTTGACTGGCACTGAATATAACACAATTTCGATCTGCCGATGTCCCAGGCTTTTATTTTAGAAAAATAGGCACTGGTGCTCAACGCACTGATTCTGTAGTAAGTTTATTTGCAAATGTGGTACTGACCTGACGCCTCTAATTGACTATATTGGCAAGTCTAACCAATCATGCCATGTTTACCCAATCGTTTGAAAAAAGTACTCCTACTCCCGTTTCCCCTGACAACGAAAGATAGTATTTATAGCCCGACTAATCGTGTTTAGCCTTACATTTGTTGCGCTCCAATCAAATCGGAGTTAACATGGAGACCCATTTCCCGTACAATGGTGGGGGGTGAAAATCTGCCACTGAGCGATTCTGAATTTGGTGTTGTCTGACATCCCTCACTATTTCTTTTGGCTATAATTTGGTAATTCCTAGACTATTTGCGTAACGTTTAACATATTATTTGTCAGCAAGTCCTAAGGAACCCAAATATATATATTTAATGGAGCCAATATGCATTTTCTTCTAGGATAGTCGTGCTGTTACTACCTCCTCACTTCCAAACTTTAGGGTGTCTGGGTACTGTCATGTTTTCAAACGTAAACCAGTATAATGTCATATTTCCTAATAAGAATTTTGTAAGTTTTTTAAAACCTAACTCTGGTATGGGTAGTGGCCTTTTTATCACTGTCGATTTGAAAAAAGCTAGTGCATGTGGCCTTACACGCGTGATGGCAGCAATTGTGTATCGCGCGACGCGTGTTTAGTGTTGTATGTGTCCCTGCTTTCAGCCCTCCCTTCTTTCTATCTTTAGTCCATCTGTCTTTCGTTTTAGGTAACGTATTGTATAAAAAGACATGAATGGAATTTTAAATCTAGGTCATCTTGCGTATCTCAAGGTTTTTCTTAGAATTGGAGTACACATTTTATTGTGTTGGGGAAACGCGTGTATGCTGCAGAAGGCCTTTACTATCAACGTGAAACGTTACAATTTGCAGACGAATTAGAAAACAAGGGGGATTTCGAGTACAGTATAATAAAGAAAACTGTGTTCGGTCAGAACGACATTCTTAAATTGGTAAATATTTATCAGATCACAGTCAAAATTAATTACTGAAAACCGTGATTCTTCTTCTTGTCGTCCACCAGTTTTATTTTTTGGTATAGTTTTTATTTTTATTTTTTAAAGAGATATCCGCACATCTATTTCAGCTTCCAATTTGTTTCTTGCTTTAGACCTCACTGAGAACTGGACTCGCCGTTCTCTGTCCAGTCCACAAGTTTTTTTATTTTTTTTTAATCCTTCACTTCTGTAACATTTTAATATAGCAATATACTTATTTACCACTTATTCCCGTTACCCCACTAACAAGCTTCTCCGACCCCACTAAGGGTACATGCACCCCAGGTTAAGAGTTCCTGCTCTGTTTCAATAATGTATTTTGTTAAATGAGCAACGCCAGGTACTTAAGCTGGTGTAAAATAAAGAGAAGGTGACCCAAACAACGTGGAGAAGAGAATTGAAGATAGGCTTGAAAATGATAGAGAAGTCATAGAAAGACCTTGTACGGATGACACATGCCAGGAGAGTCTGGCATGATCTGATTGAAGGCCATTGCTTCTCGTGCAGTTAAAGGCTAAGGACTGAATGAATGATTGTGTGTTTAATTTGTGTTTGTGCACGTTCATAGAGTGTGTTGAAATATGTGGATTACTAAATCGTGTGAATCGTAAGGTATATTTTTAAACTTTATGTATCTTTGTGTCTATCTATCTGTCCTTCTGTTGACTATCTATCTATCTACCTATCTATCTATCTATCTATCTATCTATCTATCTATCTATCTATCTATCTATCTATCTATCTATCTATCTATCTATCTATCTATCTATCTATCTATCTATCTATCTATCTATCTATCTATCTATCTATCTGTCTTTCTGGGCACTGGACATAAATCCAGCATCCTGGGAGGATGAAGCTGACGATCGCACCAAGTGGCGATGCTATCTGCGGCACCGCCTCAGGTTGGGCGAAAAAAAGCTCACACAACAAGCAGAAGAGAGACGAAAACATCGAAAGGAACACCAGGAAAGTAAGCACTGAGGGCTGTCACCTCAGGGGCGCATTCCCATAGTCAGTTATGACTGAAGGGGCTATTATCTATCTATCTATCTATCTATCTATCTATCTATCTATCTATCTATCTATCTATCTATCTATCTATCTATCTATCTATCTATCTATCTATCTATTTATTTATCTATCTATCTATCTATCTATCTATCTATATCTATATATCTATCTATCTATATATATATATATCTACCTATCTACCTATCTGTCTATATGTCTCCATGTCTGTCTGTCTGTCTGTCTATTTATCTACCAACTTATATATTTGTTTGCCTGTCGCTCCGTCTATTTCACAGACAATCGACAAGATCATGTAGATAGTGGACACTCTAAAGACGCAACACACGTTGAAAGCAGAGAAGAAATATAGGTTCTTAAGTTGTAGCGCATTCCGCTGGGTGAAATACGATCTTTCGACAACAGGCATTGCTATAGAAAGAGAGGGGTTAACCAATTTGGCAAGGCAATCACAACACTATTTATTTTTAATGATGCATAAATAAACAGCTGAGTGGCTGTTATCGTCCAAGAGAACGAAAGTAATTTAATAAAAATATTTAACAGCAACGGACTCATAACAACAAGCCATCCGAACATGCCAACAGATGTGTCTTCGTCAGTAAGAAACATAAAAAGACAAATCAAAGAGATATCGGATGAAACTAATGACACACAAAAAAGAAAATATGGACACCATTCCCCACATTCTAGTGTCCACTTACCATTGAAATTGAGCAGTTAACATTAACATTTTAACCTAACGAATGATGCACAATGTAACCCAGTAGTCGGCCATTGTTTTATTATCAAGTAATATCTAGTAGGGTTGGAAACAAGTCGATTTCGATCTACCGTTAGCTCCCAGTGGATCCTTAGGCGACTGGGGTTGGAAGAAAAAAAGATTTTTTTAAATTTGGGAAATTATGGACTAGATCTCTCCCGCCAGCGTTTAAAATCATGATGTCCCCGGGATCAGAAGTGCATATTCCGCAGTCTCAACGAAAACTTACGAGCTACTAGAATATATCCGTGAGCTGCATTGAGATAGGAACGCGATCTTTTCTTTATAAGTTTCAGCACCCCCACCCCCCTTCTTTTTTTTAAATTACACACACACACACACACACACACACACACACACACACACACTCACATATGGTAGATTTTTAGACGGCTCATTGTTACTAATATATATCCCAAAAGCTTTTGGGTTGTCGACCCCTGATCTAGTTTATTCAACAGTAATGTCTGGATATACTTAAATGTGAAGGACATAGTCCATTATTCATTACTTTCTAATATATTCAACATTTATGTCTAGATTTACTTTCACATACATGGCCTGCGCTAATATCAAGTGCTGTCTAATATACTCAATATTAATTTGTACATTTACTGATATATGTAGGGCTTACAATATTTTCAAGTACTATCTAGTATTTTCAACGGTAATATTAGATTTCCTTACATATGCAGGGCCTACGCTATTACCACATACTATCTAGTATATTTAACTGTAATGTTTAGATTGCCTTACATATGCAGGGTTTACGCTATTATTACATGCTATCTACTATATTTAACTGTAATTTATATTTCCTTACATATGCAGGATTTATGCTATTACCACGTATATTTGACTGTAATGTTTAGATTTTCTTCCATATGCCGGACCTACGCGATTATATATCACGAACTACCTAGTATATTTAACAGTAATGTCTAGATTTACTCACACATATAGGGCCTACGCTATTATCAAGTAACATCTAGTATATTCAACAGTAATGTCTAGATTTACTCACACATATAGGGCCTACGCTATTATCAAGTAACATCTAGTATATTCAACAGTAATGTCTAGATTTACTTACACATATAGGGCCTACGCTATTATCAAGTAACATCTAGTATATTCAACAGTAATGTCTAGATTTACTCACACATATAGGGCCTACGCTATTATCAAGTAACATCTAGTATATTCAACAGTAATGTCTAGATTTACTCACACATATAGGGCCTACGTTATTATCAAGTAACATCTAGTATATTCAACAGTAATGTCTAGATTTACTCACACATATAGGGCCTACGCTATTATCAAGTAACATCTAGTATATTCAACAGTAATGTCTAGATTTACTCACACATATAGGGCCTACGCTATTATCAAGTAACATCTAGTATATTCAACAGTAATGTCTAGATTTACTCACACATATAGGGCCTACGCTATTATCAAGTAACATCTAGTATATTCAACAGTAATGTCTAGATTTACTCACACATATAGGGCCTACGCTATTATCAAGTAACATCTAGTATATTCAACAGTAATGTCTAGATTTACTTACACATATAGGGCCTACGCTATTATCAAGTAACATCTAGTATATTCAACAGTAATGTCTAGATTTACTTACATATGAAGGGCTTACGCTTCGGGAATCAAAGTAAGTTAACTCCTGCTTGCTCCCATTCATGTGTTATTGACAACAACTTTATTAAGGTGTTAGTAGCATATCACTGAACTATCACCAGATCACCACGTCTTTGCTGACAAGTAATGTAGACCAGTACTTCCCAGCATTTCTTTGTCCTCGTGGTTTGCTAGTTTTTTTGTCTTAGTGACAGTTTTGTAGAGAGTCATTATATTTGAGAACACGTGGCATTAACAACTTTTTACAATTCTTCAACGCCTGTCATTTTTGCTCTCACGCGCATGCGCAGAGAGGTTTGTTATTATGCAAATAGTCGTAGTAGCCAGTAAGGTCGCTTGAGACACGTCTGCCCCCATCTGTCATTATTTGTCCTGTTATATCCTCATTCGATACTCAAGTTCTCCCCAGTCCACCTCCTCGACTTCGATTCCGGCCCGGAGCAATGAAATATTATCAATTGATTTCCTCAGAATCTGAGATGTACAAATTTAGCATGATCCGAATCCATTTATAATGTGACCTGACTAGTTCAGCGTTTCCTACATGTGGCTGACCGGAGATTGCGAGACAGAAAAAAGTTACTTGAAGAAAAGGACATACAATTTAGAGATAGCCCAATTTAAACTGATCGGAACTCTGAGTTAAAAAAAAAATACAGTTCTGCAATCTTTGTGCTTGAATACTGTTTCGAATTGTATACAAGCAAACATACGAACATAGAATAAAAAACCCAGCACGTCAATCAGCGCTCCCCTTCGACCCCGCTTCTGATCTCAGGTGTCAAAGGGGCGGGGCGCATGCTTTGTTAGTGCAACTATTTTGCATTGTGTCTCAACAAGGGGGCGTGCAACGTATCCACCTTTCCGCGCGTGTACTATAGTGGTCACCTGAATACTGACCGACCCCAAGCGACCACGATAACAACCTGTCCGGCTTAGTTGGAAAATGAACGTGCAGGAAAAATAAAGGTTACACTGGCCGAGGAATTGAACGGCCTTGACAATGGAAACTCCGTGTGAGCTGGTTCCTGGCAAAACCCATTATTATCTGGAATATGTTGACAAATTGACCCAAACATGTATTTTACAAACAGTTTGCGATCATCGCTCAAAGGCTGGACAAAACGTGTCAGTTCGGTTTCGCGAACTGACCGATTCAGCACATGTACTTAATGGCTGTAGAAAACAAGAGACCAATTTCATAAATGAGAATTAGTCATTAGAACAAATTAATATTATTGTCATTAAGATAATTATATTCTTGCAAACTTCCAGCCGACAAAAACGTTGTGCACGTTTTATTGCAATTGTTATTAACAATCTTAAAATCACTATATTTTACAATGCTGCACACTTTTGTTTTTCTCAGCTGTAGAAATGACTATTTAAAACAAGAGAACAATTTCATAAATGAGAATGAGTCATTATAATAAATTAACGTTATTGTCATTAAGATAATTTTATTCTAGCAAACTTCCAGCCGCAAAACGCAGTGCACATTTTGTTCTTGTTGTTGTTAAACATTTCGAGGGCTGTATTCTACCATGCTGCATTTTGTCAGCTATATGAATGACAAGAGTTTCTAATGCAATATGTCTACAATAATTCTAGAAATAAGCTTCCTTACTGTTTACTTCTGATCTTGTCGTTAAGCAGTGGCATTTTAGGGCGTCTTTTTTAGGAGTTTCGTGCTGGTTTTATATAAATGGTAGATCTTCTCCTCATTAAACATCAGATACTATTTTGATCCAACTTTTCTAGGTCTTCCTTGTGCGAGAGTCCGATTGGCAGAGGGGTTAGAGCGCTGGCCTCTCGCGACAAGGGTAAGAGGTTCGAAACTCAGTGGTGTCACTCTCCAGTCTACCCAGCTGTAAATGGGTACACGACCCTGCTCTTAAGTTACGGAAGGCAAAGGCGGTGAGAAAAAGGAACTGGTCACCCCACCTCTCGAAGCTGGACCTAGTATAGTGTAGTCTCTAACACTTCACTCCATTAGGACAGTATCTGCTAAGGTACTACCTTTACCATTTTTCAATAGGATTGGGATAAGTTTCTGAAGCAAAAAAATACAATATTTGTTTCATGCGGTTAATATGAATGGCTTCTAGGTGAAGCATCATTACTCTCTTGATCCATCTTTTCTGGATCTTCCTTGTGTTTTACTTCCTTATAGCTTTGTATGAGATCGTTGATATCAGGGGTGGGCTCGGCGTCGGGCATTTCGGACACTGCCCGAGGGCACCATTGCAGTAGAGGGGTTCATTTATCGCCACCAGTTTTCTCTGTGAGGCTGCCAAGATCAAAATTGAGCCCACATACTGTAGGGATGTTCCTCCAGATACAAACCTGGCTATTGTTTGTCCCGTTTATTCTCATAATCTTTGTCTTTTCAACTAAAAAATCATAAAGATATAATGTTGTTGTGCATTTACTAGACATAAAGAGAGTTAGACTGACAGAGGGGTTAGATCGGGTTCAATTCATGGTATCGACACGCTTCAGCCCACCCAGCTTTAGATGGGTACCTGACTATGCTCTTGAGTTACGGATGGAAAAGGCTGTGAGGAATGGAACTGGTCACAACAGATCTAAATGTTGGACCTACTGTAGTGAATTCTCTAACATTTCAGAGCCGTTTGTGGTCTAAAAAAGCCCACCCCTCGATGTTGGATCTAGTATAGTAAAGTCTCTAGCACTTCACTCCCCTACGGCAATATCTGCTATGGGACTCCCTTTACCTTTTTTATAATATTGCATGCGCCCGATAGGTCAAACAGTTAGAGCACTTGCCTCTCGCCGCAAAGTTACACGGTTCAAAACCCAGTAGCGTCACGCTCCACTCTACGCAGCTGTAAATAGGTACCTGACCCTGCTCTTGAGTTAGGACAAGCAAAGGTAGCGAGGAAGGGAACTGATACTTAGAAAACCGGATACTTGTAAACGAAGTCTCTAACACTTTACTCCACTAGGGTAGTGTCTACTTGTGACGATATTATCTCCCCTATTCAGCAATAGTAGTCCAATAACGGCCATACTTTAGAGCAGGGGTCGGCAAACTACGGCACGCGTGCCAAGCGTGGCACGTGGAATGATTTTCAATGGCACGCTGAGTGAATCAAAATACTGTACAGTATATGATCTCATTTTTTAAAATTTGAATTTTTAATTAAATAGAAGCATATAATTCTTTTAAAGCTATACCTGTTTTTACAACCTTCAAAACGAAAGTTTTTAGACATCGGAGGTAAGAATGTGCTATCTGATGCAAACTAAAGGCCTGATCATACTATACTGCAAGTAAGTCTTCGTTTTTACGGACCGTTTCCGAGAACAAACATTCTTCAACGAATTTCAAGGGGAGTGATTATACTTTGCGGCACCCGCTTGTCAGGCGTCTACCTGCTACAGTAGTTTGCAGGATGAGATTCTTGAAAAGAATCCCAAGCGAATTTTGACGGGCAAGCGGAGACGTAATATCATAATTACGCAATAGTGTCTGGCTAGCGACTGGACGAGCGTATTTATTTCGTTTTCGCTCGCAGTTTTTGACTCCCAGTGTGAGTTTGGAGCAACAATGACTGACCTCGATGAAGTTATATTTCCGTCCTATCCTTCTCCTCTCTCCCGACTACCACCACCTCTACAGTTCTCTCGGCTGTCGCATACTCATGCCCGTACAGTCCGTTGACCGCAGCACAAAAGTTGGTGTTGTTATTAAGTAATACGGTGCCGTTAAAATGACTCAAAAAAGACAAAAAACTTGATGTACGCTCGTTTCAAGACTTTTGGACAAACGAATATGGATTCATACAACAAAAGGATCGTGCTGTTTGTGCTTTATGTTATGAAAGTGTCGTGTGCCGTACGTCAAGTGTACAAAGACACTATCAAATCAAACATCAGTCCATGTTTAAAAACTGAGGAGAAAAGAGAATCCATAAAAATGGCTGTTTCTGGCTACACAAAAAAAAACAAAGTAGTATTTTTAGTCAAGTAATTGGAACCAAAAATAAAGCTACCGAATGTAGTTACAAAATTGCACAGTGTGTGGCTTCGAAGGGCAAACCTTTCACAGATGGAGAATACATCACGGAAACTTTTTTGAGCAGTGCTGAAATTTTGTTTAGTGATTTACCAAATAAAGAAACAATTATGTCTCGGATTCGAGAAATACCGGCTTCTGCGAGATCAATCGAGAGGCGCATAACTGATATGGCTGAAAATGTAACGATAAAACATACAACAGGGTTACAACAAGCTGTTGTATTTAGTGTCGCTCTTGACGAAAGTGTCGATGTGAATGACGTGGCGCGCCTAGCTATAGTTGCGCGATATTGTGACAACGACCATATTTATGAAGAACTGTGCTGCTTGATACCTTTTGATGGTACAGCCAAGGGAGAGGACATTATAACTGCATTTGTAAGCTATTTCGAAAATCAGAACATTAACATGAATAAAATACTCTGTGTTACTACTGATGCCGCCCCTGCATTTGTTGGAAAGAACAAAGGATTTGTTAAACTTCTTGAGGATCGTATTGGACGTCAAGTATTGAGCTTCCATTGCAATATACACCAGGAGAGTATGTGTGCGAAGATTTCGTCACTATCTTTGAACTCTGTAATGGAAACTGTTGTCAAGATAGTTAACTTCATAGTTTCTCGCTCTTCATTGACCCACAGGCAATTCAAGTCTCTTCTACAAGAAATGGAGAGCGCATGTGCGGACCTCCCGCTGTACAGCAATGTTCGTTGGCTTAGTCGAGGTAATGTTTTGAACTGATTTGTATCATGTCTAGAAGCAATCAAGGTGTTTCTTGATGAAAAAGAACAACATTTCCCAGAACTGAATGACGAGGACTGGCTGTGCAAGCTGATGTTTCTGGCTGACATAACTACAAATCTGAATGAATTAAACTTGCGTTTATAAGGGCAGGGTCAAACAGTACTTGATCTTTTTGAGCACTGGAAAGGATTTGCGTCAAAATTAGACATATTTTGCAGAGATATTACCACTAACACATACAAGTACTTTCCAAACGTAAAGGCTCATTCAAATCGATTTACTGTCAACAGAGATGAGCTTCAGAAGTACGTAGAAGCGCTCAAAGGAGAGTTTGCTAAACGAGGTCAAGACTTAAAATTCACGGGCCACTGTTTTCTTATCTCATCAAGCCCGACTTAATTGATCATACTAACATCCCATTTGACCTATCTCTTTTTGAGTGGATGGATGTTGACAATTCTGAAATGCAACACTTCGAATTCAAGGCATCAGAGTTATGGACGATAACATTTGTAGAATTGCGAAAAACTCTGGAAGGAAGCTGCTTGGAAAAGTCAGCTGCCATCCTCAACTGCTGGACATCCCTGCCTGAAGCGTTCACCTATTTGAAGAAAGTTGCATTTGCTCTACTTTCGGCTTTTGGGTCAACTTATACATGTGAACAAATTTTCTCACACATGAAAGCTGTTTTAAGTCCACAGAGAAGTCGCCTAACACCTGTGCATTTAGAAGCCTGTGTGAAGCTAAAATTGACAAAATACACACCTGATATTGAACAATTAACCAAGGAGAAGCAAGGACACGGGTCCCATTAATTGATTAATGACTCAGATCAATAATAATCAATGATTTCTCATATTAAAATTTTAATAACGTGTTTTATGTTTAGTTTATTTAACTGTTTTGTTCTT
The DNA here is from genome assembly GCA_024509875.1 of Oreohelix idahoensis. Taxonomy (NCBI): domain Eukaryota; kingdom Metazoa; phylum Mollusca; class Gastropoda; order Stylommatophora; family Oreohelicidae; genus Oreohelix; species Oreohelix idahoensis. Next base: position 119,500 of record JAMPIV010013429.1, read on the forward strand.
CAAACTGTTGGACTTTCTGTCTTAACAAAATATACATATGGCAATTTTATTATAAAGTTTCAAACTAATGTGTTCAGAACTTAAATTTTGCAAAACATAATATTTGTTCCTATTTACAGTATATTAAAATATTGAATAATCTACAAAGAATAGAATAGTTATTTAATGTATCGGAAACATGTTAATACAAGATCATTTTTAAATTGTTTCAATAATTGTTGTTTATAAAAATGTGGTTGACTTAGGTTGGCACGCTGAGTGACTTTGCAACATTACTTCGGCACGACACTACTAAAAGTTTGCCGACCCCTGCTTTAGAGTATAATGATTAGGGTCTTCAAAGGTATCAACCTTGGCTCAAGATTACTCTTGACAGAGATATAAATAGAAGAATGATGCTTCTATAAGGAAGCCTCACAGGATTTTAAAGAAAACCAAGCATAACAACTGAGATCATCTAAACTACCATGAACTTTTTATTCTCCCGCCCCTTCTGTGAGGAAATATATTGACTCGTATTTCTGAGCCCCCAGCTGAAGGTGATTCAGCGACATTTAATCTAATAGCTATATTTGGTTATGTATTTAAAACAATATGAGTCATACGGATGCAGATATACAATTCACTCAATAATGGTTAATTCAACTATAGATTGAAAGTTACAGATAAACAGGTTTAATAATCACGTATCGGTTAACAATGTAAAATAAATAAAGTTGTTCATAAGAAATGAAGCAATGATATTTTCCACATTAGACGGTCTAAATTGCAAGTGGATATTTTTGTAGAAAACAAAACTGTAAGTATCTATTAGCTCCGTTGTTATAATATTTAGCTGCCGATGTGGGGTCTGTTGTCGTCTACCTCAGTCGCTGATGGTTCCCGCAGGTGCATTGGACTGGTCCTTCTCTTCAATAGTCAAGTCTGGTGGCAGTAGCACGTCCCTTGCAGTGAGACTGGGGTAACTATTAGGGTTGTCAAGCGTCGTCAAGACCCGTCTGATGTAGGTGTCTAACGTTGACAGCTGGCAACTTGTACCACAAACTAAGAGGGGAAACAAATGCCTCTTTTGAGTACTGGGTCTCCTGATATAAACATCAGGCGACCTCTGCTTTCATCCACAATTTCATCTTCATCAGAATTTGTACCCTCCGTGAGCAATACTTTTAGACCTAGTGAGTGTTGCTGTCATTTTCGACGGAGTCATATGTCAAGTTATTTGCTTATGTTTTTTCATAAGAATAATTGTGTCTTTACCTTGCGATGTCAGGTTGATTAGGGGTTGTCTTCCCTGTTCGTTCATCCTTTGGGGTTGTATGAAGATAGGGTCAAAGGTAAACAGTTCGGGCGTGTGCCCATGCGCAGATTTTAAGCGCCAAGTTGAGTTACTTCCGTCAGGCCGGGATGTAAGCTGGCTTCTGAGGGACATGAGGTCCATTGTGTTTTCGGGGAAAATCTTCGAAGTGACTGCGTTGGCAGGTCTCCCCAGTGATTCTCTGTGCGTCGGAATGACGACAGAGTTCCTTATTATGTTCTGAGGATTCGGTTCTAGGTAATACCGACTTTTTCCATTATTACGCTTTCGGTGGCAGACCATGTTAGAAGATTACCTAGTCTGTGAACTACAGCTCACCGGTCCTACATTTCAGAACTTATATTTGTGTGCTCAAGGTAGCCATCCAAGACTATTAGTCTTTATATTATCCAGAAGTCCAGTGACGAAGTTATATTGTGGGAACCGCAGATTGGCGGTATTTATGTCTACATAAGCATTACTGCAGGGTTGATGTTAACCTGCTTAGAAGAAGTACACAGATGACGTCATAACGAGGCCTGTGTTAAGGCTAATATATTACAGCCTGATAATGTGCAATTGGCGAGGAGTGCCAAGTTGTACCAGTATGTCAAAGTGATTAAGGTATCTGACGCGTTTAGTCAGAGATACCAGGGCAGTGCTACGAACTGTCATTATTGAAGAACATTGCTATTGACCATGCACGAATATTCAAATGTTTACCAGCTTTTTGAATGCCTGATGTATACCTAACGATTTCCGGTCAGCATGACCTTGTTTACACTGACTGTTCCTGTTGATGCTATGTGTGTTGTCGTCAATAAATGTTTTGAAACGTGCCAGCAGTGTTCAAGCATCCTTGACTACTGCATGTGAGTGTATGGGTTGCATTACACAACATATACGAGCCTAAACACATTCGCGCCTTCATTTGCACCCACACTCAGCTCATCATTACAAGTACTACCCATCTTAACAACATGTATACTGTCTTGTGCAAGTGATCACCCCTACAAGAGAGAAAAAGACAGTTACATTTCTGGTGGACCAGTTCCGTGGGCTCTTCTGTTACATTTATGATGTCTCCAGTGTTGTCCAGAAATTTACATTTCTGGTGGACCATTTCCGTGGACTTTGTGCTACATGTTTTGAGAAACAAGGTGGACAGAAAAAGAGAATAACACACATACTCGACACTTCCAAGTTTTGGCTACACAGGACAGAATAGACAGTGTTAGCATTTATGTTATAATGCTACATAAACTACAACAGGACAAGTACTGAAGTTAGCATCGAGGCGTTTGCTACGTGGACCATAGCTGCATACAAGTTGAGTCCCTTTTTGTGAACGGTACCGCTGGTCGTTCACACGTCTCAGTCAACAACAGTTTTTTCTACGTCCGAGCATTCAAATTATATGTTTTGAGGTCAAGTTCCTGTTTGTAAATAGTACGTGAAGTTGTAAACATTCCATGTGCAAGACTCAAGTTTCGAGAAGGTCATAGTAACTATATGTTCGTGAAGACCACTTCATGCTACAGTGGATCTGTCAGTCAATGCGCGCTTGACATTTTGTTATTGTGTTCGCAAGGAGCAAGAAATTTACTTTAGTTTCAGCTGTGACTGAACTTGTTCTGCAACACATTGAATTGATTGCTATATATATTTATGTTACTTCTACTGTTGTTGTGTATTTTTCTTGTGTTCTTTTGCGGGCTGGTTGGGTAAGGTGACTCCTTTAGATAAATACCACGTAATAGAGGTTATCTATTGAGAGCGTGTCGTTAGGGACTGCAAATTTCCTTAATTGGAATTTGCTAGCGACAATTGTTGCTATCTACGTTTAGCTGTGACGACATGAGTTAGTGTTGTTTTCGTTATTTTCCCATTCTTTGATTTTCGATTTGTTTTATTTGTATCTGTTCTTCTCTCCTTCCTTCCGTTTATTTCTTTACACCTTTTTGTTTATAACAGTGTTGCCATTTGTCTTGTTTACTTTTCGCGGTCATCAGTACACATTTGTGTAACATTTTCTTTACTTTTTTCTGTATTGTTTATTTGACTTCCGCGAACGTTTTCGGTCATTGTTCTGTATCTTTGTCTTTGTATTTATGATTGTACTACATTATTGTCATACACAGTCTACATACATATACTTGGTAATGCATTATTATTATTATTGATAAGGTACACTCTTCATATAGAGATTGTTAATAAGATATTATTATATAAGATATTTATACAAGTTCTTTGCTAAAAGACTTGTTGTCCAAAGATTGAGACAGAGTGGAATATGTATGAAAGTTCTCTATAAAAAAGACTTGTGATTGAGATATACAGGTATTATTTTCCACAGGTACTTAAGGGATTATTTGTTATATTATAAACAAGATAACCATACAAGGTCTTTGACTAAGACTAAGAGAGTGAAATAAAGTGAAGTGAGTATACAAGTCTAATAGGACAGACTTGTCTCCCATTGAAGTGGGATAAGGTAATTTGTTTAATTTTTTCAGGTTTCTGATCTCATTAGACAGAATGTCTAATTTGGATTTCTTCATCCAGCAAGGGCTAACCCTTGGTAAGTCTGGTAAAGAATTGGAAGAATATTTATCTGCTCAATTCGCCATTGCATTAAAGTCAGAAGAAAAGAAACAAAAAGAGGAAATTAAATTGAAAGCAGAAGCTGAACTAAAGAAGCTAGAAGCTGAGAATAGAAGATTAGAACTTGAAGAAAAAAGGTATCAAAGAGAGGCTGAAGAGAGAAAAGCTCAAGCTGCTGCTGAGGAGAGAAAAAATGCTGCTGAGGAGAGAAAAGCTCAAGCTGCTGCTGAGGAGAGAAAAGCTGCTGCTGAGGAGAGAAAACTTCAAGCTGCTGCTGATGAAAGAAAATTCCAGATGGAAATGGAAGACAAAAAACTTCAAGCTGCTGCTGAGGAGAGAAAACTCCAACTTCAAGCTGCTGCGGAGGCTGAAAATAGAAAAATGGAACATGCGGAAAGAAAACAGAAAATGGAACTTGAGGTAAGACTCGCAACTTTGGAGTTAGAGAAATTGAAAGTGGCGAGTACGGGTGTTCAGCAAACAACTTCGAGTACGACAAAGGAATTTGTTAGTAGGATTAAATTACCTCATTTCAATCCTTTAAAGGATGACGTAGCGGATTATCTAGATAGATTCCAATTTTTATGCGATGCGCATAAGGTAAAAAAAAGAAAAATATGTCGAACAACTGATGGAATTTTTTACAGGTGACACAGTGACTACTCTTATGACAATAGACGAACATGACAGGACTAATTATGATGTTGTCAGAGCAGCATTGCTAAAAAAAATATCAACTAAAAGAAGAAGATTATCGTCTTCGTTTAATGACAATGTTGCCAGAAAATGGAGTAGATTTCTCTGAATTTTTTTCAAAAATACGTCGTACATTTACACGATGGGTTGAGTTGTCTCAGACTGAGAAAACATATGAAGGCCTAATGGACTTATTACTTCGAGATAAAGTTTTGTCATCTGTTAATGATTCTTTTCTTGCATTTCTTCATGAGCGTAAACCCAAAAACTTAAAAGACATGGAGGAATACTGTTGCCAATACGCCACCGCGCACCCCCATGCTACAGTTAGCAATTCTAAAGTGAAAGAAGGGTTGCCAGTTGCTTCGGCAGCACCATATGGCTCTAATTTCAATAAGAAATTTCAGGGTGCTCAACAAAACTGGAATAGGAAAAGTAATCAGAATTACACTCATAAGCAGAGTAATCCAACATATAATGGTTCTTCTGCTAAGAACTGGAGACAAGATGGGAGTTCTCGTAATTTTGGTGGTAATAATTATAGACACTTTCGCAAAGGTTATCACAATAAAAACTACCCAAGCTTGTCTGCTCGGGATAACCATTCGAGACGTCAACAATATGACGATGGTGAATATACAAACCGGGATTCAAACCGGAATGATAATTACAATAGACAATATGATAACAATTACAGGGGAAATGATAATCGCGGTAGACCTAGACATAACAAAAGAAGACCTTTCCAACAGGCAAACTCTGCACAACAAGAGTTTGATGGAGCCTGTAATCAAGTAAATGATAGTGGGAACTCTAATGTTATCACTGGTTGTGCTTTCGATTTTGGGAGAGCAACTGAATGCCCCCAATGCTTAACATTGTTCGACTTATCGACTGTATCTACCCTAAGTGTGGTCACCCTCTTCCTGCTCTACCTGCTACAGTTGCGCATGATGGGAGAGGATCTCTCATCTTGCATAAAGGTCTAATATATGATAGTATAGTCTCAGTGCTCTTCGATTCGGGTGTACTACCGTCGGGGTTAGGCAGTCTCTGATAGATCCTTGCCGTGCCACTAGAAAAATGGTCAAATGTGTTACATTTGATGGTACCATTGAAAAATATCCTACTGCTATCATTAGGATTGACACTCCCTTCTTTACATGAGATGTCCACGCGTGTCTTCTTCCTAATCTTATTGCGGATCTTATAATCGGTCGTATTCATGAGGTTAGGGAATGCACACCGCAACAAATTTCTATTTGGGAGGAACAAAACATCCATGCACTTAATGCTCATGGTAACATTAAGCAATATGGGAACAAAAATTTTCGTGGAAACTATAGTTTCCCACGGAATAACAATACTGCCTCTAATGGGAGTTGGCGTCAGGCCAACAAAGGTAAATCAAGTTTGGATCACGGTGAGGACTTTCATAAGTGTCATGTTAAGATTCCTCAGGGAAACCGTGCATCGAATTCCCAGATTCCTGAAAAGTGGGTAAAAGAAAACAAAACTGTTAGTACCCATCGTACTCAGCTCAGTCAGTACGATGTACCTGTTAAGCATATTGGTACATGGAAAAATAAAAGCAACTTTACTAAGAGAAATAACCGTGATTGTGGACATTACCAAACGCGTCCATCACGTGATGGTTCTTCTTCAAAGAACTGGAGGCAATTTAATTGTCCTCAACATGTTGATCCCAGTAACTATAGGAACTTTAATAAAAGTTACCAACCTGATAATAGTTTTTCTTGCAAACAACAAAATCCACGTATGTCTTACTTCCCTCAAGAGAGAACAGACGTCTCATTTCATGGAAAGGTCCATACACTATAGTATCGAAAATTTCAGAAGTCGACTATATTGTCGATGTGGATGGAAAGCATAAAACCTTTCATATAAATATGCTAACAGAGTTTATTGAACGTCCAGACTATTTGCAGCCTATTTTCCAGGCGACGGACGACTCTGCAGTCCAACATGGTCACATCTCATCCCTGTCCGTTATACAGGATGAGAAAACTATTTTTTCTGACGTTAACTTACCTCTTCCTGCGATTCCACTTAATTCTACGGAATCATGGAAAAACGTTACCGTCTCTTCGAATTTGTCTCATGAGGAACAGCGTCAAGTATCTTCTACGCTACAATCATTTCAGGATGTCCTTACCGACATTCCTGGACACACACGTGTCATTGAACATGACATCATACTTACTGATCGTAATCCGATCAGAGTAAGACCATACCCTATACCTATTCATTTTCAAGCACAAGTCGAGAAAGAATTGGATGAAATGATTCAACTGCAAATAATTGAACCATCCACTTCAGCTTATTCTTCGTCGATAGTTATTGTTCGAAAGAAAGACAATAACATACGTCTTTGCGTTGACTATCGAAAACTAAATCAAGTTACGAAATTCGATGCTGAACCTATGCCTTTATTAGATAATCTACTTATTAGACTTTCTAAAGCTAGATTCTTTACTAAACTAGACTTGTCGAAAGGTTACTGGCAAGTCCCTTTGACGAAACATGCCAAACCTCTGACTGCTTTTTCGACACCTAGGGGTCTGTTTCAATGGATTTTTATGCCTTTCGGGCTTATGAACGCCCCAGCAACTTTCGTGCGCATGATGCGACGAATTCTATCAGATCGTGCAGATGTCATCGCTTATTTCGACGTCATCTGTCTTTTCAGCGATACTTGGGAAGAACACTATTTGGGTCTAAATGAATTGCTATCTACTTTACGTGAGCATAGTTTGACTGCAAAACCCTCTAAAGCTTTTGTTGGGTTTAGTGAAATTTCTTTCTTAGGTCATCGGGTTGGTCATGGTCTGTTGAAGACAGAGGACCAAAACATTTCGAAGATATTAAATATCTCGGTTCCGAAGACAAAAAATAAAGTACGTAGTCTCTTGGGATTAATACAATTCTATGGAAGATTCATTGAGAATCTGTCCTCCATTATAGCACCACTTTCATCGTTATTGAAAAAAGGTTCTCCTAATATGGTGCGTTGGTCCCAAGAATGCCAATCTTCATTGGATCAGGTTAAGAATTTGTTCTCATCTCATCCTATCTTACGACTACCAACGATTGATAAGACTTTTGTTCTTCGTAATGATGCCTCTTCCACTGGGATTGGAGCGGCACTAATGCAGGAGTATTCAGGAACTCTGCATCCTGTAATGTATATCTCTAGGAAGCTGAATGCGGCAGAAAGGAATTACTCGGTTTTAGACCGTGAATTATTGGCTATGGTTTGGTCCATTCTTAAGCTACAAAGGTTCCTTCTGGGCGCGCATTTCTTTATGGAAACCGACCAAAAAGCTCTTACGGCTATGCAAAGTAAGGATTTGAAGAGCTCGAGATCTACTCGTTATGCTATATCTCTTCAGTCTTTCCATTTCACGGTGCGAGCTATCCGTGGTTGGGATAATGTGATGGCGGACATATTGTCTAGATGCCCACATGATTCCAATTAAATCTTGTGTCCTAGTTTTCCTGATACACTTTCAGACTTAGGTCTGTCCTTAATATCCTAATATATTGTAATACAAATGTATTTGGATAATGTATAAAGAATTTAACAAATTTGATTTTGTCCATCCATCAGTGATATGTTACTAATATAGCATTGTAATTCATGATATTTGTATATTGCTATAATTATAGTATTTAATAATGTTTGATATATGATTGGTATTGCCAGCAACTTAGGTTTCTTTAATAATACCTCCTGAATTTGTTTTGCTTTGAGAAATATTTTCTCTTATGTTGGGAGATGATTTGTTTCCTCTTCAGACGCTTTATTTGTGCGTCCATTGTACCTGATAGTAGGTTCATTCTTTCATGAGCGCATAATTGATGCTTGTGCTGTCTTGCTCATAGATATATTTTTAACAAAAATGTATCATTTTTTTACAGGGGGGTGTAGTAATATGTTGCTGTCATTTTCGACGGAGTCATATGTCAAGTTATTTGCTTATGTTTTTTCATAAGAATAATTGTGTCTTACCTTGCGATGTCAGGTTGATTAGGGGTTGTCTTCCCTGTTCGTTCATCCTTTGGGGTTTGACCTGTATGAAGATAGGATCAAAGGAAAACAGTTCGGGCGTGTGCCCATGCGCAGATTTTAAGCGCCAAGTTGAGTTACTTCCGTCAGGCCGGGATGTAAGCTGGCTTCTGAGGGACATGAGGTCCATTGTGTTTTCGGGGAAAATCTTCGAAGTGACTGCGTTGGCAGGTCTCCCCAGTGATTCTCTGTGCGTCGGAATGACGACAGAGTTCCTTATTATGTTCTGAGGATTCGGTTCCAGGTAATACCGACTTTTTCCATTATTACGCTTTCGGTGGCAGACCATGTTAGAAGATTACCTAGTCTGTGAACTACAGCTCACCGGTCCTACATTTCAGAACTTATATTTGTGTGCTCAATGTAGCCATCCAAGACTATTAGTCTTTATATTATCCAGAAGTCCAGTGACGAAGTTATATTGTGGGAACCGCAGATTGGCGGTATTTATGTCTACATAAGCATTACTGCAGGGTTGATGTTAACCTGCTTAGAAGAAGTACACAGATGACGTCATAACGAGGCCTGTGTTAAGGCTAATATATTACAGCCTGATAATGTGCAATTGGCGGGGAGTGCCAAGTTGTACCTGTATGTCAAAGTGATTAAAGTATCTGACGCGTTTAGTCAGAGATACCAGGGCAGCGCTACGAACTGTCATTATTGAAGAACATTGCTATTGACCATGCACGAATATTCAAATGTTTACCAGCTTTTTGAATGCCTGATGTATACCTAACGATTTCCGGTCAGCATGACCTTGTTTACACTGACTGTTCCTGTTGATGCTATGTGTGTTGTCGTCAATAAATGTTTTGAAACGTGCCAGCAGTGTTCAAGCATCCTTGACTACTGCATGTGAGTGTATGGGTTGCATTACACAACATATACGAGCCTAAACACATTCGCGCCTTCATTTGCACCCACACTCAGCTCATCATTACAAGTACTTCCCATCTTAACAACATGTATACTGTCTTGTGCAAGTGATCACCCCTACAAGAGAGAAAAATACAGTTACAGTGAGTCGGATGAAAGTGCTTTTGGACAGCAGAAGGTGACATATAAAATTTACTAAAGTGCTTGTATAATAAGTATGTGCACCATGATATAATCATCCACTCCCTGTTCTCTGTGGATTTTGGGGCCACCTCTGTTTTTGGTTCCTTGTGAGGAAACCCGCACGAAGCAGTCACCAGATCCTTCAGTGGTGGTTTATGTGTCAAGTTATATGTAGTGATGAAGTTGCCAACCTCATATGTAACCGTGCATTCACTAGCAAATTATACATGTCAAAATACAAATATAAAATGTACATATTACAACTTACCGCGCTTATCGAACTAACGCAGACTTTTTGCATAGGAATTGTCCGCATATTATTGAGCAACTGTTTAAGATTCCGTATACTATCAGGTGTGTTAGGTGTCTAACTGGGTGCACTTGAAGTAGGATCCTAGAACACAAGGCGCAACGAGATGATTCTGGAGTTACTTCCTTCTAATCTTAGAATTCACTTCCAGTCCTATGGCCTGTCCTATATTGGGGTCCTAATATTCCGTATTCCTGACTGTCTATGTTTTCTTCATGATGAAATTGGAAATCAGTGAAGTAGTCTTACAAAGCTGTATGCTGTAAGCGAAATGTTTGCCCACACACTCATGTCGCTTCGTCGAGGAGAGATTCAATCAGGAGCAGTCTATCTTAACATTGCCATGCCAAACCAACCATTATCAAGGCGTCTGGTATTGGTAGGGGTTTATCTCCCACCCTCTCATGTAGAACATTACTGCATGACAACATAAGTTATTGCCATTTACATTGTATTTTCCAACCCCATGACCTTGTAAGGTCTTGCCACTTTCTTTGTTGGCTGTCATGTTTATCCGACTCACTACTTCACAGATCTATCGCTGATAATCTCCTCCAAGATGTTATTTTCTCTTCGTTGATTATTACAACGAGGTCAATCTGCCGGAAGTGTTACATCACTTTCATTGCGTTAATCTTTAACAGAATTATCATTTTCCGACATCCCAATGAAATCGGCCTCTTATCAACCATTGTTACCTACCTTCCCCGACAAACGTCTGCGTTTTCGCCCTGTGCCGTCTGCCGGTGTTTGTTCAGTCAACCCGTCTCGCTATTTACGGACACCTTTTCTGTCTGGCCGGAAACGTTTACATAATCTAGTACGCAAACAACTTCACCCTGCACAAATAGAAGTCAGTATTGCCTTAAAACAGGTCACGTGGTCAGGTAATAGTAACGAGTTATGGGATATTATAAGATAACCGTGATCGATGAAAGCGTAAACAATAAACAAGGGAAGAATTAGCACGTAGAAGGATGATCGAGTAAGTACGGCTTCAGAGAACTGAAGACTTGAAAAAGAGAACGGACAATTTTGTCACACTACTAAGAGGCCAGGTTTGCCGTTTTGTAACATCAGGCCTCTTGTAGATCCTAGAGGTCTATGGGAAGACAAAGAAAGAAACATTCTTCTCCCTCCGGCAAGTATTCTTCTTCTTCTTCTTCCGTCCTTAGCCACCGACCGTCAAAGCAGTCAGTGGCCATTACGCCTAATGGCGTCTTAGGGCAACAGCAGATATGTTTTCTTTGCCATTGTTTCCCATCACGCCTAGTGGCGTCTTTAGGGCAACGGCAAATCAATCCATTTGCTCTTGTTTCCGTAATCGAAGTGACTGGCAAACGGGTGATCAGCCCGTTGTGTCCGGCAAGTATTATCAGACGATTAATATGAGGTTGTGTATGAGGTTGACAACATCATCAGGTAAACACATTGCTACAAAGAAACACTGCTGCAAGAACACATCAATGCTTTGGCACATACTTTCTGCCACGGGGCCATAGAGAGCAAGATGGAACATGATGACTAATGATGATGATATAATATCATGTTTCTGATTTTGAAATTTCTTCTGTAGATTTATTCGCTCATCCCTTAGCAGGATAAAATAAAAAGTGAAATTTACATTGGAAGTCAATAACTAAAGCAGAAGATCAAGCACTCTCAAAATGCTAAAGAAGATGAGGTTATAAATCCAAATCTCAACTGAGTGTTGAAAATTAACAACAATCACTAGTTGAGAACAGCAAAGCCGGTTCCTCATTGAATGACATTTCTAAGAAACCAGGGAATCTATGATTTTGTCACTACCGAATGAACCAAACCGGCCACTTGACTCACCTTTCTGTAAAGAAAGATTTACAAAAATACATTGATGCATTTTGCAAGGGCTCGACATTCCTGAGACTTAATGTTTAATCTTCAACGTTTTACCTATGTCTATCACCTCAGTTATCTATTTTTACCTCATGTACCACCTTCTGATAAATGCTTCATTATTCGGGGTACTCTCAGACGACAGATTGTAGCGTCAGGGCGTTGCTATGCAAGCACGTGCCCAACACGTGAGACCAATCACTTTACGGCGCCGCATAGATCAAGATCCGCAAATGCATTCTAATCTCGCACCTCGCGAGAAGTTGGTAACGTAACTGAAAATCCTTATACAAAACTCTGGTACCCTCGAGCAGACAAACTTCCGAATTCTGTAAGAAATTTTCAGTTATTTCAGAATGTCTTGTTTAAAAGAATCTGCAGTAATTTCGCAACATTTCTGGTGAAGTGAGAGATTTGATTGGCCAGTGTCAGCGACCCACGCGCATAAAGGAACATACAGGGTGTCCATAAAAGATTGTACCCTTTTCAAAAAATTTATTCTCGGCCCCATGACGTGGTACGAGGATGCTTTCTATCGCAAAAGTAAGATAATCTCTGCAAGTTTTTAAGCATAACCTTACAAAGACTCAAAAAAAAGTGCGCATGCGCGCAGCAGGTACTTCAAGTGAAACTTTCGCAGTTGAGTTGCAACCGGTAATTGTTACATGTCTCTCAACACACTGGTCACGTAAGTGAAAAAAAAGAAATAGGTACATTCTTTTTGAGTCTTTTGTAAGATATGCTTAAAAACTCAGAGATAATCTTACTTTTGTGATAAAAAGCATCCTCGAATCACATCATGGGGTCGAGAATACATTTTTTGAAAAGGGTACAATCTTTTATGGACACCCTGTATTTATGTTGTGACTTAAAAACATGACACTTGAAATTATCTTTGCATTCGTTGTGTCGCTAACAAATCCTAAGGATGCCCAGCGTATCGCTGCCTGTGGGTTACGAGCTGCTCACAACAGACCCCGCTTTCTACAGACCATTTATCCACACACTTCAGATCGGAGAGCTTTGTCAATGAAATCGATAGAAGCTGATAACACGCCGTCTGTAGCCGCTACTGTGGGGCAACAGTATTAAAAAAGCAAGAAGAAAAAACTAGTTGGCCCATGGGGAGGGAGATGATGTGGTCTCTATGTGGTATTATATTTAACTGTTTCTGGGAAGAAACAAATCTCCATTCACGAACAATCTTAATAAGCATTAGGAAACCCAGGACTAACGTATTAAGAAACATTCTCAACGTTAGCCATACTTAAGAGATAACACTTCTCACTACCTCGCCTGCGAGACACAGAAGAATTTATATTTCATTTTGTAGGAATCATGGAAGTTCAATTATCACCTGTCACTTTTATCCTTATTATCTGCCGTCACAACTCGAATGATTTACTGGACAACAGTCATAAAGTTGTAATTCAGACAAAGTAATGGACTGTTGTTGAAAAGAAAAAAAAACTGGCAAAAAAATGAGGATGGATTATTTTAACGATATTTGAAGAAAAAAAAACGCGGCATATCTGCCTATAACAAGGACTCGCTTAACAATCGACTTGTGAATGTAGAATCCCCCTACAACAGTCAACAACCGGTGGCAATTCCAACCACATTTTTATACTTTAATTTACTGACTGTTTTTAGTGAAGATAAAGAGAACGTGAATTTTTTTAAAACAATGAACAAACAGACAAACAATAAAAAAAACACACACAACTGTTCTCGAAACATTATTAAGTAACACTGTATGTGTCAGTAATTACAAGTTTCGTGGTACTTTTTCCGGGTTTCTCTCCGAGCGTCCGAGTGGCAGTGCTTTTCATGGCAAACGGACTGGGTTTGAAATCGGGCCCCCAAAGACTCCAGCCTACCCAGATATGAAAATGGGTATTTGATTCTGCTCTAGGATGAAGGAAGGCAAGTACGGCGAGAAAGGGAACCGATCACTTCATCTTATAAATTTGAAACCTATTCTTGTTGAAGTCTGTAATGCTTCACTCCCTTACGACAGTATGGTACATTAATCCCACGGTCTTATGCTGTTTGATTAGCGCTTTTTCGATATAACGCTGCTTCTATTTTATGCCATATACCCATAATACGCTTCAAAAATTTGATTTTACGCTGTGTACAAAATTCCGCGGAAGGCAGGGATATAACTTTCAAGTTCATTCACGGTGGTGAGATGGACAAGAAGGAATGTCATTGCTAGCATAATGAAGCATGAGGCCAAAAGGGGAAGCAGTTATATGGTAATCCGTAACATAGAACAAGACTTTAATTGCTACAAGGTATTTCTTGAAGAGAAAAAGGTGGCAAAGCAAGCTCGATTCGTTTTTTTTTTTTTAAGTCTCCTCTAAAATCTTCTGCCCACATTGACCAATGGTGATTCGAGAAGTGGTCTCTCGCGGCAAATACGCCGGGTTCAAAGCACGGTACCGACACGCTCCAGTCTACCCAGCTGTAAATGGGTACCTGACTTTGAGTTAGGGGAGGAAAAATAAGCGAGGAAGGGAATTGGTCACCCTATCTCTCTTGATACTGGACTGATTGTCAGTCGGACGCTCACCGACAAAGTAAGTAGCATATAAACACTCGGAATACAGATAGCCCTCGTGTAATTTCCGGGTGTCTCTAAAGTTACAAAGACAAGAATAAGCCAACTGCATCCCAAGGCATGTCGTACAAGGCTAGTAATGTGAAGGTAGTTGTTCATGAACGCTGGCAAAGTCATCATGTGAAACCACTGCTGTGTGAGCTTGTGACTGCTTGGTGCAGACACAAACTGTACAGCCTCATATTGGTCACCTTGTACGACATACCTGAGGATGCAGTAGCCCTGTTCTTTCTGTTTCATCAGAGACACACGGGAACTACCTGGGCATCAATTAGTATGACCTACTTTTGATCTCATACCCAAAATATGCGTGGGTACTTTTTCATAGTCTCGTTTTGAACACAGAAAGCTATATTTTGGACAAATTTATTATAAACTTATTTAGGCTTGCATAAGCGGTTGTTAAATTGTTTTTATTTTAATTTTAAATTTTTTATGGGGGGGGGGGGGGAAGGAAAAAAAAGGGGGGGGGGGGAAATTTGTCCGCATGCTCGTTTCTCTGTAATCTTCATCTTCTTAGATCCTTAGCCGCCGACTGTCAAAGCAGTCTGACTTAGAACAAACTTATCTTCAGGACAATTGCAATTTCAGGTCAGTTAATTAAACACGTTGTTTGAAAATTACATAAAAATGCAAAACTAGCTCACATAAAACAAGAAGGAAACAGGTACAATGATATCCTTAGACTTCATTAGCCGTGGCAAATATGTCCATTATACTTGTTAAAACGTAGCACAACCAATGAGAAGTGAGAGAGAGAGAGAGAGAGAGAGAGAGAGAGAGAGAGAGAGAGAGAGAGAGAGAGAGAGAGAGAGAGAGAGAGAGTGGGGGGGGATGGGAGGGATAGGGAGGGAGAGAGAGAAGAAAAGAAAAAAAGGGTCATAGAAAAACTAGGAATGAAAAGAGAATTAATGAAGAAGATCAAAGTTATACAGGTGAGATATTTCGGTTATATAAAAAGAAAGAACACATAGTTGAAGACCATAATGGGAGAAAAAAGGGAGAATGGAAGGCAAGCAAGCAAAAATAAGACAGCACTATAAGTGGAGAGGAGCGAACGAAATCTTTATTTCATCAGGGTCAAGAAATAGGCATAATTTCCTTTATACATGTCTGCCCTGCAGTACAATTCTCAATGTTGTTGTTGTTGTTGTTGTTGTTTAGCAACTGCTGCAGAGCTTCTCGCTCTTTAGCAGCCAATACCAAGTTGAAGACTCCTTGGTATTATCTACACTGCAGATCTAGGCTTTTCCTGTGGCTTTTCTGCCATTCTGAAACATGTTGAGTTGAAATCATGAGCTCCAGTTTCTCCAGCTTGGTTTGCATTTAAAGGATCGTCACGTCTGGTCCCAGGCTTGGAGTAAGAAATGTGTGGCATACTGCGCATTCCCTGCCATCCAATGGGACTCTCCAACTATGCAGAGCTAAAATGCTGTACTCTGGTTCTGGGCTTTCCCAAGGAATTATCACGTCCTGCACAGAGCCACTTCTAAGCTTCCCCTGCCTATCACTGGGTCAATAGTGAGATCCTTCTGCATGCAGTCAACCAAGTGAAAGCCAAAGAATTACGCCTGGGGCTCAAGTGACTTCTCCAAGCTTAGTGTGTAATGCTGGGTTCTCGACAAGTTTAACCGCAGGGAGGAATCCTTGGAAGTGTGTGGATGATTTCAAAAGTCAATGAGAATGTAATTAGCCTCACAGACATAGGTTCACTTCCACGTACATATATCGTAGCATTGTGCATAGCTGATGGTCATATAAGGACGACTCCAGATATGCCTCCATGCATATTCTCAATGTAAAAAGATAACATCAAGAGATGTACAGGAAAGAGTATTAGAGTGCACCATCAAGACTAGAGACAGGAAAGAGTATTAGAGTGCACCATCAAGACAAGAGACAGGAAAGAGTATTAGAGTGCACCATCAAGACTAGAGACAGGAAAGAGTATTAGAGTGTACCATCAAGACTAGAGACAGGAAAGAGTATTAGAGTGCACCATCAAGACTAGAGACAGGAAAGAGTATTAGAGTGTACCATCAAGACAAGAGACAGAAGACGATGGAGGTCCATTACAGCCGACCTTCGTTGTGGAGATGGCAGCTGATGATGATTTCATTAAACCAGCGTAACTAAAGCATTTGTGAGGTGAACTAGTTCGTGGATGAACATTCTCCTAAAGTGGGTCACGATTATGGCATATAGCAGCTCTAATAATTTATTAATATAGTTAACTAATTAATTTGTAATTATTAATTAATTATTAATACTCAGTTAATTATTTAAAATGATGATACCATTAACTGCCAGTCACTGTTCTGAAATATCAATGGACAGAAGTGAAAATGATAGGAAGACGCTGAAAGACATTGAGAATATGGTGCGCGACAGGCACGAATTTGTTGAAAGTCTGTGCTCCGTGGAGAAATAAAGGGTAACTAATGACTTAATTAAAAACCAATAAGCTACTTCTTGTAGGGTACGGATCATTTTTTGTTGTCTATTTTCTTCCTTCTTTCTGTCTAACGGGTGCCTGCTATTTACCTACACTCGTTTATTTATTTCTTTAACGAGAAACGAGAAGATTAGAAAATTGGTTGGGTCAACACCTTAAATGTAAAGGTAGTCCCGTAGCAGATACTGCCGTTGGGGGATGAAGTGTTAGAGACTTCGCTTTACTAGGTCCAGCATCAAGAGGTGAGGGTGACCAGTTCCCTTACTCGCTGCCTTCTCCTTCTCTTGCTTAAGAGCAGAGTTAAATACCCATTTACCACTGGGTAGACTGGTGCCTGACGCCATCGTGTTTCAAATCCAGTGCCTTTACCGCGAGAGGCCAGCGCTGTAACCACTCTGCCAATCGGACCCTCGACAATAAAAGAGCTGACATACTAGCTTCAATAGCACCCGTAGAAGGTGCGTTGGATATGGTTAAGGGAGAGGTAGCACTGCAATCGATGAGTTAATCAAAGTTAAGATTGCTGAAATTTGGCATCAAATGTAAGACCATCAGGGATGAACGAATGAAAGGATGCAACCAACGCACAACAGGAACAATTAGCGTTCGTACCCTTCGATATTTTCTAAGGGAGACAGAGCACCTATGAGTTTGGACGGAGTGCAGTGACGTCGATTCTGATCAATAACAATGCTCTGTTGATGAGATGAAAGTTACATACATGCTGGACATATTCCAAATTCTAGATACACTGAAACCTGAAAGTAGACATGATTTTTTTAAAATCAAGGTAGATCTTTAGACAGCTCAGTGTTTCTAAAGTAGATCACCACAGCTGCTGGGTTACCTACAGCTGTTCTACAGTGTGATTGAAAAGCCACTTGCTATCTTAAAATGTGTATATCCTTACTTTTATCAATTGTACATAGTAGCTGCTTTAGCCATAACTGACTATTGGAGTGCGTCCCTTTAGCCATAACTGACTGTTGGAGTGCGCCCCTTTAGCCATAACTGACTATTGAAATGCGCCCCTAAGGTGATAGTCCTCAGCTTCTTCTTTTCGTGGTATTCCTTGCGGTGTGTTCTCTTCTGCTTGTTCTAAGAGCTTCAATTCGCCCAGTTTAAGGTGGCGCCATATGGAGCATCGCCGCTTGGTGTGATCGGCATGTGCACCCGCCCATGTTGCTGGATTTATGTCCACTACCTTCATGCCTCTCTTTCACTCATCTTTGAACTTCAGCTGCAGTCGCCCGGGATTTTTTTTTTCCATCTGCTAGTTATCAGTAGAAATTATCTTTGGGGATGCGACCATCTTCCATGCGGCAGACATTGTCAAGTCAGCGTAGTCTGCGCGGTCTAAGCAATCCAATCAATTGTATACGATCAAGCAAATGTCAAAAGACGGAGAAATGACTTACACTTGCCTAATAAGCGTTATTTATTTTTTCCAGAAACAAATTAATAAATAGAATAAAATCTAAAATGGCCTATAAACGGACGTTACAATAGACAGCTAAAAGTGCTGCAGACTATGAAGTCTCGTGTTGTTGAACAGGACGGATCTTATGTTGAGTTGTCATTTTAATGTGACATAGCATCTAATGCAATAACATACCATTCAGTTCTCCTTTAATTTGACGTTTGTTTCATATAAATTGATTGGCCAGGAGTGAAGAAAGAACAAATAGGAGGGACTTTTCAACCGCACTAAAGTTTTGTTTATTTAATCTATAATTAATTTCTTCATTCATTGGAGGGTTCATTATTTAAGTTATAGTGTTTGTTTTTTTTAAATATTTTTTTCAACCTGCGCCCGTGCCTTTCGTGTATCGAAGGTCATGGATGTCGTTTGGAATTTGACAAGAGTTTAAAATTTTTTATGATTTCGTTTCATGTGATAGGTCTATTTCTTTTACTTTCTATTTAGTTTAGATTAAGTTCGTTACATTTTACAATCGTGTCACCACTAACAAGATTACAGACTTGTAGTAGTGTAATGACTTTATGGGAAGGTTGCAGATCAAAACACACATAATTTTTTTAAAGAAAATATATCCCGTTTAACTTCTGATGAGGAACCGCGGTAGCATAGTGGTTAGTACACTGGCTTCCTAGCTCAGTGGTCTATGGTTCGATCCCCAGATGAGGTGGGATTTTTTTAGGCCGCAAACGGCTCCTGAGTCGACCCAGCACCAATTGGGTACCAGAGCAACTCTGGGAAGGTTAAGGCGGCCGGCGTGATGCTGACTACATCACCCCTAGTGTGCCGATGGTCAAGAAAATATGGGCCTAACACCATATTCCCAATATGCCTCAATGGACGTGTAACGGGATCCTTTTTTTTTTTTTCTTGCCTAACTTCTGATGGGTTGCATAATCATATTGAAAAAGAAAAGAAGGATCACGGAAATAAAGGAAGAAACAGAACTATATCAGAAAGAATTAACGAAGCAAAAAATTAACAGCACAGAAAGAAATCAAAGTACAAAGCTTGTAGAAAACAGAACATCAAACACTGATATATACAACAAGCAAATCAAAAATAATGAAGAAAGCAGACAAGAAAGAACTCATGATGATCAATTGTGATCAAAATATAAAATAATTATATAAAAAAATTAAAGTGGAAGGTACTGAAGCTGGCCAACAATAACAAAGGTGGAACAGATTTGATTGAACGTACATTCTCCATACGAAACTAAAGGTTAGGCCAAACTGCAGACTAGCAGAAACTTTTCACATTACTCTTCAGAGTAATATGACAATGTTTGGTTAGGAAGGAGCCAGGTATTTGTCACGTGGAAGAGTTACAACTAAATTATTCTCGCTAGAAAGGAGACACCGTGGAAATAAAATCAGAATTCAAAACACGGAGGCATCAAAAGAGATGTGTTCTGGTGATGTATAAAATTCGAAGATATAATTATGACTATTTTTTGGCAACTTATTCTGGAAAAAAATAAAAAATGATGGGGTATATTTCGTATTTAAATATGCATGGTTTCATTTGGCAGGATGTTATTTGCGAAAGCTAACAGTCATATCGGATTTTGCTGACTTCTGCAATATTATTGCTGGTCACGAATCTGTACGGACTCCCCTTTTTTGTTGTTCAGCCTCATTTTGGCAAAACCGCTGATGTTTGCAGTTTAAAAATGTGTGTTCTTTGTGCATTTTAAATGTATAAGTGCGTGAATATTTGTATATATACCGTTGAGGGTATATATACATGTGTGTGTCATATTCATATATATATATATAGATATATATATGTGTGTGTGTGAGTGTGTGTGTGTGTGAGTCTACTACAGAACAAGGGAGATAAATTCACTTATTCAAGGAAGATAACAAATCATTTTGTCCCGTATTGCTGACCGAGGTCTCTTGGGAGACAAAGACACAATAGAACTACTGCACCTTCAGGTATGTCGTGTCCATTTAGATGTGCTTATGGCTGGCAACCTCATCTTGTAGAACAAATTGCCACAAAAACTACCGCTGTAAGAGCGTGTGTGAATGCTTGGTGAAAGCCCCCTGCAAGAGGGCCAGCTGCTGTGGTGGCCGGATGCTCCCTAGGGAGCGAAACGGAAAATAATGATGATGATGATGATGACGATAACAAATCATTTTGTCCTGTTAATGAATGACCTAAGTCTGAAGCTGGTCATGTCATACGTCTACTAATTTTCTCTCAGAAAAGGCTTTCTAAAAAGTAAAGAAGGTAAACGTAAAGGATCCTGTTACACGCCCATTGAGGCATATTGGGAATTTGGTGTTTGGCTCATATTTTCTTGATCATCGGCACACTAGGGTTGATGTGGTCAGCATCACGCCGGCCGCCTTAACTTTCTAAAAAGTACTCACATTAAATGTTTGAGATTGGCAACCTCATCGTTTAAATCAGATTGCTACAGAAACTACCGCTGAAATAAGCATATGAATGCTTGGTGCAGGCTTCCTGCAAGGGCACCATCGGCAGCGGTGGCTTGCACGGAGTTTTCTTTCTACATTGTTCCTTGTGCCTGTCGTATACTGACATCTAACACAATATCATATACATAAAATCCCAGCTTTTCTGTCAGTGCGTAACGCCAAGGGATGCAACTTTGGTTGAAAGTTAGACATTAATTGTATTTTTTCCCTTATATGACCCTCTCACTAAAATAGAAACACTTACCAAAGAAGAAAGCGCAAATGACGGTGTGCACAAAAAATGTTTATAGAATGTGTGATCCCGTATACACACATTGGGATCCTAGCTGCTGCTATGTAGTTCGTGTACTGTGGTGATGCGCAGTGGTTTAAAAAAAAATACTTTTGAATAAGTAAAAGTGCCGTTAGGTATTGCTGCTTTTGAATTTAATTTCCATCTTATGACGGGCTTTTACACTAGTGTGTAAATAATATTAAATAGATAAATAATAATCCTAAATAGGCCTAAAATCCCACCCCCTGCAGACCCAAGTAGAACAGTCCCAACTAAGATGGTTTGGCTATGTCTGCAGAATCGGAGAAGATCGGCTACCACGACAAGCATCGGAAACAAAGAGCCAGAGATCCAGACCCCCAGGGCGACACAGAGTCCGCTGGGAGGAAAACATTAGACAATCTTTGAAGGAACGAGGACTAGAATGGAACCAGGCCAGGAGGAAGACAGGAAGACTATAGGATAGTCTGGCGCTCTCTCTTCCAAACCTCTACACCTCACGGTAGAAAGGGAACTACTAAGTGAGTAAGTGTAAATAATAAAAGAAGCTGACGTAGAAGTAGAGATAGAGGAAAACAATAAGGATGAAAATAATAGCAAAAATTTATATTGAGTCAGTTTTACTACACAGCGATACAATACAGTCCAAACACGGAACTTTCCGTGGTTTATGCTTGGTCAGCCACAGTCAATAAACAAGAGACAAAGACAAGAAATATAGACAGGTAAAGAAAAATGGAAGATAAGATGAGTAACACAGAAAGATGTATCAAAAAAAAAAAAAAAAAAGAAGAAGAAGCAAGTAACACGGGGAACAAGTAACACTAAATATACAAGTGAAAATACAGAAGCAGAAATAAATATATATTTCTATTTCCGTATTTTCACTTTGTAGCTACCCATAGAATTATTTTAATCCCTTTTTTTTTTAACTTATCAAAGGAAGATATCAATCTGTGTGTGTGCGTGCATGCATGCATGTGTATGTATATATATATATATATATATTCTTCTTCTCTGTCGTAAATTTATTTTGAGAGAAAAGAGTCGTAGAAATAGTGGTCCGGTTTAGAGTGGAAAATGATGATGGAAAGCTCAGTGATAGAAAATGTAGAGATTTAATAGTTACTTCACAGCGTGCTGGAGGAGAGTAAAGACAGACTTATTTACGACAAATCGTGTCTCTCAATCTTCTCTTTCACTCTCCTGATCAAACAATTATTTGCCAGTTTTCCAGACTCGCATCTGCGCGCACACCGATTCGGTGTTTTCAAACACACACACGACGTTGATACAAACTATATTAAACGAATAGGGAAAATGTTGGGCTTTGGGTATATCCAACACACAGAACTAAATGAGTTTAGATGATTTTATTCACTTTAAAACATCAATCACTAAAAATATCAGATATTACATAAATTATCATAAGTACACAAATGCAAATAACAAGTTTGGGAGGGGGTGAAGAAGATTGGTATCGACTAAGCCCTTCCCGCTCATTAGACAAAGACAAACCCAGTCCAGAGATAGATAATATCAGGAACACGGGTACGTTAACCTAACAGTAAAGTTAATTACTCTGAAAGAGGTGTTACCAAGTTAGGTATAAGTGATAGAAAAAACTGTTCTTCCCAGCTGTTCTTCCCTTTACTAAGCAAATGGAAAGGAGGTGGTTTTAAACAGAGTTAACAAATTAGCAACTATCCCACTTAAAGGAACAATGTAGGGTATACAGAAAAGATATATGTTACCAGGTAAGCAAGTTAACAAAATGGTCACACAAAAGAATTAATTTCCTGTCATTCATACACGCGCTAGCAAAGGCCTTCACTCATCTTGCTCTCACTTACCGATTGTGAAAAAAATCTTGCACTCCATAGAATAACACAACAGCAGTTACACCTCAACTAAATGTATGAGTGTTTGTTCAAGTTCTAGCCCCAGATTATCGGGTAGGCGGTCAGCACATAAAAGGATCCCGTAATCGCTGGAAAATGAATCTGTAGTTGTGTCTCTTTTCTTAATAACAGTTTCTATGGGAGGGCACGGTCTCTGATACCGGGGTGAGGATGGTGTGGTCTATTTGACTATGCCGCGGATAATAAAATTCTTACGCGTGCTGGTACACTTTATCCGTGAGGTATGGTTTAAGTCCAGTGAGAAAACTAGTCACATCACTGTTCAGGAAATTATGAATTATCTCTCTGTGTCAGTAAACTAACAAAGCTCGGGCCAGTGTTCTTCTTCCCGTTACGACTTAAGTTGTTTGATGGTGCGTTAAATTTGTCTTTGGGTGTGCTTTCTTTGCTATAAGTTAGATAGCGGAATTCCAAACATAGAATCGCCTCAAAGATTAAAAATTTACACAGTCTCAACAAGTTCTGCGTCAGGGGAACTCTACACACTGTTTATGCTTTGCTTTGCTTAGATTGATTTCTTTATTGCTTTCTTAATGCTGGGATCGCACAGGTTACGATCACTCTGTATGAAAGAAAAAAAAAAGACATGAAATATACCGAAAACAAATAACCTTCTGAAGCGCGATGAATTTCCCGTTAAGCCTATTATATATATGCTCGCGTATTTAATTATGTATTTAATAAACACTGCGCGAGTTCTAGTGGTTAAAAACACACATCTATAAAACTAGGACTTAACTGAATTTATTAATTATAAATTCCTTCGCGACTTTAAAAGTTAATTTAAGCATCTATTATCTTTTGAAATAATATAATAGATAGATCATTATATTTAAAACTGGAACTCTTGAGATGGTTTAATTAAATAGATTTAAATTAACACAAAATCCCTTGAAATAGAATGACTAGACCACTGATCACTTTACGCAATATATATTTTACCGCTTTGCACAGAATTAGAAATCACTGCAAATATATATAAAATCCAGGGGAAAATCTATAACAAGATTTCAATAAAGCTAGTGCTTCTGTAAAGGTCTGGCCAGCGAGTGATAACGTGTCTAGTTCTTCATGGTCTATTTAGCTAAAATGGAATGTAAGTTGAGTGGGACATGATAAACTTGACAACTTATTTGATCTCACGAACTTTTGGGGATCTGACCGCCAAATCAAGAGAAGAAGCCGCCCCCTGGTCTTCGTATTCGCTCGCTGCTGCCCGTTTCGCTTTCCCCCGTTCGCTCGGTTCCTCGATTGACACCGAGACGCGAAATTAGCGGCAAGCAACTGCGTCTCGTATCAGGGAAAACTACTGTCTTTGATAGCGCCGATAGTCTCCCTTAAGATCCCTCGGTCTGTCTCTTTGATCTCGTCGCTGTATCCTACATGAGTCCCGGTGGAATGCGTTCTGGCAAACGAAAAGTTACAATAAATGTTCAGGGGTTCTAATGTTATGAAAAGCTAAAGGTCCCTTTAAATCATCCATCATATCAGGGAAAATTCACTAGTCAAACTAGACGTACGTCACAATCGTCCCCACTTTTAGACATGAAACCATTTTTCATGTTTCATTTTTGACAATGGAGGTGACCTGATTGGTGATTTTAGGATGAGTGGTATCTTCCGTTTGCTCTTCTTCCTCTGTAGACCAGTTTCTACTCAGGAAATCAGCCCCGACATTCTGTCTTCCCGGAATATATTCCACTTTGAAAGAATAGACGCTTAAAAGAAGCGCCCAACGCATGATCCTTGCGTTAAATTCTTTATTGGCACCAAGAAATGCTAACGGAGCGTGGTCTGTTTGCACCGTGAACGATGTACCATAAAGAAACTCATGATGGCGTCTGATACCGTCAATCAGAGCAAGACATTCCCTTTCAACTACGCTGTAGTTCCGTTCCGCTTTATTTAATTTCCGACTGCCATAGGCAACTGGAAATAGCATGTTCAGGTCACTGTCATCGGCTTGAAGCAGTGTTGACCCGATGCCCTGACCTGACGCGTCGACTCTCAGTACAAAAGTTTTCTTGAGGTCAGGCAACCTCAAAATGGGGTATGCAGACAACTGTCCTTTCAAAGTGCTATACGCGTGTTCGCACTTTTGATCCCATATGACCTTATCAGGACAACCTTTCTTTGTGAAGTCAGTCAGAGGTGCCGTCAGTCCGTTGAAGTTCTGGATGTACTTCTGATAGTATGCACATAGCGATATGAAGGAACGTACGTCTTTCTTCGTTCGGGGTCTTTTTGCTGCCACTATTTTCTCCACGTTCTTCTTAATAGGCCAACTGCATCCGTGAGAAATAGTGTGCCCCAGGAAGTCTAACTGTTCAAACCCGATGAGACATTTGCTAGGTCTGGCTGTGAGACCCGTTTCCTGTAGTCTCCTGAGGAGCATAGCAACCGTAGCAATATGTTCTTCATAGGTTTCCGATGCAATTAAGATGTCATCCATGAAATTATGGATATGGGGACTTTGCAAAGGTTCTAGAAGCTTCCTCATCATCCTGGTGAACACTCCTGGTGCGTTATGCAAACCGAACGGCATCACGTTAAATGTGTAATGTCCTTCACTAGTACTGAAAGCTAACAAAGGTTTAATTTCCTCCTTGACTGGTATTTGATAATAACCTTTGCTGAGGTCAATCTTGGAGAAGATCTTAGCTTTGCTGAGCTTGGTGAGCAACTCAGAAACAGTTTGGAGAGGTTCGGGCTGGAATTCCGTTACAGCGTTTAGCAACCTGTAATCAACGCACAGCCGAACTTCCTTATTGGGCTTCTGCAACAGCACTACGCTCGAGCTGTAAGGAGATGTAGACTCACTGATAATTCCTGCCTGACGCAGCTTGTCTATTTCTCCGCGAAGTGCATCAGCTTTAGCGTACGGGATGGGGTAAACTCTGGTTTGAACAGGGGTCTCGTTTGTTAATTTCATATCAAATTCAATGAGATTTGTTCGACCAGGTACATCCGTTAAAACTGCACTGTACTGTTTTAGTAGAGCCCTAGTTTCTGTTTGTTGTTCTGGTGAGAGATTGTCGCCGAACTTGACATCTTTAAAGGATTATGTGGGTTGCAGTGGATACTCCATGCAACCATCATCATCTTCCTCGTCTTCCGTTGCTATGGCGACAGCCAGGAGATGCTCGGAGGATGGCACCGGTCTTTCCAAATATTTCTTTAGCAGATTTATGTGGAAGACCTTCTCCTTTCCTTTGATGGAGATCTTGTAGTTGGTACGTGAGATCTTTTTAAGGACGGTAAACGGTCCTTGCCATCCGATGCGAAGTTTATTGCTTCCGGTTGGAAGTAGCAATAGGACTTTCTCCCCTGGTTGTAGTTCTCTCTCTTTTGCAGCTTTGTTGTATCTTTTAGTAATTTTAGCGCGGGCTTTCTTAAGGTTGGTAGTAGCTAGATCCCATCCTAGCTTTAGCCTTTCCTTAAGCTCAGATACATACTTGCTTGCAGAGACGACTGTCTCGTCAGCCTTCTGGTCTGTCAGGGACCGAAGTAAGGCTTCTAGTGGCCCCTTAATAGGTCTGCCAAATAAAAGTGTAGCTGGCGCAAAACCCGTAGACGCTTGGGGTACCTCTCGGTAGGCGAATAAGGCAGCCGATATATATTGGTCCCAGTCTTCCGGTTTCTCCTGACCCAGCTTACGTAACATCATGGTGAGGGTACCGTTAAAACGTTCCACGAGCCCATTTCCGGCCGGATGGTAGGGACTTGTGTGGATATGTTTGGCCCTCAAGATCTTAAAGATCTCCTCCATTAACAGGCTACGGAATTGGGATCCATTGTCCGTCAAAACTTGTTGAGGGAATCCCAACCGTGTAAAAATTTGCACAAGGGCTTCTGCGACATGCTTGGAATTAGTGCATGGTAGCGGTACGGCTTCGGCCCACATAGTGCAAGTGTCAACTAAGGTCAGGATGAACCTGTTCCTTCTTTTGGTCTTTTCCAGAGGACCAATAATGTCGACAGCAACCCGTTCAAATGGAGTCCCTACTATTGGCATTTGCCCCATAGGTACTGGGGGTGTCAAGTGCTTGGGTGCTACCCGTTGGCACTGGGCGCAGGATTTCACGTACCTGACAATGTCAGAGTTCATTCCTGGCCACCAATAGTGGTTTTTTATTCGCTGAATAGTGGCGTTTTGTCCCATGTGTCCGCTAAAGGGAAGAGAGTGCCCCATTTCTAAGATCTGGTTTCTGTACTGCGTCGGTACTAGGAGCTGGTTATTCCCCGTGTCCGGGTTGCCCGTTCTACGATACAATACACCATCCTTAGAAAAGATGTCTCCGTTGTGTCTGGGGTCCTTAGCCATGGGCAGTTTTTTAAAGCAGGGCGCCAGAGTAGGGTCCTTTTGTTGCGCCTCCTTCAGTTCATTCGGCAACAAGTTTGGCGCAGGCTCCCTCTCCTTGGCTTGCCCTCTTGTGGTTACCGCTGCCACAATCGGCTCCTTAGGTCTCCCAATGAACACATATCTACATCCCAGGATAACTGGGTAGATCGGATCATCCATAGTGTATTTCTACCAGTGCGATAGGAAGCGTCCTGGGTGCATCACTCCTGAAAACTCCACTAAGTTTGACGGTTTCCTCTGTCTCCTGACCGGGTTTGACTAGGTGCCTAGCGACAATACAGTCAAAACTTAATCCAGTGTCAAAAAGACAAGTAGTAGAGGTACCGTTCAAAATTACAGTTCCTCGAGTTGAGGGTCGGTCCCCCTCAGGTTGAGAATCACTGACATTGACTCTACCTTTCGAGGCTGTATGCAAACATCCAATGCGGTTTGCACCGGTTTGTTTGCCCTGATCAGACGTTCCTGGTGTAGGGGTCTTCCCTTTTCCTTGACCTTGGTGGCCGCGCTGCCACGTAGGCTTGTTGGGTTGATCAGAATTTGTGTTGGGGGGGGGTATCGGGTTTTGTAGAATTTCGATTTTTCCTGGGGGGGTTTCTGGGTATTGTTATCTCGTTGGTTATAATGTTGAGAGGAAGTGGAAGAATAGGATGCCTGTTCTAGATTCTGTTTTCGAGATGGCTCATCGGTGGGTTTACGTTTAGTGCTGGGAAGTTCGGCCATTGCATTGCTATAGCGTTCGGCTTTATTGAGTATGTCTTCAAGCCTGACTGCCCCCTGTTCCGCCAAAAATCTACGTGTTTCATTCGACAAAGTGGATTTTATCTGCTCCACGAGAACAAGTTCGAGGAGTCCCTCATATGAAAGAGGTAGGTCAGATAATTCAATGCACTTTGTCAGATAACCCGTGAGACGTGAAGAGAACTGGGGAAATGTTTCCGTGCTCTCTTTTCGGCTGTTTCTGAACAACTGCAGAAACTTTCGGGCAGTCATCTCAAACTGCTGTAGTAAGGCCTTTTTCAACATGTCGTAATCATGTTGATTCGGTCCCAGCTTTGTGTACACGTCATAAGCATTGCCTTTCAGTGACGTTGAAAGTTTGAGCGCCCAGCGGGTACTCTCTAACCCATAAAAATTCGCGAGTCTCTCGAATTTTTCTAGGTAGCTGTCAATTTTTTTCGTTAGGGCTAGGAAAAGATTCTAAAGAAAACGACATAGCAGTTAATTGGGCAGATTGAGTACTGGAGAGGTCCATTGATTGAGACTGGGGCGAAGACGGCTCTCCGTTAGTCGAAGTAGAGGCGCCCCGACTCTCTAGAGCCTTAAGCGCCAGTTGATGCTGTCTTTCCTTGTCTCTCTCTCTCTCTCTCTCTCTCTCTGCGAGTTTCCATCTCTGCTTCAATTTTCTTCTGTTCCAAAAGACGTTCTTCCGCTTCTTTCTTATCTGCCCTCTCCTGGGCTTCTCTCCTCTCTGTTCTTTCTTTCTCTTCCTTCCTCTCAGCTTCGGCTCTCTGTTGCTTCGCCTTCCTCTCAGCTTCGGCTCTCTGTTGCTCCGCGTCGTATATTTCCAATTCCTGGTTAATAAACGCGTTTGCAGCTTCTGCATCTAATCCTGCCTCTTTCGCTTCCAGCCTCAAGATGGACCTCATCTTTATCCTCTCTGCCATTGTTAAAGAATAAGATGAAGTATGCTTAGAGAACTAGTAAGAAGAAACGCGAAAGGGAGGAACTCTGAACCGCTACGAGAAAAAAAACACAAGTACAAATTTACCTGTGTTACCTCCTACCTGTACTGTGCAAACTTATCGCTGCTATTATCTGGCAATTAAGGCTCTAAACGCAAGCGACTATGCCACTAAATGGTAAGTTACACTGGAAAAGAATCTACTTTTACTAACAGTAGAGAAAAATTTATATTAAAACAATTTAAAAGGAAAAAAAAATTTCCCCTAAATTTTAAATCTCTGACAACAAACTCCGTCCCTAAAGTCAATTATTGAGATGAGACGTTGTTAACTTAATTTTTAAAAATCAGAACAATCCGTCTTTAGCTAAGCTCAACTCTTTTTGACTTCAAAAACCTTAGTGACTGTAAAACAATCACGCAATCCCAGCAACTTTTATAAAGAAAGAAATATAATTATCTCCGCCAGAGGATAATTAAAATAGCAAATATATTTGTTTATCTGTACTTTCTACTGCTGTGGAGAGAAAACAACCTGTAAATATGCTGTGTGGACAACCCAAATACTTAAAGAACGTTTGTCTAGGGGTGTAATTATTTATTTATTTCCCTAATTCACAAAGACAGATCATTCACACTCTACCTAGTTAGACCCAAACTAAATCAGACTCAAAATATCTTTAACCCGGCTATGCGATTGCCTCAAATGTAGCTCAAGATCCCAGAACCAGCCCACAAATATGTGTGCATCAAATGTATCTCAAAATTATCCCAGACGAGCCAGCCAAATATTGTCGTAAATTTATTTTGAGAGAAAAGAGTCGTAGAAATAGTGGTCCGGTTTAGAGTGGAAAATGATGATGGAAAGCTCAGTGATAGAAAATGTAGAGATTTAATAGTTACTTCACAGCGTGCTGGAGGAGAGTAAAGACAGACTTATTTACGACAAATCGTGTCTCTCAATCTTCTCTTTCACTCTCCTGATCAAACAATTATTTGCCAGTTTTCCAGACTCGCATCTGCGCGCACACCGATTCGGTGTTTTCAAACACACACACGACGTTGATACAAACTATATTAAACGAATAGGGGAAATGTTGGGCTTTGGGTATATCCAACACACAGAACTAAATGAGTTTAGGTGATTTTATTCACTTTAAAACATCAATCACTAAAAATATCAGATATTACATAAATTATCATAAGTACACAAATGCAAATAACAAGTTTGGGAGGGGGTGAAGAAGATTGGTATCGACTAAGCCCTTCCCGCTCATTAGACAAAGACAAACCCAGTCCAGAGATAGATAATATCA